>CAUYLG010042189.1:0-306016 GCA_963573385.1 Cacajao melanocephalus | reverse complement strand
GTCCGGCTTGTTGGTGATGAAGTTTTTTCTGTTTCTTAGTTTTCCTTCGGCGGACGCCCTTTCCCCACAGAGCTAGGCCTTCCTGGGTTCAGCTGTGCTTACTGTGAAACTCTCAGTCCTCAGCGCTTCCAATTGCTGTTCTGCTTGTGGTGATGGGACCAGCTGAGCCCAACTCAGGGGACACCCAGTTGCATATACTCCACACTGAGAAGCGCTGCGCCGCGCCAGGGCACAGGCAAAGCAGCTGCGCCGGCCAAAAGAGTCGCGCTGGCGATCCGTGTGGCTCCTCCGCCGGGAATTTCCCAGTTTGTGTTCCACAGAAATTCATCTGAAATTGCGGCGTCCACTCGCTCTCTGTGCTTTCACTGGGAGCTACAATCCTGAGCTGTTGTTAATTGTCCATCTTGGATCTCTCTGCCCGGTGATGAAGTTTTTTGTTTCTTAGTTTTCCTTTGGCGGACGCCCCTTCCCCGCACAGCTGGACCTTCCCGGTTCAGCTGTGCTTACTGTTAAACTCTCAGTCCTCAGCGCTTCCAATTGCTGTTCTCCTTGTGGGGTTGGGACCAGCCGAGCCGGACTCAAAGGGCACCCCGTCCCGTATACTCAGCGCTGAGAAGCGCCGTGCCGGGGCGCCGGCAAAACAGCCGTGCCGGCCCAAAAAAGTCGCGCTGGCGACCCGTGTGGCTCCTCTGCCGGGAATCTCCCAGTCTGTGGGCAACAAAAATTCGTCTGAAAGTGCGGCGTCCACTCGCTCTCTGCGCTTTCACTGGGAGCTACAATCCCGAGCCGTTGTCAGTCGGCCATCTTGGATCTCTCCGTGAAGTCTGAATTCTTTGTCATGTGTGGCCACTGATATTTGTGTTCCATTGTTTTAGTGATTAACTCGTGTTTTCATAGAGTTTCTTTAAATGCCTGGAGCCAAGAAAAAGCATAAACCATAGTAATAATTGTTGCAGACAAGATCCACCAATAGATACCAAAGTTTGAGGAAAAACAGGATTTGTTTATAAGCTCAAAGTATGTCTCCCAATATAATTATTTCAAAGGCAAAAATATTAACTTTGCAGTGGAAAAACCTGGCAGACACCAGCATAACCAAATAATCAAGGTTAACATGACCAGTAATAAGACATATCAACACCATGAATCTCTTGATATGACACACTTATAGGGACACATGACTTCTGTTGTGTCATTTTGACAAAAATGTATAATTTAATTCCAATCCTGAGAAAACATCAGACATGCCCAGATTGAGGTACACTGTTCAAAAGCATCAAGGTCATGCAAGACAAGCAGAGACTACAGGACTGACACAGATTAGAGGAAACAAAGGATAAATCACAAACGCAATTTGGGATCTTGGATAAGATCCTGAAAGAACAAAAAGACATAGGGGGAAAACTAGTGAAATTCAAGTAGAATCTGCACTTTAGTTAAAAGCATTGTATTGGTATTAATTTTTTGGTTTTGATCATTGTATTATGGATATTTAAGTTGTCACAAGTAAAGGGTATATGATAATACTCTGTGCTCTTTTTGCAACTTTTCTGTAAGTCTAAAATTAGTTCAGTAGAAAAAGTTAAACACAAAGGTTATTTCCGTTAGTGGGAGCAAAGTGGTAGAGGGGTGCTGGAGAGGAGACCAGCAGTACATATAGGGCTGGATCCATTCAGGCCACAGCCAAGGAATGTGAGTCTGTTCTGAGGGTGTAGATGCACCACAGGAGGGCGCCACATCCGGCAATGATGCCACTGGAACAGTGTCTTAGGTCTCTCGGTGGAGAATGGGATGCAGAGAGGAAAATAAAAGGCAGGGAGATGAGTGAGAAGGCTGCTGGGGTTGTCTTGACCTAGAGACAAAGAGAGGCCATCAGATTTTGTATCTATTTTTGGGATATAGGTGACAGGACTCGGTGGTGGAGTGGATGTAGAATGGGACTGACAGAGAATAGTCAAGGATAGTGAATTAATCTGTCTTCTCTGAAAAAACTGTACAGTAGTCCTATTTTATCCATGGTTTCACTTTCTGCAGCTTCAGTTACTCATGGTCAATCACCATCTGAAAATATTAAATGAAAAACAATTTGCACATTTTAAACTGCACATTTCTCTACATGGTGTGATGAAATCTTGCACTGTCTGCTCCATCATCCCCAGGACATGAATTATCCCTTTGTCCAGCACCTCCATGCTGTGTGTGCTCTCCTCCCGCTCTGTTCCTTTAGTAGTCATCTCGGTTCTCCCATCGACTGTTGTGGCATTATAGTGCTTGTGTTCAGGTCGCCCTTATTTTGCTTAATAATGGCCCCAAAGCACAAGAATACTGTGCCTAATTTATAAATTGAACTTTATCATTGGTATGTATGTATGTATGGAAAACACATACCATATGTAGGGTTTGATAGATCTGTAGTTTCAGGTACCCACTGGGGGTCTTGGAGGAATGTATCCTCTGCAAATAAGGTGTACTACTATGTATATATGTATGCAGGTATATGAGAGAGAGGGAGAGAGAGAGAGACTGATTATACCGAATTGACTCATGTGATTATGGAGGTGGAGAAGTCCTAGTATCTGCAGCTGGCAAGCTGGAGACCTGGGAGAGCCAATGGTGTTATTCCAATCTGAGTCTCAATGTCTGAGAACCAGGAGAGCGGATGGTGCAAGTTCCAGTCCGAATCTAAATCCAAAGGCAGGAGAAGACTGATGTCTCAGCCTGCAGTCAGGTAGAGAATAAGAATTCTTTCCTGTTCCATCTTTTTGTTCTACTCAGGCCTTTAATAGCTTGGATGACCTCCGCCCACATTAGAGAGGGCAATCTGCTTTACTCAGTTAATCAAATGTCTCACCCAGAAACCAACCCTCACAGACACACCCAGAATAAGTTTTAACCAACTATATGGACACCCCATGGCCTTGTCAAGTTGACACTTAAGATTAATCATCTCAACTGGCTCTTTGGTTCTTGCCTTAGTCAAATGCCAAATGGTGGTACCATTTACTAAGATGAAGAAGACTGGAGAAGGTGGTTTGGGGATGAATATTAAATTGGAGTGCTGATGAGACCTCCAAGGGAATGTCAGGCAGCTGACTGTAAGAGCCTAGAGGTCATGGGGGAGGTGTACATTTGAGAGTGATCAGCACACAGGCGGTATTAAAGCCTTGGGATTGCATAGGCACACCCAGGAAGAGAATGTGGAGGATCTGCTGAGGACAGATCCTGGGAGCCTCCACCACTCAGAGGGCCATGGGATGAGGGAGGGCCAGCAACAGGACCAAAAAAGACATGGTCCTGAGTCAGCCCATTCACCCATTCTCATTTTCAACACTGCCTGAGATTGGGGGTCTACCAGCTGTAACTCTACTTACCTTGACAGTCATTGATATGGTTTAGGTCTGTGTCCCTGCCCAAATATCATGTGGAATTGTAATCCTCAGTGTTGGAGGAGGGGCCTGGTGGGAGATGATAAAATCATGGGGGTGGATTTCCCCTTTTCTATTCTCCTGATAGTGAGATCTGGTTGTTTAAGAGTGTCTAGCACCTCTCCCTTCACTGTCTTCCTCCTGCTCCGGCCACATAGGATGTGCCTATTTCCCCTTCCCTTTCTGCCATATTCGTAAGTTTCCTGAGGCCTCCCCAGCCATGCTTCCTGTAAAGCCTGTAGAAAACCTCTTTTCTTATAAATTACCCAGCCTCAGGTAGTTTTTTATAGCAATGCGAGAATGGATGAATACAGTCGTCTAACCTTAATTATCTGCCCTGCTCAGTCTGCACCAGTCCAATACACATATCTAAGACTCTACTATGTGTCAGTGCCTGAGTAACAAAGACAGGGCTCTGTCAGCAAGAGGCTCCTGGTCTAATGGGGAGATGAACTCTCAGCAGATCCCTTCTGTGCCTAGGTAGCTAACTCTCACTTATTCAAGCATTCATTTCCACAGCCAGAGACTGAGCCTGGACATGGTGCCAGCTGAGGTCAGGCAGCCTAGGAATGCAGTCAAATGAAACATGGTCCCACTCTCCAGGAGTGCAGAGTCTACAGGAAAGACAGACTGAAAACGAGCATTTCAGTAAAATGTTGCAAATTCTCTTATGGAAGATGTTATCATTTGTTCTGCTGAGAGCTAGATCTACCCAGGGAGAAAGGAACCCGTGTGGATCTGACAGGACTGATCACCCCTGGCCACCTGCTCCTTCCTTCAAAACCTTGTTGTCAGCATGTGGTGCAAAGGCCATATCCAGAAGAAAACCAGTCACTTTATTTCATTTCGTTTTGGTAGTCAGCCTATTTAATGGAGCTTTTCTTGTTTTTCAATACTAGTAAGTCAGGCAGATGAAACTGAGCACAGACATAGTTACATGTATGCATGCATGTAACACACATACACACACGTGCACACATGCATGTGTGCACATAAACACACACACACACACACACACACACACACACAGACTCAGGCTGTTTTCTCGCTTCCAAATTTCTTAAGTATGAAGCCATTTTCCTCCCTGGCCAAATGGCTGTCTGCAGAGTGCTGGCCAGCCCGTAAATTGTCCCACCCGTAATATAAAACACAGCCCTTATTGACAGCTCATAAAGCAGGGCCCGGTGTCACTCCCGCCGAGCGGAGGCAATAAAGGGCACCGGGGAATTACCTCTAGCTCCAGCAGCTGGCTGCGCTGCGGGGACGCCGGCAGCAGGCCTAATGGGTTCTCCTCCCCGCCTTGTAAAGCGTTACATGTAGACATAATTTCACCCCCACCCAGGAGCAATTTCCTTTAGGGAGAGAGGCAGCTCCCTGAAAGAGGTACTGTCTGACGCTCAACCTGGTGCTGGAATCACTAATGCCCGAGGAAGAGGGCAATGACCTCCTTGGATCCTCAGCCTCCTCTGTTTCCCTAAGGCTGTTGCTCCCTTCCCCTCAGCCCTCTGGTCAGACCATCCCAGCCCCTGCTAATGTGAGGACCCTGGCCCAGCTTTCTCTCTCCAGACCCCTCAGCAGCCCAGGCTTGCAAGACAAGGCCCCCCAGGGGCAGAGACAGTTCCCCTATCACCATCCTGAGGGAGTCCTTGGGGCTTCTCTAGACACCCAGCTCCCCAGTAACTGACTGTCCCAAACCTTCTTCACCATTCTTGGACCTCTGATTACCTCTTTCCCAGCAGACCACCTTGGTGCCTACATCAAGGGCTAGGATAGAAGCTCTTTTCTTCCTGGTCCCAAACTTAGGAGCAACCTCCAATCATCCCTCTTCTCTTTCCGCCCTCCTGTTCCAGCAGGGGTATTGTCCATCCTGCTGTCTAAGGTCAACCCTCCCCAACCCCTTCCCCTGTTTTGGCTCCCACCACACACTCTGGTTAGCTCACCCCCTACCCGCTATCTATTTGGCATCTCCCTCTCAGCTGGATCAACTCAGCAACTCTCCACATGCTTAAATCCTTCCCATTAAAAAAATCACAGACAAAACCTCTCCTGCTATTCTCTCTTCTCTTTTCCCTTTGCTGGCAAACTTCTGGAAGAAGTGGTCACTACATGATTCCACTTCCAGCTCTGGCCAAATGGCTGTCTGCAGATTGCTGAGTGTTGTCTCTGCCTCCCTCCTACCCAGCACTGCTCCATCATGTGCCTACCCAGCACCTGCTTCTGTCACCAATGAGCTCATTTGGCAAGTGTGAATTACAGTGATCTTGAAGCTTATTTGTGCTGTGAAAAAAAATACAGCCGGTAAGGAGATGGGGCTGGTGGCGGTGGGGGTATTCTAATTTTAAGTAGGGTGGTTAGGATAGCAAAGACCTGAAAGAGGTGAAGTGTGAGTCACGTGGATACTTGGGGAACAGCCAGTACAGAAGCCCAGAGCATGCTTGGGTCAGCAAGGAGGCCAGGTGATGAAGTGAAGCACAGAAGTGGAGCAAGCGCTGGTAAACCAGGAGGCGATAGGAGAGGAAGGGGAATGAGGGCTGAGGGAGCCTGTGTGCCAGGAGGAACAGGAGCACAGCATCATTGCTAAGCACAGGAGTGACACAACTTTGAAGAACTGCTTTGACTGGAGACTGAGAATAGACTGTAAGAGACTAGGATGGGGGAAGATGGACCCATAAGGAAGCTTGGTGAAGAGCTTGGGATAAGAGGGGGATACAGCAGGGGAGCACAGTGCTGGTAAACCACCTATCACAGAGCAGGCAAAGAGTCCTGATCTGATCATTTTATGGTTTTGGGCTCCAGCATGCCTGAAATGGTAAAAAGTGAATAGAACCTGGATATTCTTTGAAGTTAAAGCCAAAAGGATTTCTTGATAGACTGGATGTGGGATGTGAGATAAAGCAATGGGCAAGGCTGACCCAAGGCTGCTCAACCATATGGCAATGCTGGGTGCCAGCCACTGTTGCCAGCCTTCCTGGAAAGGCCCTCTCCCTGGAGCCTGGGGCATGCCCCTCTGGTTCTTCTACCCTTCCTCTTATGGTTTCCTCTCAAACTCCCTGGCAGCTGTACCCTCCTGGTCCTGGCCCTTGGTTGCTGGCATTTCCCAAGGCCCCTGAGCAGGCCCTCTTCTCTCTGGAGGTCCACCTTGTCCCAAGAGAGCTCACTCACAGCTCCCAGTATCTCTTCCATGCCCCAACTCACAGGCCAGTACCATGACCCTGAGCTCTCCTCTGAGCTCACTCCAGACCCACAAATCCTAATGCCTCTCAGGCCTTTCCTCTTGGGTGTCTCAGAGACACAGCAGACTCAACATGTCCAAATCAGAACTCATGATGTCCCTCCACCCACCCTGCTCCATCCCATCCCCACCTAATCTCACTGGTCCTCATCCAACACTCCTCATCTCCAGGTCAGGCAAGTCAGAGACCAGGGTGTGCTCCCTGTCACCTTTCTCCCTCTTATTTCTCATGTGGAACCCTTGCTGAGTCCTGTTGATTGCATGCCTGAAAAAAAAAAAAAAGAGGTTTATTTGGCTCACAGTTCTGCAGGCTGTATAAGCAGCATGGTGCCAGCATCTGCTTCTGGTGAGGACTCAGGAAGCTTCCAATCATGGTAGAAGGCAAAGGAGAAGCCTATATCCCATGGCAAGAGCAAGCAGGAAAAGGAGAAGAGAAGTGCCAGCCTTCTTTAAACAAACTCTCATATGAACTAGCAGACGGAGAACTCACTCGTCACCATGAGGAAGGCACTAAGCCACTCATGAGAGATCCGCCCCCATGACCCAAACACCCCCAACCACGCCTCACCACCAACATTGTGGATCACATTTCGACCTAAGATTTGGAGGAGACACACATCCAAACCATATCATCCCACCCCTTGTCCCCCAAATCTCATGTTCTTCCCACATTGCAAAATACAGCCATCCCTTCCCAATAGTCCCCAGAAGTCCTAACTTGTTCCAGTCTCAACTTAAAAGTCCTAAGTCCCAAGTCCAAAGTCTTATCTGAGACTCAAGGCAAGTTCCTTTCAGCTGAGCCTGTAAAATGAAAAAGAAGTTATTTAATTCCAAGATACAATGGTGGTACAGACATTAGATAAACATTCTCACTCCAAAAGGGAGAAATCAACCAAAAGAAAGGGTCAACAGGGCCCATGCAAGTCTGGAACCCAACAAGGCAGACATTAAACCTTATAGCTCCAAAATACTCCTGGACTCCATGGTCTGCATGTAGGGGACACTGGGGCAAGGCTCCCAAGGCCTTGGGCATTTCCAAATCTGTGGTTTTGCAGGATGCATCCCCCCCATGGCAGCTGTCAGGGATTGAAGTTGAGTGCCTGCAGCTTTTCTAGGCTCAGGGTGCAAACTGCCAGTGGATCTACCATTCTCAGGCCTGAAGGGTGGCAGCTCCCTTCCCACAACTCCAGTTCCCTGATGGGGACTGTGTGGGGGGGCTCCAACCCCACATTTCTCCTCCACACTGCCCTGATAGTGTCAGGGTTCTCTGTGAGGGTTCTGTCCCACAGCAGGCTTCTGCCTGGGCATCCAGGCTTTCTCATACATCCTCTGAAATCTAGATGGAAGCTGCCAAGCATCCTTTATGTTTGCATTCTGTGTACCTGCAGGCTTAACACTACATAGAAGCCACCATGTAGTGGCCTGAGCTGCACATGGAGCTCTTTGGGCTGGAGCCAGAGCTGCCAGGATCCTGAGAGCAGTGTCCCAAGGCTGTGCAGGGCAGCCTTGAGCCTGACACTGCCCCCTCCCCCACAAATTATTCTTTCCTCCTAGGCCTCTGGGCCTGTGATGGGAGGGGCTGCACTAAGACTTCCGAAATGCCTTCAAGGCCTTTCCCCCTGTTGTCCTGATTATTGGCACTTGATTCCCTTTCAGTCATGCAAATCTTTCTAGCAAGTGGTTGCTTTGCAGCTCCCTTACATTCCTTTCCTGAAAATGATTTTTCCTTCTCTACATGGCCAGGCTTCAAATTTTCCAAACCTTTATGCTCTGCTTACCTTTTAAATATAAATTCCAACTTTTAGTCATTTCTTTGCTCCTATATCTGATCATAGGTCATTAGAAGCAGCCAATTCACTTCATGAACACTTCTCCTTAGATGTTTCTTCCACCACATACCTTAAGTCATCACTTTTAAGTCCAAACTTTTAGAAATTCCTAGCGTCTGGACACAATGCATCCTGGTTCTTTGCTAGGGCATAACATGGTAACCTCCAACTTCCAATAAATTCCTCATTTCCAGCTGAGATCTCACCAACCTAGACTTCACTGTCCATACTTCTATCAGCACTATGGTCACAACAATTTGGCCAGTCTCTAGGATGTTCCAAACTTTCCTTCATCTTCCTTTCTTCTTCTGAGCCTTCCAAACTCTTCCAAACTCTGCCCGTGACCCAGTGCCAAAGCCACTTGCACATCTTTGGGTCTTTAGAGCAATGCCCTGATCCTTGGTAGCAATTTTCTGTGTCAGTCCCTTTTGCCTTGCTTTAATATAAGGGAATATCTGAGACTGGGTAATTCATATAGAAAAGAGGCCTACTTGGTTCACAGTTCTGTAGGCTGTCCAAGCAGCATGATACCAACATCTGCTTCTGGTGAGGTCTCAGGAAGCTTACAATCATTGAGGGAAGCAAAGAGGAAGCCTGTATCCCATGGTAAGAGGGAGCAAAAGAGCCCTAAGTAGTTCTTGAATCCACCACGACTCCATCTCTCCACTGCCCCTCCCCTGGTGCCACATGCCAGGTGGTGTTCCCTTGTGCATCCTGCCAAATCCTTCTCTGCCTTGCAGTTAGACAGAACTTCTCAACACACAAGTCTTAGCATGTCATTCCCATGCAAAAACTGTTCTAATGCTTTCCGGTGCTCTTAGGAGAAAGCTTGAGCTTACCCTAGCTTACAAGGCTTTGCACTACTGGCCTTCTTCCCCACTCTTTCCACCCCTTAGCCTCTGCCAGCCATGCCTGCTTTCCTTACTTACTCACTGGTACTGTGGTCCCCACTCCTCCCTCCAGGCTTTTACACATGCTCTTCCCTTTTCCTGGAATACCTCTCCCTGCCGTTTAGATATTGCCATCTCTCAGACCAAGGCTCAGTTGCCATTTTCTCAGGTGTCTTCTCCAAACTCCCTGACTTGATCAAATCTGCCTATTACACTGTCTCACAATACCATGAGCTTTCATGGCCCTGAGAGCTGCAGTTCTCTTTTATTTGGTTAATGCCACTTTCCCCCATTGTCAACAAGCCCCTTTGTGCTCACCACTATGTCTCATCACAGTGAGGCGAGGGCACTGGGGTTAGACCGCCTGAGTGTAAATCCTCATCTGCCACTTAGTGGGAATGTAATCTTAGACAAGTTAACCTAACTAGAAATAATATAGTTCCCATCTGTCGTGTAGGATTGTTGTGAGGATTACAGAACTCCATTAATGTAAACTGCCCGTCACAGTGCTTGCCACAGAGTAAACACTGTGAGTGGTAGACACAATCATCGGCCCCACTTCTTCACCTTGCCTGGAGTCCATGCCCTGGCCTTGCCTCCTTATGGGCAGGATGAAATTCCTTGCTTCTGTGACTTTGGGTATGGCCGTGTCACTTGCTTTGGCCAACAGAAAGGGATGGAAGTGGCAGTGGACCAGTTCTGAACCTAGGCCTTAGGGGGCCTGGCAAATTCTTGTGTCCTCTTGAACTTCTACCTTCACCATGAGAAGACTCTCCCTGGGGTCACTGCTGATCCTTCAGTCTGGACCTCAGAATGTGGAGCTGGGCCATTGAGCCCAGCCTGGCATAGATCAGCCCATTCCTGGGAAATCCAGGGAGCAGTGAGAACAAATGATCATTGCTTTAAGCCTAGGAGTTTGAGGATGGTTTGTTTCCAACATTATTGCAGTGATATAACCCGCCCAAGAGATTTAATCTGTATGGTATAGTGCTTGGGACAGAGCAAACACTTAGGGTAGCACCCTGTTCACAGTAGCTATGGCAGGTCACCAGGCTGGCCCTAGTCAGCCTTGCCAGACCTTCAGAGCTGCCTTCCTTCCTTGGTCATGTTATCAGCCACAGCTTAAGCAGAAACACAGGACCACTGTGATGGATGGATGAATGGATGGATGGTTGCATGAATGGATGGATGAATGGATGGATGGATAGATAGATGATAGACAAAGAAATCATGTTAGATAGATAGATAGATGATAGAGAGATGATAGATCATAATAGCTAGCTAGATAATAGTTAGATAGATAGGTGGGTAGATAGATATAGGAATGGATCTGCTGCAAGGACCTGGCGTTTTGCAATCCTAAGGACTGGTCAAGTGGTCTCTGTAAGGCCCTTTTGCTGTGTCTAATGCTAGAACTTGAGGCCGACAGGCAGGTGGTCAGAAAGGGAAGATACCTGTAGACTGGGGGACCAAGGACAAGCTGGAGCCCACAAGGACGACTGAGCTGTCAGCACTTGTTGCTTCTGGCCTTGGTGGTATGAATGTCTTTCTGAAGCCAGGGCCCCCACCATGGCATGACACACACACACCTGGCCTGGAGGTGGGGCAGTTGAAGGAGGAGCTGGGGAAGGTGGAGGCCCAGATGGCTGCTCCACAAAGATGGGGAGAGCCTGCAAGTAACCGACAACACAAATGGGCCGTGAAATGCCTGCCGCATCCCTCTGTCCCCTTCAACTCTCCCGCAAGAATCTCTCTTGTGACCCAACCTAACAGAAACACCCAGGAGGAGGAATTCTGAGAAGCATGGTTCAGTCTAGCCAAGTTGACATGCTGCAAAGTTACTGGGCCTCAAAAAAACCTTCAGATCCATTTTTAGGAATGAAGTTACTGAAGAAATGAGTTCTTGCAATGGTGGGACGGAGGGTAATCTTTTCCAGGGATATTTCTGTTCCAAATCTATCTGCCAAAGGAATATTTCTGTAATGATGATGCCTCTCAGCACAGAGACATCTTTATTGAACACTCACTGAGGCTGAGAAATATTACATATTTTGTCTCATTTCATCCTTGAAAGGGTTTTTGGGATGGGCAATTTATCAAACCTGTCTCACAGGTGAGGACAGTGGGGTTCAAGGCCCTTTGTCACTTCCCATAGGCTGGGTCTGGAGCTCTGCAAGGAAGTGAAGATTCATCTTCCCAGTGTAGAAGAGTGGCTGCCATGCAGAGGCCTCGTGGCTGGATCTAATTGTGCTTAAATTCAGATTGCCCTAGTGGCTAATGATGGTGAGCAGTCTTTCTTGTGCTCATGTGCCACCATATATCCTCTTTAGGGAAGCATCTGTCCAAATCTTTTGCCCATTTTTAAGCTGGATGATTTGTTTTCTTACTGTTGATCATGAGAGTTCTGTATATACTCTGGATACAAGTCCTTTGTTGGATAGATGATGAAGCAATTATTTTCTCCCAGTCTGCAGCTTGTGTTTTCATTCTCTTATTTCTTGCAGAGAACATATGTTTTTACATCTTATGAAATCCAATTTCCAAAATTTTTCTTTTATGAGTCATGTTTTTTGGTGTCATGTATAGAAATTTTTGTTTAACCTCAGGGCATAAAGATTTTTTATGCCATGGCTGCTTCTAAAAAAATGTTATGGTTTTATATTTTATATTAGCTCTATGATCTATTTAGAGGCAATTTTTGTGAGGTGTGAGGTTTAGGTTAAGGTTCATTTTTTTCTGCCTATGGATATCCAGTTGTTTCAACATCCTATGTTTTAAAGACTATCCTCTTCCCATTGAATTACCTCGGCACCTTTGTTCACAATCCATTGTCATATTTTTGTGGGTCTATTTCTGGATTCTCTATTCCAGGGGTTGGCAAATGTTTTCTGCGAAGGGTAAAATAGCAAATGTTTTAGGCTTTGTGGGACATACGGTCTCTGCTTCATATGCTTCTATTATATTTAAAAAACCCTTTACAAATGTAAAAACCATTCTTAGCTCACTGGTCATACAAAAAGAGACCATGGCCAGTATATAGCTGTCCATTCTCACACTGCTACGAAGAGATACCTGAGACTGGGTAATTTATAAAGGAAAGCGGTTGAATTGATTCACAGGTCTGCATGGCTGGGGAGGCCTCAGGAAACTTACACTCATGGCAGAAGGGGAAACAGGCACTTCCTTCTTCAGAAGGTGGCAGGAGAGAGAAGTGCCAAGCAAAGGGAGAAAGGTCCCTTATTAAAAAACCATCAGATGCTGTGAGAACTCACTCCCTATCATGGGAACAGCATAAGGGTAACCATCCGTATGATTCAATTACCATACAAGATTTTGGTTTTGTATTTTATATTAGCTCCATGGGAAACACCAGGCCCCTCTCACAACACGAGGGGATTATGGGAACTACAGTTCAAGATGAGATTTGGGTGGGGACACAGCCAAACCAGATAAGCCAGATTTGGCCTTTGGGCTACAGTGTGTGACCCTGCTCTGCTCTGTTCCATTGAGCTACGTCTTCCCATCACCAATACCACCCTGTCTTAATGATGGCAGCTTTACCGTACATCTTAAAACCAGGTCGTGTGAGCACTCCAAGTTTATTGTGTCTTTTAATTGAGGCTTTTAGACTGTTTTTATTTTATGTAATTATTGGTATCTTTGGATTTAGGTCTACCATTTCATTCTTTGTTTTTCTCTGTTGCTTCTTTTTGTTGTTATTTTTCCTGTTGTCCTTCTTTTGCCCTCTTTGGGTTATTTGAACATGTTTTTAGTATTCCATTTCAATGTCTCTATTATGGTTTTGCCTACATCCTTTTGTATAGTTTGTTTGGTCTTTTTCTGGTTGCACCAGGGATTAGAGTATATATAAATTTGCACAGTTTGCAGATCAATACTTTCCCACTTCAAGTGAAATGTAATTCTAGAACCCCATACAGGTCCTTAACCCTCTCCACGTATGTAATACTCATCTTTATGACATCTACATACATGGAAAACTCCATTAAACAATGTTACACTTTTTCTTCTCTTATGTGTTGAATGTATTTTAAAGAACCCAAGAGGTAGGAGTAGGCTACCGTATTCACGCAGACACTTACCACTTCTGCTGCTCTTTCTCCGGTCCTGATGCTCCACGTTTTCTTCGGGATCGCTTCCCTTCCACCTTCCAGGGCAGATGTATAGGCAATGAATCCTCATAGTTTTCCTTTATCTGAGGATGTCCATTTATCTCACAGTATCTATTTTACTTTCATCTCTGAAGGATATTTTCATGAATAACAAGTTCTGGGTTGACAGTTCTTTTCTTTCAGCACTTTAAAAATATTTCACTTACTCCTGGCTTTCATGGTTTCTGATGAGAAATCTCTAGTCCCCTCAGACAAACTCCTATTAATCTTTCAAAACCTGAATCAGATTTTTTTTTCTTTTTTTACCTTTCATTTTAAGTTCAAGGGTACAAGTGCAGGTCTGTTACATAGGTAAACTTGTGTCATTGCAGTTTGTTGTACAGATTATTTCATCACCCTGGTATTAAGCCTAGTACCCTTTAGTTATTTTTTTCTGATCCTCTTCCTCCTCCCAGCCAGATATTTTTCTTGATCTTTCATGCCTTCCCTGTTAATTGATCACTCCCTCCTGAGAAAGAGAGAGAGAGAGAGAGAGAGGAAAAAGAGGAGGAGGAGGAGGAGGAGGAAGAAGAAGAAAACAGCAACAACAGAATAAGAAGGAGAGAAAGGAGAAGGAGAAGAAGGAGGAGGAGGAGAAGAGAAAGAAGGAAAAGAGGAAGAACAGGAAGAGGAAGAGGATGAAGAAGAAGGAAGAAAAAGAAGAAGAAGAAAGAAGAAAGGAGAAAGAAGAAAAAAGAATAAGAAAGAAGAACTCCCCACTACTGTCATCCTTTTCTGGGTGTATTTATTTATTTTTTTATAGAACTGGGTCTTACTCTGTCTCTCAGGCTGGAGGACAGTGGTCCAATCACTGCAGCCGCAAACTCCTGGGCTCAAGCAATCCTCTTGCCTCCGCCTCTCCAGTAGCTGGGACTACAGGCACATATCACTACACTTGGCTAATTTCTTCTGGGTTTAGAACCATCTAAAATACAGATACAGCAGACAGATGGAGGTTGCAATGTCAGTCTTACTGTGATAAAAGCTGAACTGAGGATGTGGTAGGTTGGATTTTTTTTTTCCTTGTTTTTTGTTTTTTTGAGACAGGATCTCATCCTGTTGCCCAGGCTAGAGCGCAGTGGTGCCATCACAGCTCTCTGCAGCCTCCACCTCCTTGGGCTCAGGTAATGCTCCTACCTCAGCCTCCCATGTACCTGGGACTTCAGGTGCATGGCACCATGCCCAGCTCTTTTCTACTTTTTGTAGAGAGAGACAGGGTTTCACCATTTTGCCCAGGCTGGTCTTGAACTCTTGAGCTCAAGCAATCCTTCTGCCTCCCAAAGTGCTGGGATTACAGGTGTGCGCCACTATGCCTGGTCTGGATTGTTGCTCAAGTACCTGTCTCCCCTCATTGTATACAAGTGAGCTTCGTAGTTCCACCAACCTGGGGCTCAGCCATATGCCTTGCTTCCTGTTCCCAGGCTAGGCCCAAAGTGGCCTCCTGTGTTATCTCTTGCCCATTGGTCCTTCTGCCGTCACCACTAGATCTCCGAGCAATCCTCTGGTCCTGAGGGAGGAGTGACACAGCAGCAGAACTGAGCTGGTCTAGCAAGCCCAGCCATGCTAAGTTTACCTCAGCTGACTTGCAGACTTAGGAGCTAAACAGATGCCTCCTGTTGTAAGCATTTTTATTAGACAGCACTTCTGGACTGCAGTTAGCTTATTCTGAAATTGGCACCTAGAATCAGAGGCTGCTGCTCCTAAAACATGTAGCAGAGGTTTGGAACTGAGCAGTGAGGAAATACGGAGGCGGTTCAGAAAAATGGCAAAAAAAAAAAAAAAAAAAAAAAGGTGACCTGTGTTATGTGGTGGAGAAACAGCTGGCAAAATTATTGCCTATGATACTTTGGGAGGGAGAAAATGTACCTATGAATTAGTGGAGTCAGGCAGGATGGTTTCCGAGCAGAAGACTGTAAACATGAGCTGCTTTGAGCTGCAAATGATAAGGCTCCACACATAAGAGACGAGTTCAGAAAGGGAATGACCAGTGTACAAGCAGCATTTAGAAAACAAAATCACCTCCCGTCTCCGGGCTCTCCAGCCAGGAGAAGGTCCTCAAATCAATATTAGGTTGGTGCAAAATAATTGCGGCATAAAAGTAATTATTTTTGCACCAACCTATTATCTGGCCTGGGAGGCAAAGACCAGATCCAGTGCTATGTTGGTGAAGCATGCTTCAGAGTAGAGATGATATCAGGGATATGCTCTCTATGCTAATGCCCTTTGTCATCAGGTCCTTGCAAGGAATATGGTGGCATTGAGCATATCCTTTCAGCGACAACAGGGTGCCTACAAACGATCAGGGCGTGGCCCACAGCAGCCTGATGTGGGTATACATGTTGTCAAATGTAGAAAGGCAGGCTTCCAAAGGAATTTGGGTGTGGCTTCTGACACCCAGTGGGCTGGCGTCAAATACATAGAAAACTCGCGTGATGCTTGAGAGATCGCCCTGAGCAAAGGCATCGCGCAGGACTCCAAGGAAGCTGAGACTGTTGGAAACTAAAGAACTTTAGGTTCCCAACTTCCTACAGGCGGGAAGAAGCTGAAAGTTACTCCACTGCCAAAAGGACTGTTTTCCAACATCCTCATCAGAAGTTGAAAGGATGATGGCAAAGGAAGAAGGCCCCAGTGGTAGAAGCTAGAGCTGTGGAGCACGATGGCCCGGGAGCCACTCAGGGTGACCCCCAGAGCAGTGGCTCTGCAACATTTGCCCTGCAGGACTTCAGATGCCTGAACCAGCGACTGCTGTGTGCCTCCGTGTCCCTTTCCAGATGGAGTGCTCATTAGCATTACTCTAGCCCTGGTCCACCACTGTATGTTGAGTGTATGTGCAGGGTGTGAAGGGTAGAAAACTTGTTTTTTTAGCTCGTAAGACTCTGGGTCAAGAAGAACCACACCTTTTGCCAAGGCCAGCTGCTGGGCAACCTGGAGGTCCCACCTGCCTGCCCTGACTCCTTCTGCCTGCACCAGAGCCTTGGGGGTTTGCCTATCTCACCCTGGCCCACCCTGATGAAATGTGCTCCATCAGAGTGCCCACCAAAGGGACGGTTCTGACCCCAGCAGTGTTTGGGTCTAACCCTGGCCTGCAATGCATGTAGATGCTCAGAGCAGCTCACTGGAACAGCAGTCAGATATTCACTGTGAAATGTCAAACCCTGCCCAGCCCCAAGGAGACAACAAACAGCCAGCCAGTAAATGCCTCAGCATTAAACATTTCTCGGCAAAGGTGGGATAGTCAATTTTGACACTGTTAAGAAAAAATACAGCCTAATTTCTGCTGGAATGCACCAAATTTACTGCCCAGGTTCTCATTAACTACTGTCAAGGGAGAGGCAGATAGACAAGATAAATTATGAAAAAATTACTTTTTTAATATACAAAAAAGACTTATTTACAAGTTGAGCATGTCATCTCAATTCATAGCATGTAGAAAAAGCTAAAAATGTTTTGGAGATATAAATTTGGCTGGATGACTCACCTACAGTATATTCAGGGATGTCTTCTGTACAGAATATATACAGGTCGGGACTAGCAAGGGAAATCCTAACGGGAAGGCAGTGAACACCACCGCGGAGCCACGGACCCTTAGCAATGTTCCCTGGCTCTCATCTGCAGTTGGCCTTGTCTCCGGACAGTTTGATACGCTGGGATGCAGGGGGCCCAGATGATGATGGCCTTGTTCTCAAACTCTCCTAAGAAGTTCCTCATTGAGGCCAAGGTCACAGTCAGAGTCATACGCTGAGTGGTGCTGTTAGTTTGGCAAGGTTGCCACACATTTGGGGTGTGTGTGTGTAGATGGTGGGGAAGATGCACCAATTCACCCTCCAGTGTGTCCAGGAATGATGTCTCCTGAAGCCAGTTCCAAATTCCATTTCCAGGTGAGTGTTGGTCACACTGACCAGGAAAATTCAATGATCTGAGGATCAACCCCTTCCCCTTTTCAGCCCCACCGATACCACCACACGTTATCATTCTCTGCCCAGTGACTGCAGGGGCAGAAGGAAGGGAATCTGGAGGACACCAGGCCTGCAGCCTGCGGCTTGGCGGAGAACACTGGGCTGCTGGTGAGTGCTGGGGAGCCTGGGCTGCTGTCAGGCCATGGAGTTTTTCGTGGTAAATGGGTGGACATTGCATTGGAGAAACAGGATTGGGTAAACACATGACTTCGTCTTCCTACTGGGAGATCCCCAGGGCAGCCTGAGGCTCTGCCCTGAGTGCACCATCAGTCCTCGAGGCCTTCGACGATCCCTAACCCACAGCGGCTCCAGCAGCCCTGAGGTATTTAGAAACAAGTCTTCTTTTCAGGAAGGGCTACATTCTACATGCAAACACTGTAAACACGGTCTGGAGAGGCCAGGGCAGCTTCTGGGCTTGCCCTGAGGAGTACATTTTTTCTTTCCTTTTTCTGGTGATACTTACCTACTTTATTCATCCATATACACTTGGATGGGTTGCCAGTCCCAAATTCGGCTTTATGGGGTAGAAGAGCCGGCTCTACCAAACCTGGAATCAGAATGTGCTTCTGAATCATCCAGGTATAATCCGTGCTTTTCCTTTATGACAACAGACGTTGGAGACCTCAAGAGTTAGGCTTCATAGAGGAATTCAGGTAGGACCAGGAATTCCTTTTCCTTGCAAGTAGCAGAAGCAGCAGCTCATATTTCCAGAATAACCAGTATGGCATTCAGATTCAAACCCAAATGCTCCCTACTCTCTTTCTGCATATCTTTGGAAAGCCTTTGGCCAGAGTAATTCCTCGTTAACCGAATGTCAGCCATGAGGAAGCCAGAACAGAGTGGTTCTGTAGGCAACAAAGGCTGGAAAGCATGGCTTAAATGAGTTTTGCATTCTTTCCTGTTCTATGGAGACTTCTTCTATTGTTCTGAGGAATAATCCAAAGACCAGAGAGGACACCCATAAACCTCCTCTTACAACATCTCTCATCTGAACCGGCCATTGGGCAACAACCCCTCAGGCCTGTTTAACACTTTTTTGGAAAAAGACAAAACAGCTGGAACCCCTAAGCTCTGGGTAGCGATGACCCCTCCGGGTGCACTCAGCGCCAGGTGCTCGGGGCTCTAGGTCATCATGTTCAGGAACTTGCTCTCCTCCGCGAGGCTGGTGAGCATGGAGCTCATGTCCCCGACAGCCATGTTGCTGATGCCTGCGGGGATGGAGGGCAGGGTCAGGGAGTTTCGGGGGGTGGTGAGGCGGGAGGAGTTCTGGGAGAGATTATGGAGGAGGTTGGGGCTAAGAGCACCCGAGAACAAACTTGAGTGATCGCCATCATCCATGATGGCATCGAAGTCAATCTGGGGGGCCTCCAGGAGCTGGGAGTCCACAGTGCTGGACACTTGGTTGACCCCTGGTGAGGGCAAGGGCTGGGGCTGGATGCTGTCCGGGCAGGCCTGTGGCTGTGGTGGCTGGGACCGCATGACTTGGCAGCCCCCAAGGTTCTCTAGGCCTCCGTCCTGTTCATACATGTGGATCTGGCCATAGTAGTAGAGCATGCTGTGGTCTGGGGGCCCCCCTGAGTCCGGCGGAGGTGGCTGGGGAGGCACCGACCCCATGGTGCCCATCGCTCCCTTGGGCACAGCCTCTGCTGTCTCCTGACTGGATGGCATGGCAGCCATGGCATGGCCTGTGGCCCTGGCATAGGCCAGCTGCTGCTGCACAGCACGTACCCCACGGTGGCGGCCAGCAGGGCTGGGCTCGGGGGGAGGCCGGGGCTGCACTAGGCCAAAGCCTGCTGTAGCCACTCCCATTGGGCCTGGCTGGGGCTCCATGAAGCCAGGCTGGCGGGCAGGCAGAAGGCTGGGGACCTGGTGGTAGCCCTCCTGGCTTATGGGGGCTGCCAGGTGATGGCTCTGCTGTGGGTAGCTCTGGACTGGGTGAGATGGTGGCACTCCAGCCAGGGTTGAATTGAGGACCCCGAGTTCCCTGTGGCGGTTGTCCATCATGGTGGGGTCAGGTGCAACTTCCGTCTGCTGTGGGTGTCCCAGATGGCCTGGCTTGGCTGGCATGCTGCTGCAGGATGGGGCGAACTGGCTGAGGGCCCCACTGATGGTGCTGGGGCTCAGCTGGGGGTGGGCTTGGCCGTAGCAGGCTTGGGGACTCATAGTGGTAGTCACGCCAGGACACTGGCTGCCTGCCACTGGCTGTCGCAGCTGCTGCATGTAGTTTACCCTGGGCACGCCCTGGGAAGGGGCCCCGCTGCGGGGCTGAAGGTGCGGCTGCGTGCTGTCCAGGCCCCCAGGGCTCGCCTGTAGGCTTTGTGGACTGTAGCCTGGGTACTGGCCAAAGGCTGGCTTCTGCTGCACCACCGCCAGGTTGCCCTGAGGAAAGGGTGGAGGCTTCACCTGGCTGGCCAGGGCGTCCACCGTGCCGGAGCTCACCTCGTTCCACTGCACAGGCATGTTGTTTTTGTTCAGGCTGGAGGGCGCCCCAAAGCCCAGCTGGCATCCTCCCAGTATAGGGGCGGAGGGGCCCACGTTGGAGTCCGCAGCCACCATCCTCCGCTGGTCGTGCAGCCCCGGGCTGGGCAGTTTGGGGTTGTCAGAGAAGCCAGTGCTTTCCGTGGGATACACCTGCCCGGCACCTTCATCCAGAGCGCCACTGGCGTGCGCCTTGATATACTGCACCACATCGTCGGGCAGCACCAGGTCGTCCTCTGGCAGCCCCAGGTCGGCCTCGGGCCCCGCACTGTCTGCTCCTGCCGCCACGGCCTCCATCACCATGTTCTCACTGATGCTGGGCGGCCGGGGCGAGTAGGTGCCGCGGGCCAGGCCGCCGTCGATGCTCGGGTGGCTCTGCAGGCGGAGGCCTCGCCTGTCGGCACAGGGCGGCAGCGGGCCGGGGTTCACGTTGTGGGCGCTGTGGAAGCGCTGCACCCGCGGCAGGGCCAGGGCATCGGGCCGCCGCACAGGGTCGCTGGCCCGCCTAGCGCCGCCGCCCGGAGCCTCGTGAGGGAAGGCGGGTGCGACCCCTGCGTGGCCGTGGCCATAGGTCGGCCCGTCGCTGCCACGCCGCGGCCCCAGCGGACGTGGGCAGCTGGGGGGCAGCGCGCGCTCTGGCGCATCCAGCAGCGCCAGCCTGGTCCGCAGGCTCATGCGCTCCAGGCCCGGCAGCGGGGTGGGTGGGGGGCCGCCCGTGGCCGCTGCGTACTTGGCCCGCAGGCTGTACTGCTGCGCGGGCGTGAGGTTGAGCAGCCCGGAGCCGCCGCTGCACTGGCTGGCCTCGCTCGAGCGCCGCGACGCATCCGTGGAGATGGGGTCGTAGGAGTCTGCGGAGCTGGCATTGTGCGGGCGACCGGCGCCCAGGGGCGAGGCCTCGCTGGAGCGGCGGCTGGAGAAGTAGGGGGAGATGCCGGAGGAGCGGCGGCTCACGGTGTAGGCCGAGCTGACCGTGCTGGTGGAGCTGTCGCGGCGCTCCTGCAGCTGGCTCAGCATGGTCACCTCGCTCGCGGACAGCTCCGACAGTCGCGGGTTGGGCAGCAGCCCCGAGGGCCCGCCGCCCCCACTGCCGTTGAAGTTTTCCAGGATGGAGCCTGCGGGAAAGCAGACGGGTCAGCACTGGGACAAGGGTTGGGTGGCTGCTTGCTTTGACCATGCTCAGTCATCGCGCTGGGCCTGGAGCCCTAGAAGAGGGCCTGGAACCCAGGAGGCACTCAGGAGATGCATGTTTTCTTTCTTTTTCTTTCTCTTTTTAGAGGGTTTCCCAGGCTGGCCTTGAACTCCTGGGGTCAAGGGATCCTCCCTCCTCAGACTCTGGAGTAGCTAGGGCACACATGTGCCACCATGCCCAGTGACCAGATGGTTTTCAATCAAGAAGGAGAAGGAAAAAGTAATATGTAAACAAATGGTGGCACTTAATGCTAAGGGTGGGCGAGAGAAGTGAGGAGCCTTAAGTCCCTGTCTTAACTCTACCACTATCTGTCTGGCCCTGAATTCTCCTTTCTCTGGCCTTAAGTTTCTCCAGCTGTAGATAAATGTGTGTTTCCATAGGACTGAGTTACACAGAGGAGGAGATGAGCAGCCCAGGAAGGCCCAGGCCGGTCTCCTGGCACTGCACCCTCACAGTCCATGGAGATGTTGTCACCTGGGCTCCCCTAAGACGGAGTTGAAGGAGCACGATATTACAGGGAGTGCCCTGAGGTCCATAGCCATGGAAGGCAAGAAAGGAAAGGCAGGCTGCAAGAGTGGGCAGAGAAGAGAGCCCAGGATGATCTCACGGGGAGCCCAGGACCTCCAATGGCTCTTCAGTGCTGCCCTGAGCTGGCTGGGCCTTTATACTCCTGCGGTGACCAGTCACTGCATGCGGGCCTGCTGGGAAGGGGTGACCTTGGGTGGGGCATCTGTCTGCAACTCAGGAGATCCCTGTAGGTGGCTGAGAATTCAAGGCCATTTACCAGCAGTCTCCAAAAGTTGGGACACCAAATCCTCTGTTCAAGTGAGAGCAGGTGGTACATCAGCATCTACCACAGTGGGCAGCCTGGCACAATCCCAGGCACAGAGTTGGTACCCAAGACATACTCGCTAATGATGCCTTCCATCTCAGAGCCTGGCCGGCACTTCCTGAGGATGAGCACAGTGCTGCCTCCTCCATCAAGTCCTCCCTGCTTGTACCCAGCTCAATGTGCTTTCTCCTTCCTCTGCATAGCTCTACCCTGAGCTCTGGTTTTGGTGGTACCTGGCTCATTCTGCAGTAGAGTGTAAATCTGGTGGCACAAGCTTCTAACCATATACTCCTTTGGGACTGGAATTCAACGGTTCTCCTGCCTAGGGCCTTTGACATGGTGCCCACAGCAAGTGCCTAATCAGTGAATGAATGACTGGGTGAAGAAGCAGATGATGTGAGCAGGGTCTGCTTGTTTCAGGGGTTACAGGGACTCAGCACGGTGCACTTGAAGGAGCACGGGCTTTGGAGCCACACAGACAAGGCTAACTATCACCTCTGCCATTGGTTTGGGTAAGGCATTTCATCTCTCTGAGCCTCAGTTTCCTTTTCTGTACTGGGCTGGTAAGATCCCATAGGCATCCGGTGAGATAGCACTGGTGCTTGGTGGGTGTAAGCCTAGCTGGTGCTGCCCCAGACTCTCTCCCGCCCCATCTGCAAACTCCCGGCCTTCACTCACCACTTCCGGGGAGGGGAGGCAGCTTGGTGTTCCGCGTGTGTGGAGTCGGCCCGGCCCATGAGCAGGAATCCTTGAGTGACTTGAGCTTCTCCTTCTTTAGCTGCTCAAATCGGTGCATGGCAGTCATGTGTTTGCGCAGCTGGAGGCCACCGGTGGAGGGGGCAGTCAGGGCTGAGGTGTCGGCCCCTGGGGGTGTGTCATCCAGCGCCGTCAGGTCTCCCAGGCTCCCGGGCCCCGTCCCCGGCATCTCCACGCCACTGTCATTGTTGGGGGCACTGCCCAGGGGAGAGGGCTCGCTGCTGCAGGACGACTGGGCCCCGGGGCTGGACTGACACAGCTGCAGGGGATGAGGCAAGAAAGCACAGACTCAGAGGATGTGCGATTCCACCAGGTCCTGCCTCTAGGCCTGCACATGCACCACACCCTTGCACAGCCTGGGGGGCTGGGGGGTGAGGGAAGGAAGCTGCCTTGTGGAGGAGCATGTAAAGCATCACGAGTCTGTTTGCTCAAAATGGTCAAGTCACTTCACTTCTCTTAACCTTGGCTTCCCCACCTATGAGATGGACCTGAACTGATCCTGGTGCAGGGTTAGTGGGTGGATAGACAGCACGCAGCATGCAGAAGGCACCCAGTATGGCATGAAAGAAGGCACTTAATCCCCAAACAGCCATGTACCCAGATGAGGTGAGGAATGAGAACGGGCTGACTTGGTGACTTCAACCAGACAGGATGATCTCAAAAGGCCAGGGGCAGGTTGTTGGGCAGGAAAAGGATGACCACGGAGGGGGACCTGTGAGATGCAGCCCTTGCCTAAAGGGCCACCCCAAAGCAGCCTCCACTCTGAGTTAGGTAGAGTGGGGCAGGGAGCTCATGGTACATGTACACAGTGCAGAATGCCAGAGATCGGATGACATCCACAGAACTCGGATCTGAGCCCGGATGAGGATGTACCACCTCTGGGCTCATGGCTAGGCCAAATAGCCCCAAATTCCAGCTTCCTTAGGAAGCTGTGATCTTCCTTCCCCTGAGGACAAAGGCTTCATGGGAGCAGGGACTTTCTACGTGTGGCCCATGATCCCATCCACATTCTTCTGCTTGGCCCTCAGGACCCTCTGTAGCCTGGATGCATGCCTCCCTGTCACTCTGTCCCTGACACAGCCTGGTGCCCCTGCTCTCCAGCACCTGCCAGTGCCACTCTGGCTGCCAAGGGCAATGGCCCCACCTGCAGTGCCCTGTCATGTGCCCGTCCGGGCCTACCTGCCTGGGCCTATGAGGCCTGGACTGACAGGGGAGTCTCTGCCAGGCAGCAGCATGAACCAGCTCCCCAGCCACCCTCACTCCCCCAGCCCACCCACACACGCCCAGCTCCTTGGCTCACCTCAGTACCGTCTATCCTTAGGGGAGGTACAGTTGGGAAAAAGAGGTGGAGACAAAGAACAGGTGGTTAGAACAAAAGGAGTGGATGCCAGAGAGGCGGGGATGCAGAGACAGGACAGAGGGGTGGGGGCTGGCAGCGGTGCTTGGGTGCTGGCTGGAAAGGCGGACATGCAGAGGCCACCCCCACCCTGTGCAGGCCCACCGTACGGGGCGGCATCCCCCTCATCCAGGGCGCTGCCACACATCCAGCAGGAGCCTGGTCAGAGCAGAATGGGACCTGGACAAGACAGGTTCCCCGTGGGACCCAAGGTGGTGAAGGGGGAAAGCCAAGTTGGAGGAGAGAGGAGGGACATTGATGTGCCCTTAGAGGAGGACCTTCGGGCAGAGCCCACAGCCGTGGTCAGGGTTGGCCCTGGGCATGGCTATGGAGTCGCCTTGCACGGCTGGGCTGCCCAGCTACGCTTACCCCGGAGCTCTCGGTCTTGATGGCTCTGATGTGCAGGCAGTCCTCCACAGCCTGGCTGGTGCTGCTGGCCTCGGCACTGTCCTCAGAACCACGGCCGCCAGACTCGGCGCCGGCCTCACTGTCCCCGTTCTCTTTGAGCAGTGGTGTGCGGAGGTGCACGTCGTTGCGCTGCTTCTTGGTGACGTGGGCATCTGGGCCATGGACCGTTTTCACATGCTTCCGGAGAGAGCTGGGGTCTGTGTATCTCTTGGTGCAGCCTGGGATCTTGCAGATGTAGGGTTTCTGGGGGGAGAAGCAGGCCTGTGTCATGGATGGGGGTACAAGGATTAACTCTGAAGAGGTGCTCTCCCTGTTCTCCTGAAGCTTTCCAGATCCCTCGGCAGAGCCTGGCTGGCAACGTCAGTAGGTGCTCTGTTGAATTTGCAGCCAGTGCTCTGTGGACAGCGCCATGCCTGACCCAGGCCTACAGGATGCCACCTGTTCATGCAGGTAAGCACGTGGTCAAGGGGAGTCCTGCCACAAGAGGCTAGGCACACATGCGCCTCGTGTAATCACAACGCTGCCTCTCGGGGAACAGGGCAGTGGGGTTTTTAGTACTAGTAGCAAGTGTATGAGCTCAGTGTACCCTGTGACAGTGCTAGCAACCCTGATTTCTCTGATGAAGAAAGGTAGGATCAGGGAGGCAAAGGAACAGCTTCCAAGTCATCCAGTAATGGGGTGAAAACCCAGGATTTCTGAACAAAAACACAAACATATATACACAGGAGAGACTCTTAGGAGTTCAGATGCCTTTGAAAATTCCTCTAACTTCTTACAAGCATATACACATGTGTATATGTGTTTGTGTTTTTGTGTAGACGTGGTGTGTGTGTGTGTGTGTGTATAGATGTGGGGGAGTATGAGTGCACACACACCCATATCCACATACAGATATACACATACTCCCCCGCATCTATACACACACACACACACACACACATACACTTACAAACACACATACATACATGCACACACACACTCCCCTCTAAGGCTGGCACTTGTCCATAGAGACTCTCAGGGGTTCCGATGCCTTTGAAAATTCCTCTAACTTCTTACAAGCATTACAGCAAAGTCCCTTTGGGGTCTAAGATGTGTCTAAACTTTTAAAAAGATACCTTTTCTGAATAAGCCTGAGCGACAATCATTGTGTGGCTGGGCCGGGACACCACTGGCTCTTGCCTGGCTTCTCTCCCTGGTTCTCATAGCCCAGATAGGGGCTCTGCCTACCCAGGAAGACAGAGGCTGCTCTGTGCCCCATTTGCTGGGGCAGACAGCCACGGCAGGCCCAGGCTGCGCTAACAGCTGGAGCATGTCACTGCTGGCTGCCCAAGCCAACAGGCCAGGGGGCTGCCAATGAGTGCCAAGCTCAGACAGCACTGCTCTGCTTCCCCCAGGCAGCAGGGCAGCTACTTCCCAGTGGGACACCTGCCTGTGGTAGAAAGGGAATTTGGGGGTGTGAAGCAGTGACCCAGAGTGTTTTCACAGCTGCAGAGGAATCATCACTCCTCTGGTACTGGGGGAAGTCATTTCATCTCTGAGTATTCGTTTCCGCATCTAGAGGATGGGGAGGCAGAACCCAACCAGCATCCCCGAGGAACAGGGAGCAGACGCATGTTGAGCACGCTCAGAGAGGCCACTTCCCTGCCTCATCTTCAGCTCCCGAGACCTCACGATGGCTTGTGAGGAGGGCACTATTATATTTATTACAGAGATAAGGAAATGGAGGCACAGAGAGGGTCAGTACGCTATGGGACCTCATGGGGCATCTTTTAGAGGAGAGGATGTGGCACAGAGAGAGAGGTCTGTCCAGGTCTCAGAGCCTTGGTCTCTGTCTGAGGATGTGCTGCCAGTCAGAGGTAAGGGAGGGACACTAGGCACCTGGCTATCTACTGGCCTGCAGATGCCTACAAGCCCTGGGGTGTTGGTGGGGCCCCTGTGTGCATGCCCAGTGTGTGCCCCTCAGGGGGTACCTCGTTGGAGTGGGTGCGGTTCTGGTGCTTGGCGCGGTCCGAGGCGTTGGAGAAGGCTTTGTTGCAGCCCTCGTGCTCGCACACGTACGGCTTCTCTCCGGTGTGGGACCGCAGGTGTGTCTTCAGATTCTCCAGGCGTGAGTAGGCCTTTGAGCAGCCCTCGAACTAGAAGGAGGCGGTTCAGTCAGTTAAGGCTCCCCAGGGGACCCAACCTGGAGGTCGGGCTGCAGGATCCCCTGCCCTACTCTGCTCCACCCCATCAGCACACCCAGAAGCATGCATTTTAAAGATGTTACTTTCCTTTCCTGAAAACATGGAAAGGGCTGAAAAGTACAAACAGAAAATGAAAAACCACTGGCCGCCCAGGGGGTGCCACTGCTGACACGCTGGTAAGTTTCATTCTGGTGACTCTGCAATTCATCTCCACATGTCTTTAAAGTCAAAATTGGGAACATATCAAGTATTCAGTTACATATTCTATTTTTTAAAAATCAGCAGCACATTCCTGTATCATTAAACTCTAAACTATTACTTTGAACTGATTCCCAGTACCACTCTCGATTAAATGTGCTGAGAATAAGATTCAGTCTTTCAAGTCCTTGAGTGAGTCGGCCACCGTCACCTTTACTCTGGCCATGCTGGTCTCCTTTCAATTCATTGACCCCACTAAGTTCTTCCTGGCTTGGGGCCTCTGCCTACTACTGGCTCCTCTGGCTGGAATCTTCTGCAGCCCCCGCCCAATCCGGTTCCTGTCCCAGGTCCTTCTGAGAGCGTTTTTCTAATACTCTCAATCACAACACTCTACCCTCTCTCCATTAGTCCCCTTGGCACGATTTATAATGATATTAATCATTTTGTTACCCAGCCTTCTTACTAGAATACCAGCTCCACAGAGCAGGAATCTTCTGGGTCTTGTTCATTGCTGTGTTCCTAATATTTCGTGCCTAGGCACTCAAGAAACATTTTTGGGAAGGAAGGAGGAAAGGAGGGAGAAAGGGAGAGAGGAAGGAAGGAAAGGAGGTGGGAGAGAGGGAAGGAGGAAGGAAAGGGAGAAGGAAGAAGAGATCATTGCAGGGAGCTCTGCAGCTATTCCAAAGATACTATGGTTGCACTGAATGGATGTATGAAAACTGCCCTCAAGAGGACACATACATCCCGGTAGGAGCTGTCTCATTCCTCACATCCTCCCCTTTATTCCTGACCAGTCTGATGGAGCACGCTTGGCTCAAATGCCTTTTATCTGTTTCCACAACTCACAGCTCATATCATCAAAGGGCTATGATTTGCCACCACTGAGGATGTTAAGAAGATAACTTGTTGCAATGGGCCCCAAAGAGCCAGAACAATCTTGCAAAAGGAGGACAAATTTGGAGGACTCATATGTCCTGATTTACTTCCTACACATTGACAGTAATAAAGACTGCATGTGGTAGTGGTATAAAGAGAGACACAGAGATCCACGCAGTAGAACTGGCAGTTCAGAAGGAAACCCAGACACTTAAGGTCAATTGAGTTTTGACAAGGGTACCAAGACCATTCAAGTAGAAAGAACAGTTTTTTTAACAAATGAACTCAGACAACTGCATAATCACATGCAAAAGAGTAAGTTTGGATCCCTACCTCATACCATCTACAAACATTAACTCCAGGCAGGGCATGGTGCTCACGCCTGTAATCCCAGCATTTTGGGAGGCCGAGGCAAGCAGATCACCTGAGGTCAGGAGTTCAAGACCAGCCTGGCCATCGTGGTGAAAACCTGTCTCTACTAAAAATACAAAAAATTAGCCAGGTGTGATGGCACACGCCTGTAATTCCAGCTACTTGGGAGGCTGAGGCAGGAAAACTGCTTGAACCTGGGAGGCAGAGGTTGCAGTGAGCCAAGATGGCACCACTGCACTCCAGCCTGGGTGACAGAGGGAGAAGACTCTGTCTCCAAACAAACAAACAAACAACTCCAGATGGACCAAAGACCTCAATGGAAGAGCTTTATTTTAAAACCCCTTATACACATATATATTTCTTTTAAAAATTTTTAAAATTTTTTTAGAGTGCCAGTATTCAATATTTCTATAAATAAAAGTCTATCTTTATAAACTATAAAACTCTTACAAGAAAACACAGAGGTAAATTTTTGTGACCTCTGTGGATTAGGCAATGATTCCTTAGCTAAAAGCACAAGCAATTAAAACATTAGACAATCTCAAAATTAAAAACTTTTGTGCTTTAAAGTATCAAGGAAATGAAAAGAAAACTGAGAATGGGAGAATTATTTGCAAGTTATATATCTGATAAGGGTCTAGTAACTTAGACATATAAAAAATTCTTACAAGTTAACAACAAAAAGACACCCAGATTTAAAAATGGGCAATATTTGAGTAGACAGTTCTCCAAAGAAGATACACAAATGGCCAACAAGCTCCTGAAAATGAAGTCCAACATCATTAGTCACTAACTAGGGAAGTGCCAATCAAAAACACAATAAAATACGACTCCACACCCACTAGGATAAGGCTAGAATAAAAAGACAGGTAATAACCAGTGTTGGTGAGGATCTGGGGAAATCGGAACCCTCATTCATTGTGGGAGGAAAGTTAAAATGGAGCAGCATTTTTAGAAAACAGTCTAGCAGTTCCTCAATTGCCATATGACTTAACAATCCCACTCCTAGTTACACATACCCAAGAGAAGTGAAAACGTTATGTCCATATAAAAATATGAACATACATATTCATAGCAGCATTATTCATAATAGCCCCAAAGTGAATGCAATGCAAATATCCATCAACTGATGAATGCATAAACAAAGCATGGTCTAGCCATTCAATGGAATATTGTGCAGCCATGAAAAGAAATAAAGTACGTGTGTATGCTACAACACAGATGAAACCTTGAAAACGTGTTAACTGAAAGAAGCAAGACACAAAGGCACATATTGTATGATTTCAGTTTTTATGAAATTTCCAGAATAGGCAAATCCATATAGAGAGAAAGCAGATTAGTAATTGTTCAGGGCTGTGGGAAGGAGAGAATTAGGAGTGGCTGCTAATGAGTACAGGGTATCTTTCTGGGGTAATGAAAATCTTCTGAAATTAACTAGTAGTAATTGTTGTACAAATTTGTGAATATATTAAACACAACTAAACTGTACATTTTCTTAAAAGGGTGAACTTTATGGTATATTCATCTCTATATTTGGCATTCATCCATGAGATAATGGCTTTGTCCTCTTTCCACAAAGGCACAGAGAGTTATTTCTCAATAAAAAAACTGACATGCCAACAAAGGTAGCATATTTCACTGGATCCTGGACACCACTGATTTTAAGACAGTCTGACTTCAGAGATATTAAGGTGAAAATAAAATGTATGTCTCAGAGTCTATGAAATATGAATTCACAAAGAGGAGTTCCCAGATGTTTCAGCTGCAGCTAAAACCATATCCGCTTTTGTGGGGCAAAAAAATAAGTCTCTCGAACTGTAGTCATAAATCCTGTTGACCTCCTAAAGGAGACCATACAAAAAGTCTTTGAGCTCACTAAAAAAAAATAATAATAATAACTCAGCTGGGAGCTGTGGCTCAAGCCTGTAATCCCAGCACTTTGGGAGGCCGAGGCAGGCAGACTACTTGAGCCCAGGAGTTCAAGAGTGGCCTGGGCAACATGGCGAAACCCCATCTCTACAAAAAACCACAAAAATTAGCTGGGTGTGGTGGCATGCGCCTGTAGTCCCAGCTACTCAGGAGACTGAGGTGGGAGGATTGCCTGATCCCAGGAGATGGAGGCTGCAATGAGCTGCCTGGGTAACACAGTGAGACTGTCTCAAAAAACAAATAAACAAAAAAAACCCTTCAACCCAAATGAGTTTTAACCCATTGTTGCTCAAGCTCTGAATCACCAATGATGTCTTTTTCCTCTGCAGAGTGCTATGGAGCAGTCCCTCTGCCCAGCATCACCCAGCCAAGCAAACTGCAGGAGGCAGCTCTGCCTTTGGGCTCACAATCACAGACACACCCACACACTTCTCTGTGCTTACCAAGATGCGCACATCAAGGTCTGGGACAGCACGAGGTGAGGGGCCTCCAGGACCCAAACAGGCAGGGTGGGAACAGGCTTCTGTCCCAGAGCCACTGCTGTGGCCTGCTCCACCAGGTGTGCCTGTGGCCGGCCACTTCCAAACACAATCCCCCTGGCCAGGCTGATGGGCCAGTCCTGACGCTGCGGCAGGGGTGGGGAGAAGCCACTCACCGTGCACTTGTGGGGCTTCTCGCCCGTGTGCCGCCGCATGTGCACCACCAGCATGTACTGTGCCTTGAAGGGCTTCTGCTCCCGCGTGCAGGCCTGCCAGCGGCACACAAACTCCTTCTTCTCCCCGTGGATGTGCTCATTGTTGATGTGCTGCCGGGAGAGAAATGCCCAGGAGTGGGTAAGCAGGGCCACGAGGCTCACAGACCACCCTGGCTGTCAGCTGACCACCCGCCCCGGCACGCCCCCGGCCCTCCCCAACCTGCGTGCAGACCACCCACCCTACTGACCCCACCTATTATGTTCAGATCACGCTCCTCATTGCCCATCCCACCTACTACGTGCAGACCACTGACCCAACAAGATCATCCCTACAAGCCAGGCCACACCTCCTCGTGAATAATCACTAGCTGCGATTAAATGAAGGCCTACTGCGTGCCGCTTATCTTCCCTGCATTTTCCAATCAGTCATCGAAGTGACCATCTATACTGGGCAAAGGCATCCCGTGCACCCCAGCCTGGACTTGGGGCTCTGGGGTGAGATGCTCCCAGACTGCAAACAGTAGGCACTAATTAACCGCAGCGAGGCAAGTGTCCCGTAGTGGGTGCATGACAAGCCTCTCCTAAGCTTGCCCCATTGTTTCAGAGGTTTGTAAATAACATGTTTTGTTATAACAGAAAAACAACACATGCTCATCTCTATTTTTGTATTGACCCATGAGATAATTGCTTTGTCCCCTTTCCACAAAGGCACAGAGAGTTCAGTGGCCTGCCCAGGGCCCTGGCAGGTGGTGTGGCGGGGCCAGATCTGACCTTAATGGTGGGCTCTGGGCATTGCATGAGGCTCACCCTGGGAGAAAACAGCCCAGGCGAGTGAGGTGGGACAGCCAGCGCAGCATGACTAACCCCGCGGCGTATCTTGGGTCAGGCGGGGCTTTGCTTCCCCATCCCGATGGCGAGGCCAGGACACTCAGGTCTTGGAGGCCTCCCCTTCCTCCTCTGTTCTGTTTCCTCCCCAGTCTTCACTTCCTTCCAGTCCTGCGCCCACAACCTCTAGACCCATATTGTCCACTGCCACTTGCCCCATGTGGCTCTTGCACACTTGAAATGTGACTGGCCCAAGCTGGGATGGGCTAGAAGTGCAAACTACACATCAGTTTCAAAGACTTAGAATGGAAAAAAAAAGAATATGCAATATCGCAATGATTATGTTTTCTATCAACTACCTGTTGAAATGATAATATTTCAGATATATTGGGTTAATAAAAAATATTAAAATTAACTTCGCCTCTTTCTTTTTGCTCCTTTTAAAGGCACTCCTAGGAAATGTAAATGACGTGGGTGGCTGGCATTTGCGGCCTGCAGTATTGTTCTGCTGGACTTTCTGCTGTGGACCTTTGCCACCGCAAGGCTGTCCCGAGAGCCAAGCATCAGGCAGTGGCAGTGCCTTGCCCCAGAGGACAGAAAACTGTCAGGTCCTCTCACCCTAGGCGACTGGCCCCATTGTCATGCATACGAATGCCCCTGTTGGAGCATGTGAAATCTACAGCGCTTTGAACTTCCAGTGAAATCTTATCATATTAGCCTCACTTTCCATTTAAAGCCTTTCAAATGATAAAAATGCTTCCTGACAATGCCTTTCATTTTTTTCTTATTGGTTTACTTAGCAACAAATTGTTAATAATCGACCAGAGGCTCCAGCTCGCCTGTGTGCCTGTTCCATCCATCTTTCCAGGGAGCAGAGAGAGACAGAGACAGAGCTGGGTGAAGGGGTCTGCTTTTTCCAGGGCCTGGTGGACGTGGCCACTGATAGCTGTAGGACAGTCCAGGGCATCGGCAGAAGCCCCTGGCTAAAGCCCTTCCTTCCAGGTTGGGGACCCTCAGCCTTTGTTTGAGGAAATCCATGCCTGCTCTTTGGAGCTCACCCACTTATCACAGAGCACGTCTTTGACATCCTCATCTGCATGCTCTGGCTTTGGCCTTCCCCTGGCCTGAGAGGCTGTCCCTCTCTCCTCCTTTCATCTAACTGATTTGTTCTGCAACCCACAACTCCACGGCCCCTGCTCCAGCCAGGGCTTGTTTAGCCCACAGAGGTGGCATCAGTTGAAAAATTAAGTCTGAGATCCAGAAAAGGTTAGATAAGACCTTGGTTCACCAGTTCTATGTCAGCTGCACTCATTTGCTGGGAAATTCTGGTCTTCTGGGTGAGAACTGTGTTTGGGAGGAAAACCTCCAACACAAAAGAAACCTACAGTATTTGGGAGCAAGTTGCATAAACGGAAGAAGCAGAGGGAGTTGGCACGTCCTAAATGCTAAGTTCACAGAGCTGGGGAGAAACAAGCACCTCTGGGACAGCTTCCGAATCTGAATAGGAGACGTGTGCACACGTGTGTGTGCGTGTGTGCCCATGTATGCGTGTCTGCTCTTCCCAGCAATCGAGCTACTAATTTAGTGAGTTCATCTTTACAGACACTCATTCACCAAGGAAAGTGTGTTGGGAGTTGGGAGGGGGCTTTCTTGAATTTAAGTTCTTTTCTGGATGGAGAAGAGAGAGCCACACAGGGCTGGTGTGGGGAGGCAGGAGGAGGAAGGAGGGAGCTGCTAGGTGCAGAGTGCCTGCGAGCCACTAAGTGCTGACGAACATGACTGAACACCCTGTGGGGCAGCACCACCCCCCTTTACAGGAAAATAAAATGAGGCTTGCAGAGGTGGAGTCGCTTGCTCAGAACCACTCAGCTGGTTGTGGTGAGGACAGGTTTGGAGCCAGGCGTCTCCCACGCCAAGCCTCCACTCTGCACACTGCACACATCACCCCTGACTGTCACATAAGGGATGCTGCGGTATAAGCGTTTGGAGTGAGGACCAGAAGGCAGACCCTGAAGGGGTCGCCGGCCCCCGTGGTCGTCTCCAGTTGCCTGAGCTGTCAGTACTCCGGCATTGTTACGCAGCCTCCTCTCTCATCTCGGTGTAGACACCCACCTGTACCCATATCCACTGGGTATCTGACAATAGTCTCCAACAGGAAATGGCCAACACTTCTGTCAGGGGAGAAGCTTTTTTCACTTATTATCTGGTAGATGCTGGCTGGTTTAACTAATTGTATTTCCCTCTTTGCACTGGCTATTAGGAATCTCACAAGAGAAATAGTCTATAGTACATAGACTATAGCTCAAAGCACTCGGTTTTTAACACTAACTCTATTCCTGGTTTCATTTTATTGTTCCCTTTTCCCTGATGGTCGCATTTACTTATTTTTTCTTTTAATCTCTAGTATCGCATATGTATTGGAAGCCGTCTTAAAAACAGGCAGGGCACACATAAGTAATCATGCCTCCCACTTGCAGGGGATGTGGCCCAGGCATCTCTGGGGGCCTCTTCCTCCAGCCCCTTTTCTCTATAGAGGCCCTGGAAGGCTCAGCGTCCTGTCCTGCGTGGCCTGGGCCGTCCCCCGGTGGGCGGGCTGCTGGGTGGGGCTCGGAGGCTTACGAGCACCAGCTGCTCCTGGGTGTCATACTCCTTGGTGCAGTCTTCCCAGTGGCAGTTGGTCTCATAGATGACCACCTCAGCCTCCTGCTTGCAGTCATCCCTGTCCAGGTCTTCCTTGAGGTCAGCCAGCTGGTCCTGGGAGAGGGGAAGGGCACACCCACATGAGCCGTGTCCAGACATCTGGCCCTGAAAAGAGGTCGCTGTTAGTCCCATGCATTCTGTTACAGGTGTGGATGCAAGTGTGTGTGCACACACACACCACATGCATGCATACACACACACACACACACACAGACACACACACACACACACACACACGCGCGTGCTCTCTCTCTCTCTCTCTGAGGAACCTTTTTAGCTCCTTTCCTCAGCTTAGCCCCTGTCCACAGCTCTCCTTGTCAGATGGCCTGTCCTGGGCCGCTCCTCCTTCCTCTCCAGTGCCCGCTTGTCCCTGTCAAGGTGTTCTGTCACTCCCTGGGTCTACCCCATGCCAGGAGAAGAGGAGAAAGGCGGGGTGGGGCCTTTTGTCTGTTTGGTTTGATTTCCGCCGTGGGGAATCAGTTTTTCCTGCCATAGCCCTAACACATGGGCATCTGCATGATGTGATTGTATGACAGGAGGAATCTGACGCTCTCCTCAGGAACACACAGTGTGCTCGAGGCCGCCCAGGTCTGGACCTGGGTCTCCAGACCACATTAGGGCCCATGAGGCCATGTTAAGGAGGTGAAGGAAAGACCCCTGAGACATTTCTTCACCTGATCACAGGTATCTGAAATTCTTTCACGTGATCACAGGTGCCTGAAATTCCCTTCAAAGAGGACAAAGTCTTTTGCTCCCAAACTGGCAACAGGCTGAGAATTAACCTGCAAGACCATCCCCCCCTCACAGATGCCAACCAGGGCCACCCTCTGAGCAGAGAACATGAGGACAGGCAGGTACCTGCCTGGGGTTGGGGCATAGGGAGACGCTCAGATGCCCCAAGTAGGGACAGAAAGCCCGCGGAGGGCCTACAGGGGCTGTTGAGGACTCCCCAGTATTCCACTGGTCTCCTAGGCAGGCTGGGAGCAAAGCCAGGCAAAGAGGCAGATGTTACCAAGACTTGCTTCACATTTCAAAGTCTCCAAAAACAGCAGGAAAATGTCTCCAAATAGCCTCTGGGGAAAACATGTATAGTCAGGCTCAGGGGGATGAATGACCTCACCCCATGGTCAAAAGGCCTAATGCTTACTGGCTTCAGAGACTTAAAGAGGTGCCACAGCTGCCCAGGTCACGGTCTCAGTCCTAATGCCAAGTCCCTTTCTGGGAGTGGTAGAAAGTGGCCTCAGGACACCCTGCTGTCAGTGGAGACTCAAACCTCAACTGACTTTCCATAAGAGCTGCAAACACCTCTTTCAAGAAGGGGTCCTGGTTGTTTCTCAGAGGACCTTTCAACTGACCCACTTGTTCTGAACAGGAAAGCAACGACATATAATACGACAGCTCCGGGGGCTACGCTGGGACCACAGTCAGAGGAGGGTGTGGGAGTATTTCCTTTCCAGATCTTTAGAAATGGGATTGTCTGGGGCTGTTGGGGTGAGACCGTGGGGAGGGTAGACCAGAGGGCCTCCTACCACCCTCTCCACACTATGAGAAAACCTGGAAGTCAATTTGCTATTTCCACCGGCTGCGCGCCCTGCTCACTCTGAAGACTTGGAAAGCTGACAGGTCATACTACAATCAGAGGACGGCACAGAGTCGGGTAGGGCCTCAGGGTTGCACTGGGCATCCTTCTAGCCTGCGATTTCGAGGGCTTCAGCAGAGAAGGTTCATTATACTGCATTTTCTGCCAACGGAGAGAAAGCCCAGCCATCCACCTTACAAATGAGTCAGGGAGGCCTTGGTCAGTGAATCAGGGCACTGAGTGACAGGGGGACAACCTCCTCACGATAAGCAGCTCTCCTTACACTGACACATGTGCAGAGCCAGGCTGGGCAGGCAGGAGGCCTTGTGTGCCCAGCCTAGGTTGGAGGGTGGGCATAGGGCCCCACCAGCGTGTGGCCATGGGGCTCCCAGGTGCTCAGTGCCTGCCTGCTGGCCCCGTCCTCACCATTCCGGCATGTTTATCTTCCCTGGATATGTGCCGTCCTCATCAATTTCATCGGCCCCTGATGATGGTTGGCCTCATGGAAACCATGCATCATGCTGAGACCGGCTTTGGTGTCAGCAAAGGGAGAGGAATTTGTCACCAACCCCTCTGTTTGCCTGACATAACAGGAGCCAATATTTCATGAGAATTCAGTGCCCAGAGCATGCCTGATGGCTCGCAGTTTTGATAAAGGACGGTCGGCAGATGCAGGGGAGACAGGGATAGGAGGCCCCAAGCATCCTTGGTGCCCAAACTGGGGCTTCCGTAGTAACGGATGGAGACTAGGCCACCATGAGAGGGCTTGGGGGGCCAGGGGCTTACTTACCAGGTCAATAGGCATGCCATGGCCTTTACAAGACAGACCCCTGCTCCAAGAGTGGGGGCTGCCTGCGTGCTGTCTTGGAGTGGAAGAGTAAGTGGCAAGGTTTCCAAAAAGACCAGCTCAGGGACTGGGTCACAGGATAGGCCTGCACGGGGCTGTGGACTGCTCCGCTCTTCTCTCTCACCTGAACTTGTCTTATTTTCCCCCTCACCACGCCACACACTGACTCAAATGTGCACTGAATCATTGGAAAAGACTGTGTCAGTGACTGCACACTTGTGCAAACCCTGGTGACACGGAACCCAGTCAGGCACTTCTCCCATAGTGCCACCTCTGTAAAGCTTAGAGCGCAGACAGGGAGACATATGGGCACACAGCATATGCCCTGAAGTGACCCCTGGGCTAGGCTGGGTGTTTGGGCCTGGAGCTAAGTCCTATTACCCAGAAGAATCAGGAGGGGCTGAAGAGGCAGTCAGGGAGCCAGCGGGGCAGGGGGAGTTCCAAGAGTGAGAGTAGCCTAGAGGGGCCTGAGCCGTTCCAGGGACACGAGCAACTCAGCTAGGCTGTGGCTGGTGCTGCTCACAGGTCAGGTGCGGGGACAGAGATGGATGCAGCCTGAGACAAGAGGGATGGCTAGGCAGAAGTTCATTCACTCACTCACTCACTCACTCATTCATTCACCAAGTGTGTGATGGGTATGTAGTAAGTGCAGAATGCTGGGAACACAGTGGTGAGACAGTCACAGCTCAGCATTCCCACCCTGTCCTCCCTGGGTCACTCATTCATCCATGCAGCGAGGCAGCCAGCCATCTGTTCACCACCAAGGGTACAGCCCCAAGGCAGCCCACAGGCCCGGTCCTAGCTGGAGGGTGGTGTGGCAGGCGGCAGGTTACCTGTGTCAGTGCCAGAGGGGAGGCCGGCCGCAGGCCCTCAGGCTCAGTCTTGACCTTGCTGCGCTTGTGAATGGCGACGGGGTTGATGGTGCTGCTCACAGCCGACTCACTGCTCTGCTTATTCTGAGGGAGGGTGCGGAGGACAGCCTGTCACTCAGGGGCAGGGCAGGGATACCCCAAATTCTTTTGGACTTTAGGATCTCCCTGCACAGACCATCTGGACTAACTCTGTGTTTAAAGTATCGGAAATACAGTGCCCAGCTCAGTCCTCCTGCCAGGGGCACGTGCCCTGCTACAGGAGAGTGCTCAGACCTCAGCATGCCAACCCCATCTCTCTACCTCTGCCTCCCCAAGACTTCTGGGAAATGGGACAGAGACCTTCTCTTTGGAAAATGCGGGGCACCCTTGCTCCTGTTCTGATGAGGCTCAACTTCTCAGCTCTCCAGAGCAGGGGACACTGTGGGTCTGAGAACAGGGCCTGGCCAGCCCAGAGCCTGGTTCCTCAGGAGAAGGGATTAGAGCCTATAAGGTGATATTTCTAGAGCTGACAGCCACCATCAGGGGAAGGCTCTGGGGAGCCACCAGGAGCCCTGTATTGGAGAAGGAGGACATTCTGGAACAGGGGACACTTCTAGAGGCCATGGTGTCCTATCTTCCTCCCAAGGACGTAGCCACATCCAGGCTCTGCCATTTGCTGGTGGGTGGCTGGGGTGGTCCCTTCACCTCCAGCACGGTCATTGTCAGTGCTCCCAGGTTCCGGAGCCTATGGGGGCTCTGCACACATGAGCTCGTTTATACGCTCAATGACCCCACCTAGGTGCCAGGAACCCCACTTTGCAGATAAGTTAGTGCAGGCTGCCAGAGGAAAAGAGATTTGCTGCTTTCAGGCAAATTAGGATCTCAAAGATGGTCTGACTGACGCTAAGGCCTGGGCCTTTTCATCTCTTTATCTGTAAAACAAGACTTCATTTGCCAAACAATAATGGCACCTAGGGTGTGCCAGGCACCGTACTAGGATGCTCAGGCATGCTCAAGGCCCGTTGGAAAGGTCGAATGAGGCAGCGTATGAAAGCCTGCTGTAAATGCATGCTCTGTAACTAAACTGCACAGTGTTATAATGATTCACTCACCCGCCTATGACAGGTGCTGGGCAGGGAGCACCTCCACGGTGCCAGGCCCTGGGAACTCGAGGCTTTCACCATCTACTTATTACGCTTCTTGGACAGGAGACAGCAGAATTGAGAAGCTGGGAGCCTGCCATGGACTAAGCCCAGGTCTCACCCTTTCTGTCATGTGGCCTCTGCCCAGAAGGCACCCCAGCAGCCAGACATGAACCCAGAGTCCCTCCATAAGTTCTAGGCATGAGCTGGCAATAAACAGCCCTCATGTGGTCTGGAAGAGAACCCAGTGGCCTCCCTGGCCCCTGCACCCACCTACCTGGTTGGCGTCACTCAGACAGTTGCTGCTGCTGCTGAGCTGGGTGGGCGTGGCATTGACGGAGGTGAGGGCCATGGGCTGCTGGGCCAGGAAGGTGGGTGAGGGCTGGATCAGGGGTGGTGTGTGTCCAAAGGCTGACCCCAGACCCCTCTGCTGGCTCAGAATCTGCTGGTAGGCCACGGGGTTGATGGGGTGGGGGAAGGTGAAGGCTGGGCTGCAACAGACAGCAGACAAGGAGGTGGGGGTGGGGCGTCGGGGGCCCTGTTAGGTTAAGACTTCTTAGACAGAGAGAACCTTGCCCAGGGGATAGGAATGGGCGTGTTGCTAGCCCCACCATCACTGTGGCTTCCTCACTCAAGAACCAGCTGTGGCTCCCTACTGCCTGCCACTCCCCTTCTGTGATCAGCTCCCAGGTTCTGCCCTAGGATGCAGCTTTCATCCCTGGCAGGCTGACTCCCAGCAGGGACCAGGCTCCATCTCATCCCCACACCCCGGCCCCTCCACTGCTGTGATACCTAGATGTATGCCTGCATCACTGCTCCCTGACTGCGTGAACCCCATGAGGCCTCTGAATCCTGTTCTAATGCCCCCTTATCCAGGAATCATGCCATGAGCCCTCCAGCTTGCATTATTCCCCTCTTGTTACTGCACTTCTAGGCTCTGTCACAACACTTGCATTAGAGCCACTCTTCACACAGCAGGTTACCAAGGAAGGATTGGTGACCCCTGTTGTTGAACCATAAAAGACATTGTGGCTTCCTCCTGCTTCCTCTTGCATCACGTGCTGCAAGGTGGGCTGGGACCCGGCAGCCATGTTGTGAGGACACTCAAGCAGCCCTAAGCAGAGGCTCACAGACAAGGAACTAAGGGCACTGCTGAGAGCCCTGTGAGGCCATTCTGGCCCAGCCAAGCCTTCAGCAGGCTGAAGCACTGGCTGACAGCTTGACTATGGCCACCAGAGAGAGCTGGAGCTCAGCCTGTCTCAAATTCCTGACCCTCAGAAAGGGAGTGAGATAACAGTTGCTTGTGGTTTTAAACTGCTAAGTGTTGGAGCGATTCATTAGGCAGCAAAAGATAACAAATATGCTGGTTATTCCTTCCATCTCCAGGTCCTTGGGACAAACTCTCCTGACATTCCTAACACCTCCTGGCCTCTCTCGGAGGTCCTGGGGAGGCGTGTGAGTTTCAGTCAAGCTGGCTGGGGTCTGAGTCCTCAGTCAAGAGTAGCACAGAGGGGAGAAGGGTGGCTAGTGCCAGGGAGGCTTGGGTGTGCCATGATGCGGCTACAGAGGGAGGCCTGCTGCCAGCCCAGGGGCTTGCTGAGAGCATAGGCCACGTCCATGTCACATTTTGTGTGGTTTCCAAGGTTGGCCGACACTTGGCTGCTCCACCAAATTCAATGAAATACTAGGAAAACCACCTTCGACCTCAAACACCTTTGATTTCAGGTTTGCGTCATTCATGACAGTCTTGGTCTGCGATGTGCTCAGATACGATCAATTTGATCACTATTGGTTTTGAATTCATAAAAAAGGTGCAAGTACGTGGATTCACAAATGCCACAAGTCCTGTCTTTCTTCTCGGGTTAAAAGCATCCACTGAAAAGCCAGGGCCTCCCCACCAGGCCCTCAGCCCAGCTCCCGTTCTCAGCCCTCTGCTTGCAGGCAGGGCTTACCTGAGGGTGCCTGCCGACAGGTGCCCATAGGAGCCGCTGGCTGCCGAGCTGCTGCGGGAGTTGTTGATGTAGGCCACCAGCGAGTTGGGTGAGGTGCGGATCATCCGCTGCAGGTCCAGGCTGGCGTCTGAGAGCGGGGAGATGGACAGCGCCCGCTTGCGGCTCAGGCGGGGTGTCACCCGTGGGCTGGAGAAACGGGACACTGTGGGACAGCCAACACAAGACAGGTCAGCATCACTGGGGATGGGGGAGGGAGTGATAGGTAGGCAGGGGACAGGAAGAGCCTGTGAGGATGGTCTAATGAGAATCCCAGCTCCGCCGACTTTCCAGCTGTGGGCTCTTAGGCAAAGGATGTTACCTCTCGGTCTCAGTTTATTGATCTGTAAAATGGACTGAGTAGCACAAGGCATGGTGAGGACTGGAGAAGTGCATGTAAGGTGTTTGGACAAGTGAATACGAGCACTGAGCAGAGTGTCTTTACCATTAGGTGCAGAGACCAGGGCTGGAACCCAGCAATGCTTACCACGTGACTGGAGTGTGCACGAATCATAAGTGAGCAGCAGTTCGGTGGCCTCTCACCAAGTGAGCCCACCTGGGAAGCCAGCCCCAGGTCAAGAAACAGGGCTTGGCCAGTGCCCACAGGCCCCCTGCATCTTCCAACCCAAGGGCAGCCGCTATCCTGGCTTCTAACACAGCTTAGTGCTGCCTACTTCTGAGCTTTGCGTCAGTGGAATTTTAAATACACTTTCATATCTGGCCTTCTTCATCCACATGGTCAGTTTGTAAGATTTCTCCATGCTATTGTGTGTGGGAGATGCTCGCCTGTTCCCACTGCCATGGAGAATTCCATGGGGAGGAGAATGAATAGAAGTCAATGCTCCAAGGTCATGGGTCATGTTGTATCCGAAATCACCACTAAAGTGCCCCGCTGAAAGGGATTTTGCCAAGCAGAGGCCTGGATGGCTGTGTGGACACATGGATATGCCCTCAGCCCTCGCCAGCTGCTGTCACACACCTACATAACTGCAGAAGGGAAGAGGGCTTGCCCCTGACAAGTGTACCCTGCACCCCAGGGCCACAGGTTCTTCCACTGGGGTTCCAGACTGCATCTCCTCATGGTGCCCCCGTGAGGATTCTAGGTCTCTCTCCTGCACCAACAGTGGCCTAGAAACGGTCTGACAATACTGCTGCATGACTCTCCACAGGCCAAGCTTCCCGCCTTGTCCAGACCCTCCCAGAGCCAGTTTTCTCTTTTTAAAGGGCTCTAATAGTGCCGACATGAGTTGTAAATTAGGTGATGCGTGAGAAGTGCCTGGCCCATGGCAGGGCACAGTAAATGCTTGGGCCTGTCCTTGGCTTTCTGGACACCTGCATGGAGCAGCCTCTTCTCATGTCCTGCTGGCCCCTGCCCACCCATCCTCCTTTCCGTGGCCTCCAGGTTCCCCATGGGCTGGTGGTGTCACCCATAAACGATGCTGGGGGTTGCTTAAGCACATCCATGTTTGTGCTCAGCTGTTCTGAGCTTATGATGACTGCTTTCTTCCCTTCTGCCTGCCCAGATCTGCTGAGACCCTGCCTGGGTGCTCCCTCTTCCAGGCAGATTGCCCTGACTGCAGGTCTGGCTCCATGGGCCTCCTGCTCACAGTCCACATGACCCCTTGGTGCTCCCAAAGCTTCCCTGATGGCTCTGACCACTGACCTCAGGGCTACTCTGAATCATGCACGTGTCAGTGCCTTGTCTCCATAGCTGCAGGAGTACTGAGGGCAGGGTGTGATGGCCTGCAAGCCTCTGAGCCCTCCACTCCATACCCATCAGTCCTCAAGAAGGCTGTGTGAGGGCAGAGCTCACACCCACCTACTGAACAAGCCACATGCCCTGGGATCCATGCTGGGCCTTGGGGGCAACCATGCCCAGCCCAGACTCACGCTTGGCTGCAATTCTGAGAAGACCTAGAGATCCCTGGGGAGACCCTTTCCTGCCAAGCCACCGAGAGAAGCACCTCTCCAAGGCATGGAGAGGACAGAGGACATCCAAGACCATTGGGCCAAAAGGGGCTTCCAGGGTTTTCTCTCCTAAAGGCCTCTTTCATAGGATGAGGGGGGTCTGGGGCCACAGAGGGGAGTAGACAGCAAGCAGCCTGGGATGAAGGGACTCTGGGTGGAGGGACGGAGACCTGAGCTGGACCAGTGGCCTGCGGTGGGGTGACGTGGGGGCTACACACAGGGTTACCCTGGGCTGGATCCATAAGTCAGCTGCATGACTTGGGGCAAATTGTTTACCTGTCACAGATTCCAGGTCTTCATCAATGACTCCGGCATAAAACAAGTCCCCTGCCAGCTCTGGGGTTACTTTGACCCAATGGGATGATGGGTGCAGAGGTGGCCTGGGCACTCCAGAGTGGCAATAGTTGGGATGCTCATGTGACCCAATACTTGGTATTCTTTATCTTCCACAAGAAGAGTTAAGTGATTTTAGGAAAGCTCCCGGTTGAAAAAAAAAGTTGAGTTAATCAGAACATTCTTTTCTTTTGACATCTTGTCAGCTAAACTTTCTGCTTTTGCTGTTTATTCTATTGGGCTATGAAGACTGGAGTTAACAGATATTTTAGTAAGCAGAGTTACAGTGGGTATGCAGAAGACTCTCCACAGATGCTTGTGGGGATGCCCACTTGTTCTGACCCCACAGAGGGGCAAGGGCACAGCAGGTAACTCAGACAATTCCTTCTTTCTCTTACGGCAGGAAGGATCCTGGGGCACCTGACTGAGGACAGATGGCGGCAGGGAGGCCCATGGAGTAGGCTACTCCCCAGCCAGCCCTGAGGCTGCACTGCAAATGTGACCACCCACACTAAACAGGGATCCTGGACGGCAAACAGGGGCATCCTGGCTGGAGTGTGTTCCTCTAGTGTAGTAACTGCATCCTGGCTGGAGTGTGTTCCTCTGCTATAGTATCTGCATCCCGGCTGGAGTATGTTTCTCTAGTGCCGTATCTGCATCCTGGCTGGAATGTGTTCCTCTAGTGCAGTATCTGCATCCTGGCTGGAATGTGTTCCTCTAGTGCAGTATCTGCATCCTGGCTGGAGTGTGTTCCTCTAGTGTATTATCTGCATCCTGGCTGGAGTGTGTTCCTCTAGTGTAGTATCTGCATCCTGGCTGGAGTGTGCTTCTGTGCTGCAGTGTCTGGAGAAATGCCTGCTTCTGAATTCTTATGCAATTAATGGCCCAGTGACGGCCGCTGTTCAGTGACGCTTAGACCCACTGACTCGTTTAATAGCTACCACATCCTCCAAGCAAACCAGATTTGCAGATAAGCAACTATGCTTGGGAAGTTAGTGACTTGCTCAAGGTCATAGAGCTACAGAGGCAGGATTTCAACCCAGGTCCCAAGGAGCCCTGCTGTCTGGAGTTTGTGAGGACTCAGTGTCCTCTCTGTCCATCTTCAGAGACGTCAGCTGAGGCCCAGGGCCAGGAGGATGTCCCCTCCTACACACAGTTTTCAGCCTCCCATTTTCAGTGGCTCTGAAGAGTGAACCTTCTCAGAGCCAGCTGACTCCTCCTCCTCTCCGCAAGGCAGCTCCCGCTCAGCACAGCCAGCCCCACGTTCCTGACCTGTGCCTGAACCAGCTCTTCCTACAGGCCTGAGCTCAGCACGTGCCTGCCGCTTGCACAATGGCAGAGCGGGAGACCCAGGAGTCAGAGGAGTCAGCCTTCCCTCCTCCCCTCCACCACAGTGGAACCCGCTTATGTGTGGGCTCGTGAACACCTCTCAAAATCTCTCCTTTCAAACTCCACCCCCAGCACAGCCCACCACTTGCTTGGATCATTCTGGAGCCCTCAGCTAACAGCTGTCCAATCCACAATGCTCACGGCAAAGAGAGAGATTTTCAACTTGGAAACAGGATCATGTCCCTGCCCCCTCCCCAAAACTTTCCAAAGCTCCTCGCTGCTATTACAAAGAAGGTCTAGGAGCCCTATGGGGCGCTCTCACTCCAGCCACAGGCTCTCCTTCCAGCGCCTCCTCCCTGTCACCTGCACAGGGACTTGGGCGTGCTGCTTTCTCCGCCTGCAGTGCTCTCTCTGCTCAGACCTCAGCCGAGTCATCTCCTCCCTTGGGATGCCCTCCTTGACCTCCCTGAGCTGGGCAGATCATCTCTATGCTCAGGCCTCTCTCTCCAAACAGGGTGGCTCTGGTGAGCTTTCATCCCCTGCTTGCTCCTATCTTTCTCACCATGCATTAGGGACTCAAATCCTTTTCCCGCCTGACCATCCCCAACACTCCAATACAGCTGGCACAGCCATGAGCTCAGTGGGAGCTGCCAAGGGCTGACCCATGGCACAGACAGGACATGCTGAGGAAGAACAGATGCACAGTCACCTAAAGACAGCACTTACTCAATGCTATCACATGCGCTAAGACTCCTCCTAACTTTAAAGTGTTAGGTAATTTAATCTTCACCACTGCCCCATAAAGAAGGGGCTGTTATGCTCATTTTACAGAAGACAAAACAAACGGCATTAAGTAACTTGCCCAAGGTCCAGGGACACCAAAACCACCTGCCACAGGGCCCCTTGCCCAGGGTGCAGAGGAGGAGAGGTGTCTCAGGTTGGCGGGGAATATGACTGCAAGAAGGCACAAGAAGGGTCCCCTGAACGGGAGGGGGCCCCAGGTGGACACACACACACACACATACCCCAGGTGGACACACACACACCCCAGGTGGACACATACACACACCCCCAAGGTAGACACACACACACACACACACACTCCAGGTGGACATGCACACACACACTGCAGGTGAACATACACACAAACACCCCAGGTGGACACACACACCCCAGGCGAACACATACACATACACACACATACTCTAGGTGAACACACACCCCCCAGGTGGACATACACAGACACACACACACACTCCAGGTGGACACACACACACACATACCCTAGGTAGACACACATATACACACCCCAGGGGGACACACATACACACTCACTCCAGGTGGACATACACACCCCCCCAGGTAGACACACACACACATACACACACACTGCAGGTGGACAGACACACACACACCCCAGGTGTACACACATACACACACACACACACACACACACACGATGCAGAGGCTCACAGCCTCTGCCACTGGCTTGTTAAGCCTGTCACTTTGTGGCTTCCTTGGAGCACATTTACTTAGTTTTCCTGAGCCTTTCTTTCCCCATCTGTACAATCAGGGCAGTGTGGCTTGCTTTGCAGGGCTGTTGTGAAGACACATAGAACACCAAGAATAGTGCCTAAAACCCAGCGGGCATTCCAAAATGAAACTGCTAATGAATGTGGCTTCTTCAAGCGCTAGGAGGACTGTTCCAAGGGGCAGGGTGAGCCTCCAGTTAATAATGGAGTGAAGGACAGCAAGTCTAGGAGCGAAGATTGGGGCACGCAGCAACACAGCTGTCATTAGACATTCATTCATCTGTTTCCATTCGGCGTCCTCTCAGCTTCTGGGTTCTTATTTACTGAGTCCACTCCCTGTCAACCCTCACTTCAAAGGAAACTCAAAGAAAGATGCAGAAGTGAATTCTCTGAAAGACTCCTATTACTTACAAACGGAGTGGCAAATGCGGAAATGTGAGGAAAAACCATCGAACATGATATAAAGCAAGAAACCCACGCACATCTTTGAAATACATTTTTTAAAAAAGATTCTGCTGCTAATATTTGGATTCCCACCCTCTTGTGTGCCCCTAACAAGAGGAAACAGGCCAAATATGACAGTGATATTCATCTCTGTTATCCCCGCCTCTCATGGGAAATATGTTTATTAATGCGCCTCTTCCCTTGATAAATTACTAAATAGAAAGAAAAGCCTGGCACTCATTTCCCATGGCTTCTCCTGTGATTTATGACCGGGAACATGGAGTAGTCATCTGTGGATGAGCCTGTTTTAATGCCAGTCGGCCACGGGTGACTGGCCACCTGCCCACCCTCACCTGGGTGGATGCCAACACCACCTGCCTCTGGACCCTGCTTCACCCACTAGTGCTTTCTGTTGCTCATTCACGTGTTCCTTCATTCATCTATCAGCCCCTCCCTCGTGCAGTGCTGAGAGTATGCCAGGCATTGGTTGGACATCGTGGGGACTGCAGGCAGGGAAGACTCTGACCCTGCCCTCATGGAGCTCACCATGTAGGAAAGAGGTGAAGACATTGCCCCGATGCACCAGGCAGGATTTGCAAGGTGCCATCTAAGCAGGATTACTCTAGAGGATCCCAAGGTGATCAGGAGGGAGATCATTGCTTTCCCTGAGGCAGTGGGAAGGGGAGGAGATATAAGAACAGGCCCCGGACTCAGGCTGACCCAGGCTCTAACCCTGCTTGCACACTCTGAACTGGGTAGCTGTGGGCAAATCACTGGTTGTCTCACACAGAAGATGGGCTATCAGCACCCACCCCAGGGGTGCTATGGGCTGATAATCAGTGTATCATCTGTAGCTGTGGGTGGACTTCCATGGAGTTGGGGCTGGGGATCCCCCCCACAAGGCCTGCATGCCCAGGAGCCTGGGCTGAGGGGCAGGAAGAAAGAGCTTCATCGTGGCACCGGGTCCTGGGAGGCTTCTCTGTGCCAGATGCCATCCTCAGCTGGGGGCTGAGATGTGCTGTCACCAGGGCCAGCAGGACACAGCCTCGTAGTAGGCCTAGGGTGCCCTGAACCCTCACTGGCTAAAATGTGTTCCCTACATGGCCCAACTCCCTCACCCAGATATTTTCTGGTTCACCAAGGAGATGCTCTAAGGAAATCTGGCCTGAAGATCTTAATGCCCCCACACCTGGTCGTCCACAGCCCTCTCACTCCCTCTGATCGGGAGTAGCAAGAGTCTACATCATGGAGCAGGAAGCTCAGAGTTGCTGGCACCATGGCCTAGCTGAGTGAGGAACACAGAGAACCAGGCTGTGCTGCAGGCTCCTCACCTGTGAAGGGGCTTCGTGAAGCCAATGTGGTGGGACAGTTTGTGTGGCTTTACCAGATAATCCAGAGACACCGCTGAGCCTGTGGGCCTGTACACAGAACCAACACCTCACGCAGGGACCTGCAGTCTGGCTTCCTTTGCCTCTGTCTCCCTTCCTGCCTCAGGCCAGGCAAGGGATCCTGCCTGACTTGGGCCTCTGGCAGCTCCTCCACTACCTCTTCCTGCCTCTCTGGGTTTGATCAATGTAATTGCTTTCTGAAAACCCCCCGGATCCACAGGCGGCATAAAGAATGGGCGTCAGAATGGAGGTGACATCCGAGCCAAATTAGTGTCAATATGACAATAAAATGCACGGGCTTGGAGGAAGTATGAGCTGTAAACAGACAACATTTCAATCGGAAACATCTCAATCTTCTCAATGTGGTGGAGGTGGGAGGGGGCGGCTGTTCTGTTGTTAAATCACCAATATTCAACAGCATAACATGAGAAAATTCCATTTGAGGGCCGGGGTGACAACCGGTGAATTCCCCGCTCTCCAGGGAGCCGCTCAGCAGAATGATGACCTTCGTTCCCTGACTGGTTCTCTATCACCTTCCCATGCAGCAGCACTCCTGTCTTCCTGCTGTAAATCAGGCCCCCTTTAAGAACAAGAGGAAATAGGCCTTCACCCACCACCAGGAGACCAGGGAAGGAGATTTCATCATTGCCTGGGAAATCCATCTGTCCTGGCTGCATCCCGGCCTCGGCGCCCTGAGAGGAATGCAGGGCTTGGCTTTCCAATCCCACAAGAGCCCATAGAGGCCTCTCTGACTTCTGGCCTTTCTTCCACCACTGCAATGTGTTCCTAAATGCAGGGTGCACAGACGGCCCAAATGAGGTTATTTGAGGTTTGATGGAGGCAGAGACAGGAACATCCTCCTCAGACAGGGATTAGGTTTTCCATTTCAGGAAAAAATACAAAGTTCCATTTTAAGAAACATTTATTTAACCCCCAAAGGTGAGTCTGTTAAAAAAATATTATTAAATACACAATTGTGCAGGTGGCACTCAGCTAAGGTTTGCAAACGGGTGTGCTGGGGACAAGGTCCTGCGGGATGAGGACCCACTTGGAGTCCCCATCCACGTCTACCCGCTCACCTTCCTGCCTGGCAGAGCCCTCTCCACACCTCGGCTGGACACTCAAAGCCTCTGGAAAGTTCTTTCCCCTGCAGTGCTCCCTCCTCTGGGTGCTGAGAAAGGAGGCTGGGGTGAGAGGGCGTCAGGTAGGGACAGGCATTCTTGGTCATGGCCAGGAGCACACACAGGGTGCGCTGGAGCTCAGGCACCAGGAAGGCAGGGCTTGTGTGCTGCTCATGAGGCGTCGCATCCCTAGATCTAGAACTGGGCCTGGTACATAGAAGGTGCCCAAGCAACACCTGCTGAATCGACCAGTGTGTGTGCAGGAGACACAGAGACAGAGAAAGACAGAGAGAGAAGGCCTGTTCTCCTGGGCTGTCCATGAAGCTCTCCAGGCCCCTGCGCCTGCACAGAGCTCACACGCTCAAGGTCATGTGCATGACGGCTTCCTGGTGTGAACACATGCTCCTCAGAGAGAGCCAGGCCCTTCCACAGGTCTCCTGAGTAGCACTGCTGGCGCCATGGATGGCCTATACAATTTTCTCAATGAGAATTTGAGCAAAAAGAAACCTAGTGGAAACGCCCACTCACATGCTCTGCTGGGTGGTCTGGAGCTTTCTGGGAGAGACCAGCACAGACCCATGCAGCAGGGACCCACCGAAAACACCTCCCCAGCTCCAATGGTTCACGAGAGGGGAGGGGCCGGGGGACACCCCAGAGACAGGTCCAGGCTCAGACAGACTTGGGCCTGGCTGAGAGCCCTGGTATTGGTTTCAGCGTCTCCTAGAGACACACGAGTAAGCATCCACGCAGGCATCAGAGCTGAGTGGAAGTGCGAAAAGCATTTTAAAAAGTTGAAGTCAAAGTTCTGGTTCTAGTTGAAAACAGTTTTGGGAAGAAATGCATTAAGTAACAACAAAAACAGGAGATAATCCTGGACTACTCTGATTTTCTTGGACTGTAACTGACTGGGAACAAAGAGAAAGAAGTCATCTGCTCCTGAAATCCATGGATAAGAAAAATGCCCGGACCTCCAACCCATGCCAGAACCGGAGAAACTGATATCCGTCCTCAGGCCAACTCTGGAATCTGGTGATGCTTCCCCCCTACCCCTGCATCCTGAAGCCAGATGTGTTCCCGAGGCGGAAGTGGAGAAGGCGCGGCGGGTGGGGTGTGATGAGTTAAGCAGCAGCTGCTGGAGGGCTGGAGCTCTCGCGCCCACTGCTGAGCTAACCCCTGCCCTCCTCTGCCTTCCTGCTTCCCGGAGATGCTCAGCCCCAGGCGCTGCCAAATGCTGAGCGCCTGGAAGGCAAAGCCGCTCCCCAGCCCCTTCCAGTCCCCTGTGAGCCAACAACTATGTTCCTTGAATGGTCCCTTCCTTAGCTGGAGTGCATCTTTCCATCCCAGGGTCATTTCTAAGTGCCATTCACTCATTCACTCACTCACCTGACAGACACAGAGGACCTGCTCCTGGCCAGATGTGCTCCTAGACCTGGCGGGGCTGGCCGTCTGACCATATGTAAGGAGAAGTCCCAGTCAGTTCCAGTGGGGGCTGCCTTGGGTCCTGCTAGTGCAGTGGAGCTAGTTGGTGGCTTGAGAGGCCTGGAGCTGGATTATTGTGGGGTCTCAGGAGAAGGCCTAGGGCACCATGCATTGGACACTGTGCAGGAACGAGCTCAGGGAAGTATCTGGGGACCTGCAGGTGGGGCAGTGCCTAGCAGGACTGAAGCATGCAGGTGGCGAGAGGTGAGCTGGAGAGGAAGACCTCTGGATGGCGGTTCTAAAGTCTGAATTTTATCCTGAGGGGGCTAGAGGTGGTACAGGCTGAGCACAGGACAGATAAAGAGGGGGACACTAGGTGAACAGCAGCCACGGAGCAATGCTACAAGGGTGACATGTCACCGGCTGGCCTGGGAGGGGTGACACGTCACACTTGGAGGCCTAGAGGACAGGATGGGATGGATGGGAGACGGCAACGAAAAGGTCTGGGAGGACCTGGGGGGCCTGGGCCTAGGCAGCAGGTGGACAGAGCTGCCTACGATGAAGACACAGGATGCTGCAAGAGGGAGTGGACAGATACACTGATGTGAAGAGGCCTGCGCCAGCGATATTCCACACCTGCTATATGCCAGGCACTGGGTCAGGCTCACACGTGCCATCTCAGTCAATGTGTTTAATCCACGCAGCTCACAGGGCTTGGGATTGCCACTCCACACTGCTTTAGTCCTGTCACTAGCTCTGAGTCCAGCTACCACAGAGAGGACACCATGCAGCCAGACCTGGCCTACGCCTGCCCTAGAGCTCGCTGTACAACTTCTCCCCTCTGGCTCTGACCCAGCTGCTCTGAGCCCAAGTCCACCTGGCCTGGCTGGCCCTCCCTGGGGCCAGGGCTCATGGCTGGTTAGGCACGTGTGCTGCTGGAAACTGTACCCCAGGGAAGGGCAGATGGTGCTGGTAACAAACAGAGCAAGGCCTGGGGCAAGCTGCTAGATGTTGGGAGCCCACTTGCTCATCTTAAAGTAAGGAGCGTATCTCTAGCCTCAGAAGGTATCTAAGGGAGTTACATGGAAGAATGTGTGTAAAAGCGCAGAAGAGAGGCAGCCTGCATTCCAATTCACTGTCTCTCTCGCACACACACACACACACACAGAGCAGACGCTCATGCTGCAAATCACTGGATGACTCCTGGCTGCCTGGCTTAGCCTTTCCTGCCCTGTGGGGACATCTGCCTCATCTTACCCCTCTCAGCCATGAGTTCTCTGCCTCGTCCGCTTTCCTATTGGCCTTAGGCCACCCTCAGGCCCTTGGAGGAAGGGTCCTGCTTGGAGGAAGCTGACATTTGGGTGTGGCAATTTGCACACGATCCTTCATGCGCTGGGTTGTCGTTGTTTGGTTTCTAATATCGGCAAGGAGCGTGCCCTAGCATACAACTTTCTCTCAGCGCCTCTGACACCTCACTGTGGCTTGTGGGAGCATCGCGTAGGGCTGCTGAGAGGAGAGGGGAACGGAGCACATGGATGTGTGTGTGCTCAGAGGGACGTCAGTCCTGCAGAGATGACAGGTGTCATTGAACACCTGCGTGGTATGCTTAATCCTGGACTAAACACCACGCTGGGGAAGGCAAGGAAGAACAGGACAGACACAGGGACCACATTCTGGTGACATTCCTGAGGTGTGCTATGGCCTCCCACCAGGGCCTGGCGAGGACCATACCAATGAGGGGTCAGCCTTGGAGGTCTGCCACCCTCTTCTCAGCAAAACTCTTCCTAGGAAGCAAGAGATGCTCAAGATAGCTGAGGAGCCACGTGAGGCAGTTGCTGAAGGTATGACATAGGCTAGGCAAAGCGTGAAGTAGGAGCCCGAGGAGGGAGCTGTCCCAGTGACTGAGGGGGACAGGGGACAGGGACAGAGGAGGCTTCCAGAGAGACTTCCTGGAGGAGGCGAGATGTCAGCCAGGCCTTAGGGAAGTGAAGGGCTCCCCTGGAAGAAAGCCCTGGGGTCAGGGTGAGCAAAGCAGGGGACCCACCCTGAGTTTGATGGCCCCGCCTGGCCCCACGTGACTTCCCGCCAGCCCACCCCCAACCTGCGCATGCTACACCTCCCTGTAGGCACCAGGGCTGCCCCTGCAGGACGGTCTCCCTGTAGGCTTCTGTCTCCTTGCCTTGAGCTTTCAGGGAGTGAAAATGCCACCCCAGAGAAGGCTCGAGAAGGCTGGCTCTGAAGGAGGCGCCTGATCTTTCCCTGCTGTGGCTTCCACCTCTACTGGCTGCCCTGCCGCCCTGTGTGCTGCAGGCCAGGGCTCCAGGACCTGCAGACGGAGTGGCACTGACTGGGGGGTGGGAGGGGCACTAAGCCTTCCACCCTCTCCACTCTTCCTTGAGAGGGACTCCATGCTGACCCCAGGGCTCATGGTCAGGAGGTCACAGACACCCCTTTGAAAGCAGTTGTGAGGATGGCATTTGGTGGGTGGGATGGACTTGGTGTCTAGCAGGCACCAAAAGCTTCATCTACCCAGGATACCTGACTTCCCTCCTTCCCACCTACAGCTTCCCAGCTCAGTTAGCAACTCCATCCCTCAAATGCTCAAGCCCGAGACCCTGCGGTCAAGTTCAACTCCCCTTTCTCTCAACTCCATCCTCTAGTTGGGAGCACACCCTGTGGCTCTACCTTCATCATCTTCCCAAGACCTGGCCCCTTCTCCCCACCTCTATCAACTGGACCCCCTGCCTCCATCTTGCCTCCAAATCAGTTCTCACATCAGCATGGAGGGAGATTCCATCTGAGTCAGCCAGATCTCTTTTCTCCTGTGCGCAGCCTTATCTCCAGTGAAAGCCAGCCTTTTCCGAGGTCTGCTGGCTGGCAAGACCCCACCTGGAAACTCTGGCTGCACCCCCACTCCCACCCCTCACCTCCCGCTCTGGCCTCCTGGCTGTTTCTTGAGCTCGGCAGGCCCACTGCTGCCTCAAGCCCTTTGTAACTGCAGTATCCTCTGCCTGGAGCACTCATCCCCAGATTTCAACTTTCCAGTGAGGCTTCCTCTGACTTCCCCTTTCCAGACTGCACCCTACTCACCCAGCGTCCCCTCCCGGCCCCTGCTTTGTTTCCCGGTCCATTTGTAATTGGCTACTTTGACATGTAATTCCCAGAGCTGCCTAGCATCTGTTTCTCCCCATTGCACTGTAAGTTCCGGCTTCGTTGGCTGTGGTGCCTGCAGTGCTGACGACACTTCCTGGCCCGTGGTGACTCAGTTAAGTGTTGTTCAAAGACTCAGCGCCTGTGGACAGCAGCCCTCGAAGGCATCAGAGTACAACCCGACCTCTCCTTAAGGGCCATCGTCCCCAAAAGAAACGGCGAGTGACCTTCTCAGCCTCAAGGGAGGACCCACTGGCCCCATCCTCAGCCCCTCAGGGCCAGCACTCACCATCCACTGGGTTGAGGTAGTCGTGGAGATGGGGTGCGCTGGCAGCACCCCCGCTCTGCATCAGCAGGTCCCCGTAAGGCGCGGGGTGGCCCGCCACGAGGGTCATCTGGTGGTAATAGTCTGAGGAAGTGGTGCCTGGAGCAGGGAGGCCAAACAGACCCCTCTCCTTAAGGTGCTCCTGGGCCACTGTGGGCAGAGGGGAGAGAAAGAAGCTGTCAGAACCTGGCACTGGCCACATCTTTTCCTGCCAAAAAAAAGAGAAGAGAGAAACGCACACCTGGTGTGGGGGGTTCTTCCCTCGGCACTTCACCCCCACTGCCCCACTGTCGGCACCGCGATGGTCCCGGGCTTGACCAGCATGAGCTAGGGTGTTGCTGCTGATGAAAGAGACCAGATCCCGACCTCCGCACTCCTCCATTTCATCAGATTCATAAAACAATCTCTCCCTCCTCTGCCTCCATGCCCCACAGAATCCCGGAGCCCCAGGCCAATAGGATCCATGGTCCAGCAGAGTCTTCAAAGTTAAAAGAAGGTGCAAACAGAGGCACCTCGGCGGCACGTGCCTCAGCCAAGTCAGTCTGTGCCTGAACATTCGGGGTGAGATGGCTGCCGGGGCGCCAGGCCTAACCTGATAAAGCTCCTGGCCTGCACACGTCCTTATCCCTGCAGCACAGAGCCTCAGGGCTGTCTGCTTCAACCTTGAGGTCGGCCCTGCCCAGGGCTTAGGCGAGACACAGCGAGGATGAAATTCAGAGCATCCGAGGGAGGCTGGGCCCCAGCAGGGTGATGTCAGGAAACCAATGGGAGCTTGGAAACCCAGCACCTGCATCGAGAGTCCACCGGTGTGCAAAGAGGGCAGTCTGAATCCAGGAAGCAAGCTCCCAACCACTGTGCGCCACAGCATCTGTTGTCAGCCTCGGCAAATTCTAAATGAGCTCTTATGCGCTTGGCAGAGAGAGGAGACCAAGCCATGGAAGCTGCCGTCCTCTGCCTCCTTCTCGCCATCTCCTGCTGCATCTCCCGAGAGCCCAGGCCTCCAGCCAGGCTGACTGCCCACGGCCTCTGCCTCCCCTGTCCATGCCTAAAGTGCCCTCCCCTACGCCTTCCTGCCAACCCACCTTCCCCCAAAGCCTTCCCTGGAGATCCCATTTGTCCCCAGTCACATATGGTCTGGCAGACACTGCCTCGGATCGCTGATGAGCTTCCAAGCCTCACATGGCAGGCTTTGGGGCTGGTACAAAGCAGGGGACACAGGACTTGAGTTTAGACCTCCTGCCAGCTGCTCTTGAACCTGATCTGCCACCCCTGGTCAGTTAGCAGGTTGGTCCAGGGGTGGGGAGGCCTCAGGGTATCTGGTCTACTTTCTGCAGGAGTCAGGGCCATGCAAATTAGCCAGGTGCCTGCTGTGTCATGGGGCTGTGGGTGGCTACGTGGGTGTTCCCGGAGCTACCTCAGTGTTTATCTGGAACTCATGCATAGCATGGTGCTCCATCAGTCGAAGGCCTCTCCTGCAGGACCAGCTCCATCTCACCACCTCCAGCTCCTGATTTTTAAATTTTTTTTACAGATAGGATCTCACTCTGTTGCCCAGGCTGAAGCGCAGCGGTCACTGCAGCCTTGAACTCCTGGGCTCAAGCGATCCTCTCACCGGGCCTCCCCAAATATGGGGATGACAGGCATGAGCCACTGTGCCCAGCCCACCTAGCTCTTCGTGGGCTACACTGCAGTGGGTGGAATTCAGCATCTCTGGTTCCTGAGCATTTCCAGGAGGGTGCTCTGTTCCTTTCTTCCTCCCATGGACATCTCTCTGGGCCCTCTGGCCCCAGCCCTGGGAGAGCAGCCAGCTTCCTTCCCCCTCTTCCTTGGGAGACCTGTTACTATGTGGATTAGTTTCCCGGGGATGCCGTAACGGATTAGCGTAAACTTGTGTTAACTGTTGTTAAAACAACAGAACTTTATTCTCTCACAGTTCTGGAGGCCAGAAATCTGAAATTAAGGTGCTGTCAGGGCTGCACTCCCTCCAGACGCTCGAGGGGAAGATGGTTCCTCACCTCTTCCAGTTTCTGGTGGTTGCCAGCTTCCTGCTCATGGCCACAGCACTCCCATCTGTACCTCTGCCTTCACATCGCCTTGTCCTCTGTGACCCCGTATGTCCCTGGGTGGGCATGAATGTGTCTGTCTTTTCTGTGTGTGCTTGTAGGGATACCTGTGATTGGATTTAGGGTGTATGCAGGGATGATCTCTTCAGCGTAAGGGCACTCACTTAAGGACATCTGCAAAGCCTGCTTTTCCAAATCTGGGGATACTCACAAGTCTGGGTGTTAGGAGGTGGACCTGTCCTTTGGGGGCCACCCCTCAACCTGTTGTTCAGAGGTAGTGTGAAGGACCGCCAGCCTGGTCACTGTCCAAGGGGATGAAGGCTGGGGAGGTGACAGTGTTAGTTGAGCAGGGCAGAACCTGGAACCTGACCTGTGTCCTCTCTCTCTTGGCCAGCCTGTCATGGGCTGGGCACGGTGCTCACACCTGTAATCCCAGCACTGAGTCCTCAGGAGTGATGTGGACAGGGCTGGGCCCACTGTCCTCGAGACATCAGCCTGGCAGCACAGGCCTCAGGGCACCTCAGCTTGCATAAGGCCACTCAAGGGACACACGCAGAGTTCAGGGCTGAGTTCTGACCTTAAGAGGCTACTTCAGAATGGTGCCACATTCCGGCTAGCCATTTGCCAGCCCCCTGGCTACAGCCATCTGCCTTGCTTGGTTTCCTTCTGGTGAGGACCAGGCAAAGTGCAAGCCTCCATGCCAGGAAGATGAGTCAATGCTTCAGGGAGCCCTTCTGCACATTTGAAAACCAGAAGCCTCTTTTTCATTGTGAAATTCTAGCTTGCGCATTCTCAGAGCCAGGCTTCTGCTTCAACTCAGGGTCACACCCACCAGTTGGAAGGATACATTCCTCTTGGGGAGAATGCTGGTAGTGATAAGAGACTCACTGGGACCACGTTTCCCAGAGCCTCTGCCCAGGGGGCTCTCAAGTTCAAGTTGCGAATTTCCTCTAGCCTGAGAGGTCAAGTCTCAGCTTCGTGTATTCTGAGAAGATGCACTTGGTCGCTTTCAAGGATGCGAACAATGAGTGGCTAGCAGAACACTGTCAGGGGCGGCGTGGGGCCACGCCATGCTGAGAATGGGGACGCACTTCCCAGGGAGACAGCATGGGTGGGACCGGCCCCGAAATGTCTGGGTCACGAATATGTGTTTGCATGTGTCTGTTGGTGGGGTGGGTGAGGGCTAGAAGTCTAAAACTTTAGATCTGCTTTATGCATATAAAGACATATTTGTACCATGTGACCCTGCCCTTTTCTGGCTGAAATTAGTCACACCAGGGGTGGTCATCTGATCTTTGAGCTGGGCCAATCAATTTTCTCTCTCAGGCATCTGAACTGAAAGACACAATGCCACAGCTTCATCCCTGGAGCCCAGGGCCTGGGCCACCACTTGGTGGCCTCCTATGTTAACCTACAAGGGGCAGATCTAGCCGAGACACAGGCAGCAGCCAGCTCACCCCTGCACGAGACACCCCAACACAACGTCCCCTTTCCTAACACCAGCATCTGCAGACATTGGTTGATTACAACCAGTGGTTCTAATCCAGGACCTATCTGGATAGATCCTTACTGTTATTATTATGGTAAATCATATATGGTTTGCGTGCAAAAGAGTGCTTACCAAGGGCTCTTTAACGAGCATAAAACCCAAAAAGCTGTAGTTCGGGAGTAGTGTGAAGGAACGCCAGCCTGGTCACTGCTGAAGGGGACCAAGGCTGGAGAGTTGGCAGTGTTAGTGTGAGAGAGGCTGCCTGCACCCTGCCCCAGTGCCCTAGCTGCCCTTCCCCATCCCCAGACCCTACTCACCGTCAGCGGGGCTGAGGCCCCTGGCCGCAGAGATCATGGAGAGCGTGGGGCTGCTGTGCACGGAACGGAGGTAGTGATCCATGTGGGGGTTCACATATGGGTGGGGGGCGTTGAAGGGGGAGTCCCCAGGGCCAGCCGGGTGTGGGGAAAGCCGGATCAAGGAGATGTCAGAGATGACAGGGCTGCCGCTCAGGGTGGGGGGCCTGCAGAGACAATGGGCAACCGTCTAAGAAGGAAGACACAGAGGGAACCCCACCAAGACCACAAAACTGACATGGACAGTCCTCGTCTCTCCTGGAAAGACTCTTCAGAACAACCTACACTTATTACTTGCTACACTGACATCCCTTGGTCATCTGTGAATTACAGTCTGAACTCTCAAGCATTAGCCAGCGAATGCAGACCGAAAGCTCCATGCTGGTGCGTGCACCCACCCGCCAGTCCCACGCCGAGAATGGACCTTGCACCCGTGGCTGGACTTGCTGGAGCACAGGCACAGCAGGCCACCCTCACGTCACAGCTGCACTGCGCCTTCCCCAGTGCCTATTCAGGGCTGGGCACAGGCCTGCGTGCTAGAAACATGTATGAACAAGAATATAAAAATACGAATACTATAGGTAAAGCTCAAGGAGCTCATGCTCCTAATAGGTATGTGAGGAAGAAAGGGAGCAAGAGATGTCATGCAAGTGGAGAATTTCTGGCTTCAGTTGGATGGTTGGTTGCTGGTGTGACCAGCTCCGCCTCAAGGTCAGGATTCAATGCGAGTTTTGAAATTGGTGAGCCCTGACTAAAATCTTGGAATATCTCCTCACTCTCCTTCCATAGAATTCCTCCTAAAGCTAACAGAGCCACCCTTCGGAGATGCCCCAACAGCCAGGCATGCATTTGGTTTGGTGCCCCTGGCTTGGGTTGGCATGGCCAGGGCCCAACCCCATGTTCCCCAATCTGCCCACCAAGAGCCATGGAATCCACTCAGTGTGACCTCCGGCCCTTATGTCAGGCCTGCTGACCTGCGGCCTCTATGCAGCTGCAGTTGTATTTTGAGGTAATCTACTCCAAAACTCACTTGTTAAAGATGAATCAGACACTACAGTGAAGCAGCTGCAAAACCACAGCTAAGTCACCAGCAAACACATTTACCAAAATTTCATTTTTATTTCTTCAGTCCGTAATTTGACATTGTGCAAAGAAAAGAGAGTGTGTTAGAATCAGACAGGCCAGGTGCGGTGGCTCATGCCTGTAATCCCAGCACTTCGGGAGGCTGATGTGGGCGGATCACAAGGTCAGGAGATAGAGACCATCCTGGCTAACACAGTGAAACCCCGCCTCTACTAAAAATACAAAAAATTAGCTGGGTGTGGTGGCATGTGCTTATAATCCCAGCTACTCAGGAGGCTGAGACAGGAGAATCGCTTGAACCTGGGAGGAGGAGGTGGCAGTGAGCTGAGATCGTGCCATTGCACTCCAGTCTGGGCGATAGAGCGAGAGTCTGTCTCAGAAAAAAAAAAAAAAAAAAAAGAATCGGACAAACCTGGGTTGGAATCCCAGCCGAATCATGCTGTAACTTCTCCAAGCCTTAGTTTCCTTATTTGAGGAATGGGGATCATAATAGTGTCTGTTTCATAGTGTTGTCGTGAGGATGAAAGTCCCCAAAACTGCCAGAGACACGGTGGGCAGTCATGAGAGGAGAACTGCTGTTAAAGGGTTAGAACAACACTCCGAGGGCTAACCCGGACGTGCCCGGAAGGCCCTCACAATCTTCACACTGGATTGATGCTGGATATATGAGAGGGCACTGCTGGAACTGGTAATTACAGAGACGAAATGATTTGTCTGTTGGCTGAGCAAACCAGAGATAATTACTTATCATACTCAATAGTGCATGAAAACTGGGCTTACAGTATAATACCAAAGAGGTAACATCCAGATGTCCTCACATCTGGGTTTCACAAACTTCTCCCTGGGAGGCTGCTGCGCCATACCTGGAGAGAGTCTTCTGCTGCCTGGTTGTCTAGCTTCTGCAGACGTGACTGACTGGGGCATGCAGATCCCACGAACCTGCTTCTGCCTTTTGGTCTATGCCAATGCTTGGCCTCAAATGCCTCCCTGCACCCTACACTGTGGTGGCAAACTCCTCATCCCTGTCAGCCAAGCAGGTGGCACCCTCCCTGAAGCCCCTTCTCCTGCCTCAAGATCCCTTCTCTCTGTTCCTCCGGGGTGCAGTGTTCCGGGCTCAGGCTGACAGGTGCATCTGCCAGGTTTCTGGGCTCTGCCTGGGAGCAGGGCATGTCCGAGGCACTTCTGCATGTGTGGCACCTGGCCTGGAACTGGTGCCATGCAGGTGCTCAGAGGTACCCTCAGAATCAGTGACAGCCACAGGTCTGTGTGCCAGCCACTAAGCTCAATGGGAGGGAGACCGAGGAATAAGCCAGAAGTCACAACCTCAAAATGTTCTCACTCACGGGCTGCCTGTAGAGGTGGGTGCCTCTCTCCATGGGAACTGTATGAAGTGTGGGGGGCTTAACGGATAGCTTTTGCCTCAGCAGGGGCTGCTATTTGTGCCCAGGAGAGGAGGAGCAGAACCAGACTGAATGCACTCCTGGACAAAAGCAGGTCTTTGTCATGGGCTCTGGTACCTGACTGCAGCTGGATGACGCTCACATCCTGCCACAGGGTGGGCAGGTTGTGAAGAGAAGGCTCTGGGAGAACCTCACCTCTCTATGGCTCCTGGGGGGAGACCTGGGCTGAAGGATGTAAGTTCTGGAAGGCTGAGTGTGGCTCAGCAAAATGCAGGGTCTACAGGCTGGGAGAACAGCTGAGTGCCTCCCATCCTGACTCCTCGGTCCTCCTGGACATTCCAGGCAGGGCAGGTTTCCAGAGCCTGAAGGATGCCAGCCTGGTTTGAGGTCACAGTAGCCTGTGATCAGATGCCGGTGGCCTTAGGTGGCTTGCTCAGGTCCCAGGAATGCCAGCCTCCCTGGCACCAGGGTTGCCCCGTGGGGTGTGCCAACCACAGCTGAGCCCCCTGCAACAGCCAGTGATCACATGGGAATTTCAAGCTACATGGTGAGGTCACACGGCAGGCCTGGTCTGTCCAAGTTGACCCAGATCCCACCGGCCAGGCGAGCCTCCCCTGAGAGGCCTGGAGTGAGGTGTTGTCATGGCCACATATGGAGGAGCTGGGGCTTTCGTCTCCACAGTGCAGTTGCCAGCGTTTGGGGAAGGTAGACTCCACCTCCCGCTTCCCACCGCAGGCATCACCAAGGGAATCAGGAGCCCAGGTGGAGCTCGGGGCAGCCTCTTCCTCTCTGAGGCCCTGAGCTCCATAGGGATGTCCAGGGGTCTCTGCAGGGGTGCCTGGACTATCTCCTCCTGGCTGCCCCCGTGAAGTAAGCACTGGCTCTGTGCCCCGAAGGTGGGTATGGAAAAATTGCACCAACCACTGCACTTTACCACAAGCACACTGTGTCCAGACAGGAGAGTCATTCTCTATGCCATGTGGCCAGTGAGAGGCAAGCAGGAGCCCCCTCCAGCAGGCCTCACTCCTGGGGGCTGGGGATCCCTCATCCAGGCGCCGTGCGCCCCATCACAGCACTTCTGTCCAGGACTCCTTGTTCCCGTGGTGTGACCAGTCAGGAAGCTGGGAGAGGCCACTGTCCTACCCCAGAACAGATTCTATCGGGGACAGTGGAGAGACAGCCCAGCCCCCACAACAGTTCTGACTAAAGGGCACGGAGCAACCCTCGTTCTTCCCCTCTGCCAGGGAAGGCTGCGGTGCCAGGCCTGGAAGACGGCGATCTGAGCCACCCCACAGGGACAGATGCAAATGCTCTAAGCATGCAGGAGGGTGGGGCAGGATGCTGCATTTGGCACTGCCTACCCCTTTGAGGGGCACTGGCTCCCTAATCCTCCCCACGTACCTGTGTGGCCTCAACCAGAATGCTGCTTCTCTCTGGTGCCTCACCAGGGTGGTATGAAAAGACCAGGGCCGGGCAGCTGGTAGGGGGTTTACACAAATTAACTCCCGTCCCTTCCCTCCTTGGCAACAAGCCAGCTTGGAATATAACAGGTCTGCTGACCTGGGAACACAGAGTATAGAATGCCTGAGACAACAGGCCCATTGGCCAAGGGAGCCATGAATGACTATCCAGACACTTCCTCCAGGAAGCCTCCCGAGATGTCTCTTTTGCACAGGACCAGTGAGATCACAGCTGTGCTCTTACCTGGCATCTCCCCAGGGCAGGGCCGACTGTGTGCCAGCCATCTGTGGAGCACATGCACATATTTCCTTTTTGAATTCAAATAAAACATTCACAACACAGGCACTTTATACCTACCTTGCAGATGAGAACACCCCCAGATATACTAGGTCCCTCGGCCAAGGGTGCTCAGACAGCAGGTGGTAGAACCACAGCCAACCCAGGTGGGGCTGGCTGGAGCTTCTGACTGTGCCCTGCACAGAGAAGTGGGTGTTCTTGATGACACTGGTTGGTGGTGAGCCAGGCTCAGGGTGTGGGCAGGATGAGGGAAGGGGCAGCACCTGAGGCCAGGAGAGCTTTCTCTCCACTGTTTCAGCTCCTTCTCTGTCTCCAGTCCCCACCTCACCCCTATCTGGTCATCACACACAATCCTATCCCACTCTGTGTAGGGAACTGGAACCTCCCGCCCCACTGTGTTGGATGACCGCTAAGGATCCAGGGGCACACGTGTTCCTAGAGATGGTCATCTGACAGACCAAGCAAAGCCAGAGGAACGGCCGGAACTGGCAGAACTGCCAGCATCACAGAGGCATGTGGGGCCTGCGCGAGCTTCCCAGCAGCCCTGAATCACAGCAGCATTCCAAACCACACAGCAGGTCCTTCAGGGCCCAGGGCCCCTCTTTCTTGGACACTTGTCCCCATCCCAGGCCCCAGCCGTGGGTCCCATCATGCTGGGTGATGCCAGCACCAGTAAACAGACGACCGAGCCATGGAGACCTCACCGGGAAAGGCGACTACTGGTGAAGTCTGAGCCACTACTTCAGGCCGACCCCAGCAGCACCCTCCACCTCCCTTTCTTCTTCCATTTCCACACTGCTGTACTGCAGGGGTCCTGCCTTGGTGTGAGCCGTGGCCATTCAGGCTTTGAATTCTGACAGCTGGGCAGAGACTCAGAGACAGCCTTCAGGATGGGAGAGACAGCTGGCTGCATGAGCTCAACGTAAAAGACGGCCTCAGTCTCCTACGTCACAGATACACACGTGCACACCTCACACTCTCATGGCCAAGCAACCAGCGGCAGAGCCAGCCCTTCTGCAGGCTGCTCAGCTCAGACACTGCTCCTATGCATTGCCTTCTCCCTCAGTCCAGCTCTGAGCTCATCTGAGCCTGATCCGACCAGTTGTTCCTTCTTATTTGTTCACACTCCCAACAGGGCTGTGCCTGGGGAACTGTAGGGAGCTCAGAGTCCAGGGGGAAGAGGCAGACCCATGAATCAGGTCATTTCAGGGCAGCATGATAAGGGCTCCAGCAGAGGAGTGATTTTCTAATTCTGTCTGGAAGTGTGCAGGAAGGCTTCTCAGAGAAGGTGACTTTAGGGCTGGGTTTTGAGGGATGAATAGGAGTCACGAGGTAGTACGTTACCAACAAAGGAACCAGGGTGTGCAAAGAAAGGCTGGAGCATAAAGCTGTGTGTGTGTGTGTGCGTGTGTGTGTGTGTGTGAGAGAGAGAGAGAGAGAGAGAGAGAGAGAAAAGGTTATGCCTGAGGGAGGGCAGGGCACAGCCCAGAGAGTGCTTTGGGCTGGGTCTATATTGAACCCACTTCCTTTCTGCTGCTTGGGGCAGGGGACATGTGACCTGAGCCCAGCTGATCAACATATTCCCTATCAGAGATGGGCATGCGCCCAACACAACAGCTTTGGCTGGAGTCTTTGGTTCTCTGTCCGCAGGGGTTGCTGAGCTGGTAGGGTGCAAGTATGGCGCTGCTGGAGGCTCTGCAGGGAGAGCCCAACAGGGAAGATGATACAGAGAACGTCAGAGCTGAGAGATGGAGAGCCAGTTTCTTGATTTGAGCCCCTCTGCCTAAAGCTAAGGGGCCTTCTCAGTCATGTAAGCTAAGACATTAGTTTGTTTGTTTAAGTCACTTGGAGCTAAGTTTTTATGTCTTAGGGAACTGCCAACGCCTCTCAAGTCAGGCTTTGACTCACACAGCCTCCCACTGCCCAGAAAGCTCCTGGGCCTGGCACCCTGCAAGGCAGACCCCAGCCATAGCTGTGTGGGCCTGTCCACCTGCCTGCCTGCAGAACAGGAAGACCGGGTCCCTGGACATCCTGCCCACGGTGGCTGAGGCTGGAGAGTGCCGCTGTGCAGGTCCTTGTGTGTCTGGGAATGAGGCACAAGCAGGGGACTCTGGGTAAGTAGGAAAACCAACCAAAGCCCCTTCTCCTCGTGTGTGTGTGTGTGTGTGCGTGTGTGTGTGTGCACATGTTAGTGGCCAGTGGCAGCAGCAGCAAGGAGCAGAAGCTTGGCCTCGTGGCTGACTCCACCGCAGTGGAGGACTCCTGTACCTCTTCCCGATGCTGGTTCTGGCCTGCTGGCTGGGATTGAGTCCTTGCCCCACGAGGCTGGGGGCAGAGCCAGGAAAGGCCTCTCCTTAGCAGTATCCTTCCTCTTCCCTCTTTCCCTCCCTCCCTAGTGGGAGATCCCTGGCAAAGGCCTTGGATGGGATTTCAGGACCAGGCCCAAGGGTTGGCGTGGTGGCTAGGGGGAGTAAGGAAGAATGGAAGTAAGGAAAAGGGGAAAAGGGAGAATGGACAGAGTAAACTGAGTTGTAACTGGACGGCTGCTGTGTTAATCCCATGGACGCTGCCACAGGGAGGCTGCTGTGGCTGACAAAGTCGTTAGCATTTGCAGAACACCTACTATGTGCAGTACATCCAGCAGGCCTGCAAGGCAGATTTCATTATCTCCATTTTAAAGACAAGGAAGCTGAGGCTCAAGGAAGTCATGTGACTGGCCCACAGCTGCAGAGCTGGAGTAGAAGGCCAGCCTCTCTGCCTGTGAAGTCGGATCAGGCACACTGACATCTCTAAGGGTCCAACCAGATGCAGGCTTGTGACAGCTCCACCCTCACTGCTCAGTTCTCAAGAAGATTGATGTGGTGGTCCCCTGGCAGGTATAACTTCCCCAAGCTGACTCTGGGGCAGTGCAGGCTGAGGGGGCCACCCCCACTGGTGGACAGAGCATGGACTCTGACGTCATAGATCAGGGTCTGAATCATGGCTTGGGTGCTGTTGTGGCCTCAGCGCTAAGTGCCCTGAGCCTCAGGATCCCTCGCCTGCAGGTGGGGCAGCTGTGAGATAGGACGAGCCAAGCATGGAAAGCGTGCCGTGTAGCACCAGACACTTAGTAGTTGCTTAACTAGTGCTCACCCCTCTCATCTGGCAGATGAGCAAATGGAAGCAGCTCAGAGGGTGGGGTAGACCCAGCCCACATCTTTCAGCATCAAATCTTAGGACCCTTCCCCATCTGCTGCCATGAGATTTTTGGTGGGAGACAAGAGGAGAGGTCAAGTCGGTGAGCACACTGCAACAGCCATGTGTAACTCAGCACCCAGCTGGCTGGGTCTAAGCTAGCATGCCAGACCCTCGGAGTGGGTGCTGTCCCTGGGAGCGAGAATGACGGGGGATGTGTACCTGGAGGGTGTGTAGCTTCTGCCTGAGAAATGAGTAAGGCTTTGAGGGCTGGGGAGGAGAAGGGAAGCATCTGGCCTGAGCACCGCCTGAAACAAGGTGCAGGGACAGGAACCGGCGTGTTCCGTAAGGAGTGAAAGGGAAGGAAGTGCAGGGATTGGGGCCCCCACGCCCCAGTCACGGAGACTGCTTGGGGAAGCTGAACAATGCAGAGCTGAGGGCTTGCTGACTCATCCAGACTCAGCAGCAGCCATCAGGGTGGGCTGTCCCACTGGGGGCCAGAGCCAGCAGAGGAGCCCACCCTTGGCATGCCAGAGATGGCTTTGCTCTGAGATCTGTGCTGGCCAGTGGGGCCAGACACAGGCAGGAACAGGCCCTTCGTGCTCCACTTAACAGACAGCACTGCTGAGTCCCAAAGCACCAGCGGCATGGCCACGGTGAGGACAGTGGCAGCAGCAGGTGGAAACACAGGGACCAGGGTGCCCCCAGACTGGTCTAAGGGCTGTTGCTGATGAAGAGAAAGGGAGGCCCAGTGACTTGGGGGTATGAGCCTAGAAACCTTACCACCTGCCTGCTCCTCAGGGTGACTTACAACTTCAGTGGCAGCAGGGGAAGGGCCACAATCCCATGTGGCTAGGGCCTGCCTCTCCCCTCTGTGTCCTGTACACCACTCTCTGGTCCTTGGCACAGGCCATGCCCGCCTCTCACAGCTTTGCCCCTTGATGTATGCGACTCTAGTCTTGCCCTTCCCCTCTGCATCTCTTTTCCCAGTTAATCCCTGTTGTCCTCCCAGAGGTGCCAGTTCAGGGACCCCTCACCCAAGGCGCCCCCTAGCCCCAGGTCAAGGTCAAGGTCAGGCTCCTGGTGGTGCTTCTGTGTTAGGTGGCTCCTTCCCCTGACCCTGAGCACGTCCATCTCAGCTGATGACCAGATATCGTCAGCTGCGAGCTCACATATGCCCTGTCTCCTATATCCGTTTTATTCACACAGCTGGCCCTGCACATGCCAGGAACATAGAACATGCTCAAATACATGTCTGCTGAATGAATGAATAAATGAATGAATGAATGAATGAGTGAATGAAGCAGGGAACATGTTCACGGAAGAGCACAGACACTGCAGCACGAGACCAGGGTCCCAGCTCAGCTCAGCTCACTCCTGGCTGTGTGGCTGGGAGCACGCATGTGCCCTCTCTGAACAGTTATAATAGTAATCTTACAAATCTATTGTCAGGAGCAGAGGGAAGGCACTTGGGGGGAGTGGGGCTCATGCAATCTCCCAGAGCTATGTCCACGTTCTACCCCTGGAACCTGTGAACAAGAACTTACTGGGAAAAGGAACTTGGCAGATGTGAGTAAGGCAAGGATTTGTAGATGAGGAGATGATGGGTTACCCAGGTGGGCCCTACATCCCATCACAGGGTCCTTTTAAGATAGCAGAGTAAGACCTGAGACACAGAAGATGAGATGGCCACGCGACAGAAAGGCAGAGACTACGGGGATGGGGCCACCAGCCGAGGAATGCTGACAGCACCAGAAGCTGGGAGAGGCAAGGAGGACAGTCTCCCCGCAGGGACCTCTAAGGGCACGCAGCCCTGGTGACACCTGGATCTTGGTCCAGGGATACTGATTTTGGATTTCTGATCTTCAGAACTGTCAGAGAACATATTTCCATTGTTTGAAGCCACTGAGTTTGTGGTATCGTGTTCCAGCAGCCCCAGGAAACGAACTCATCATGGAAAGCGTGTTGAATTGGCCTAGAGTCGGCCCTAGGGAAGCGGCAGACATCACCATCATTATTGCCACTGTTCTTCTGAGACTAAGCTCTTAGCAGGGCTTCTATATTATTGGTTGGAATAACCCAGGTTCCAGTAGATGCTCCCTTTGAGGCAGGCTGGCAAGGGGAACTCCCATGCTGGGGTGCCCATGGTGGAGGAAGGTGTCTGAGCCCTGACTTCCTAACCCCGTGTGCACAGGGCTCTGGAGCAGGCTTTCCCACCCGCCACCTGGATTTCACGGTCACTGACTCCCCATAGCCAGCATCCACCCAGCACACAGTCCCAACACGCCATTTCCTCCTGCCCCAGGAACGGCTGGCTTGCGTGCGTACACCAGCCCTGCCTTTGGGCCAATATGCCTACCACCCACCAGGATCACAGGGCCATGGGTGGAGTCCACGGAGCTCCAGAGTGGGGAAGCTAGGACCTTTTCACCATTGCCAAGCTGCTCAGGGCCAGGTGCCCACTTTCTCAGAAATGCTGGGCGGGCATCCTCTGGGCCCACTGATCTGCTGGAAAGGAAGCTGGAGTCCCCAAAGCTCAGCCTTGCATCTCTTCCTCCCCAATCCGGGACTTTTTTTTTTTTTTGAGACGGAGTCTTGCTCTGTTGCCCAGACTGGAGTGCAATGGTGTGATCTCGGCTCACTGCAACCTCTACCTCCTCGGTTCAAGCAATTCTCCTGCCTCAGCCTCCTGAGTAGGTGGGATTACAGGTGCACATCACCATGCCTGACTAATTTTTTGTACTTTTAGCAGAGATGGGGTTTTACCATGTTAGCCAGGTTGGTCTTGAACTCCTGATCTCAGGTGATCTGTTTGCCTTGGCCTCCCAAAGTGCTGGCATTATAGGCATGAGCCACTGTGCCCGGCCAAAACTGAGACTTCTTAGTGCCAGGGCAGGGCATGTATGTGTCTGCTCTCCCAGGGCCTCCCTGTAGAGCAAGGCCAGCTCTTGCCACCCTCAGCTCTACTGACAAATAGAAACAGAGCTCCAGAACGCTCCTCTGGATGGAATTCAATCTCCTCCCAGGGTTTTTGTTTGTTGGTTTGGGTTCTGTTGTTTTGTTTTGTAGGTGAAATTTGTATGTTGGCAAGAGTGCTTACCATGTTTTCCCACACATTTGTTTAGAAAGTTTTAGAAATCAAGTTCTTTCCAAAATGTACTAAGTGGATTTGCATTTTTAAAGAGCCATACGGCAAATTCTTTTGGAAAACAATGGAAAACTGTCCCTTCCTCAAACTGAAGCACAGTCCACATCTTTTGTCAAGCTGTACTCTCTTGTGTGTCTGGTGGCAGTCTGTCCTCACGGAGAGGCTCTGCACATGGGAGCTGAGGCCACAGTGTCCAGACATTCATTGCTGATCTGTGTCCGTGTCCACACATCACTCCCCAAGATCAGCCGATGTTCACTGAACATGGGCCTCTCATGGCACTGACGGTGGGGAGCTGGGGTCACAGGCAGGCTGGGCCAGGGTCCTGCATGCACCCAGGTAGTGAGGGAGAGGTGGTTGCAAACCTGACTGACAAGTGTTGCACCCCACATTCCCAAGGTCTACTGCGAATCCACACGTGCATAGATCTCAGCAGACCACCTGAGTGCCCATGAAGCCATGGTGATGGTAAGATAGTCAGGGTGCTGCTGCTGGGAAGGCACTCCCAAGACCAGCCACGAGCTCAGGAAATCACGGGCCCTCAGTCACATAGTTCACATTGGTGCTTTGGCCAAATCACCGTGCCAGGACCGCTGGGGTCACAGAGAGAGGATGGACATTGACTGTAGCCTGCAAGCAGTCCATGAGGTGCTGGAGCAGGAAGAGGGGTGGGAGGAAAAGAATTCACCCACTCTGTTGGTGCAATCTCAGAGGGCTTTCTGCAGGAGGTGGCATCTGAACTGTGCCCAGACTCTTGCAAGAGAATGGAACGGAGGTGGTGAGTAGTAGAGGCCTGGTGTTCTGAGATGGGAGAATAGCTGAACAAGGGCATGTTGTATTGGGGAAGAGCCAGTATAGTCCAGAGGCTGAAGGTCTGATCAGACACCGGAGTGGAAGGAGAACATGTAGGGAAAACCATAGCAGAAGGGTTGGTAACCTACCTGAGCTACTTTACAATGGGAACTTCTCTTCATCAAAATCATGCCATCAAGGGAGTGAAGAGACCAGGCGGGTGAAGAGACTGGGAGAGGATATTCACAACACACACTGCTAACCAGAGTACGTCACCTCGGTGTGCAAAATGCTTATTCAAACAATGGGAAAACGACGACCTCATAGATAAATGGCCAAAATAGCCAAATTTGTCCATAGATAAATGGGCCGATTTCCAAATGGGAAACAGACATTTCCCAAGAAGGAAACATTAGTAGCCAATAGGCATGAGAAAGAACACTCAGCTTCATTAGTAATAAGGGAAAGCAGAAAATTAGAATCACAGAAAAGTGCCATTTTGGCAAAAATTAAAATGTAGAGGCCATCACCTCCAAAGCAACAGGCAAGGATATCACGCGGGTACCGGGCAAGGCCAGCTCTCAAACTCTGCTGGTGAGAGTGAGTGTTGGCAAAACCAGTGGGCGAAGTCTGGCAGTATCCAGGAGGGTTGCAACGTGAATCCCCTGTGACTCAGCATTTCCATTCCCAGACATGCATTTACTTTAAATAGCCCCACCCTTGGGGCCCAGAGGATGGTATAAAAGTGTTTCTGCAGTCATGTTCAAATTAGTAAAAACATAGACACATCCCCAATGCCAGTCAACACAGACTGCTTCAGAGCAGCCAAAATGAATGAATAAAGAGCCCCACACATTAGGAGGAGAATCTTCGGAACAACACAGAGTGGGAAGGCAAGTTCCGGAACACTATCTCTGCAATGATTCCATTTATGTATATAAAGAACGACAAAGCAAAATGAATTAATATATTCTTAGGGAAGTCAGACACAAGGTAAAGCTGACATAGATGTGAGTGGTGATAAACTCCAGATCCCAAAGAATGATGGAGTAGGGAGGACCTGAGGCAGGAAAACGGGAGGGACACGGGGCCTCAAAGGTGCTGGCATGTCCCCAGTCCTTAGGGTGGGCAGAGGATGAGGGCGTGTATGTCATAATTACTCAGATATCTTAAGCATGCTTTTGTTGTTCTTTTCTTTTGAGATGCAGTTTCACTCTTATTGCCCAGGTTGGAGTGCAATGGCGTGATCTTGGCTCACTGCAACCTCCACCTTTCGGGTTCATGTGATTCTCCTGCCTCAGCCTCCCCAATAGCTGGGATTACAGGCATGTGCCACCACACCCAACTAATTTTTGTATTATTAGTAGAGACAGGGTTTTGTCATGTTGGCCAGGCTGGTCTCGAACTCTTGACCTCAGGTGATCCACCTGCCTCGGCCTCCCAAAGTGCTGGGATTTCCAGCATTAGCCACTGTGTCTGCCTGCTTTTGTTGTTCTTTTGCATGTTTTCAGTATTTAATAAGACCATTTTGTTTTTAAAGGATGACTGGGTAGAAGTAGTCTTCAGTTTAGCTTGGCTGACTGGATGAGGATTCTGGGAGCAGGACGGCTGCAGGGCTGGGGCTGGTGGTGAACGTGTGTGACTGCTGGAAAGTGTCTGGGGCTCAGTGGTTGTCTGCATGATCGCTCCATGGGCCCTCTTGGCCACAACATCTATCTGCCATCCAGGCTCCCTCCAGGCCAGCCCCAGCCCCGTCTGCAACAGACACACATCTGTTTACACATCCCATACATTCGACCTGCACTCACCCCGGTTCCCATTACAGACACCACACCAGACCCGGCCAGCTTTCAGCTGTCACCCCCTGTGCAGAGCCATAATAAAGAAATCACTGTTTTCGGTTGACAAAGAGCAGATTTCTTACTAAGTAAACACTGATGTTTTGGTAGGGAAATTAAGTTATAAAATTACACCTACAAAGGAGGCAATACAGATGGACTTGGTTACAATCTAGCCTCATGGTCCACAATGGTTAATTCATTCGCCCACCCTTTATCAGTTTCCTCCCCACCCCCAGGGTAGGGGGCAGAAGAATAGGAAGGTTATCAGCTTTTGCAAACAGAAAACCCAAAAAGCATAAAAGATAAGAGGGGGATTATCAGGGAGACTTTTTTCCTAGCAAAGGGAAGACTTTGGTGGAGCAGGGTGGGGAGGGGAGGAGCGAGGTGCGGGGCCTGGAGGAAGCCTTGGGTATGCTCCAAGCGTCCAGTGGTCGGAGGATGAGGCCCTGGGGGAATCGGACCTGCTTAGGTTCCCTCCAGGTAAACTGTGGCACTAGTTACCCTCCCAGGTGGGGTCTTTGTCTGTAACAGAAGCTGCCCTTGGCTGAGTGCTGCTGAACCTAATCTTCCAGAAAGTCAAGGGTTTAAAGCCACGGGTAGGAATAAGGAAATAAGAGAATAAGATGGCAATCTTGGGAGTGGGGGCTGAGGCCTTCGTTAAGGGGAGAGCTTTCACTATACTTCGCTAAGGGCCTGGTTTTTAGCGATGAGGAAGGGCCTGGGTGGCCGGTGTGCTGGAGAGAAACTCCTCCACAGCGAGATTCTTAAACTCTGGCCCAGCCTGCCAAAGTGGTGTGTGGAATTTCCTTTCCTGGATGCCTGTCAAAACTAGCTGGAGAATCCTGAGTAGCTCAGATACGTCTCTTCTTAGAGGTGGGTGTGCTGCTGATTTTCACAAAGCCTTCATGAGTGTGTGCTTTGAAAAGATTTCTCTCCTTGGAACAGGGCAACCCTAAGGGGCCCCTGGTGGGCAGGGTTGGGGAAGGGCCGGGATGTTGGGGAGGCAGGCATCCGTGCCTCCCTGATGATAAATGTTTTCCGTTCCTGTGTTCCTGGTGCTCTGGGCTCCCCATACCCCTCTTCCAGCATACCACCCTCTCACTGCCTAATTTCTGCCCTCTCCCCAACCAAATCATGCATGGGGTCTGTGCAAGGAGCATGACTGTGCCTCCTGGAGGTGGAAGGGGCATGGAGGATGAGAAACCAGTGGGTGCACCCTATTTAGGTGATGGATACCCTGAAAGCTCTGACTTCACCACTACAAACCTATGCAAGTCACAAAACTGGACTTGCACCCCATACATTTATACAAATAAACATTCTATTACAAAAAGACTGCCTCCTTGGGCCTGTATCCCCAGTGCATGAGGCTGGCACACATGGTCACTGGGTGAGTGTCCTGAGGAATGAGCACTAGGAACATTCCCCACTGAGTTAAGCAACTCTGAACTCTCGCTCCTTTGTCTGGACAGCAAAGCCAAGTGCACATTTCAGAAGTGCAGCCCTGGAAGGAGAGGACGGAGGGTTGGGGCTCCTGACGTGTCCAGCACACTTCTGGATGGGCACCAGACATGCTGCAGTCACAGAGGCTTGAGGGCAGCAGCAATTTCTGACCTTTTTAAGCAGTGTCTCAGGGGCACTGCTCACGCTTCCTCTCCACATATGTTGACTTGGGCTGGCAGGAGTGGCCTCAAGTGACAGCACTTGGGATACAATAAATCCAGCAACAGTGAGTTAGGCTGAACAAATGAATACATCTGGCAGTGGCGTCAGCTTCCACTGAGTGGACAATCTGAACACGTGCGGTCTAAGAGGACTCCCCACCTCAAAGGCCAATCCACCCCACCAATGCCTGAAATTTTACTGTTAGTGATTAATTCCTTTGAGTTGATTACTGTTCTGTTTCCCTGTCTGCAGACAGAGACAACACACTGCAGCCCTGGGAACCATGGTGAGACTCTCTTTCCTCTCTGAGGACAATCATGGCATAGGAAAGAGCTCAGGCTTGGTGAGATCTCACAAGCTGGGCAGTCTTGGGAAGTTTTTACACATTCTGGGAACCCCCCAGTTCTCTCCTCTACGAATCGAGGAGAAAATCCTCCACCATACAGGGTATTGGGAGGACTGAATGGGACACCATTGGCCCAGCACGCTGCAGGGTGTCTGCAGTGAAATGTGGGTTTCCTTCTAATGTCAGCAGGGGAGTGATGAGAGCAGGGGACCGTCCTCCACTCCGTATGTCCCAGGTGTGGTTCTACATGCGTTACAGACACCCATCGAGTCCTCACAACAGTTCACATGGGGAACCACCATGTCCTCATTTTAGAGACGGGGACACTGAGGCTGTGGGGCTAAGCAAGCCCAAAGATGTAAAGAGTATAAGCAGCACAGGCAAGATGTGAACCCCGGCCTCCACCCTGTTCTGTCTACATCCTGGGGGTGTGAAGAGGAAACGTCTGACAGTGGGGGCCCCGAGGGACAGCAAAGGAACCAAAAAGGTCATCCCGATCCTGCCACAGCTCCTCCCCCCCTGCACACCCGCCTCGGCCAGCACATAAAGATTTGCTCTACTCCCCAGCCCCTCCTGCTCTCGGCTGACCGCCGTGGCTCTCTCCAAAGCCCAGAGCCAGGCAGCTCCTCTTCTGCGAGGGATTGGCGTTCAGCAAAGATGAAAGACCAGGCCATCTTATCAGACACGCTCCTCGTTAAACTTTTACAGGCCAGATTCCATTATAAATGAGCTGCCTGTCCCACGCAGCCCAGCGAGTGCATTCTTGGCTTTGGGAATCTGAAGCTCTCAGAGCAAGGGAGTAGGGGTCAAAATGCCCAGTGAACTATGTTGCTTACTACTAGGAGTGTGTCACTGAAAAGGCAATCAGCTTCCTGTGACTCAGTTTCCCCAGGAGTGAGAGCACTGCCTTCTTTGCAGGGAGGGTGACATGACAGAAGTCGGGGGCTGGACACAGACTCCTGCTACTGCTCCTCTACTGGTCTGACCTAAGCAGCCCACAGCCAAGAAAGGGGAAGGGGCCTGCCTAATGGGGTCTCAGGGCCATTTACGTCACAGTGAGCCAAGGCTCCACAGTCTACCCTCAGACAGCCGTGGAAGGAGGGTGTGCTATCTGACACATTGCCTAGACCCAGGGTTTCTGGGCTCCTTGTCTACCTGCTGTCCAGTTGCTCTGAAGAAGTGGTCAGCAACCGTGGTTTTAAGGAAGAGCTCCCTGGAGATAGAGAGGCAGTGTGGACCCACGGAAGGAGGAAGGACAACCCAGCATCTCATCCCTGGGGGCAGGTGGACAAGCCCTTCGGAAGTCTCCTTCCTCTAGGCTCTGAAAAGAAACAAGCATGTTTGCAGAGGGAGGAGAAGGTTCTTCCCCAAAAACAAACAAAGCCAATCCTCTGTGACTCGTGAACCTCGGGTGCTGTGCCAAGAATAAGAAGAAAGTATCTTCTGCTCAGTCCACCCGCCTCACTGAATGACTGAGGACGGAGTCATAAGGGCCCAGGATGACACTGGTGAGTCACAGGCTGAGCAGGCTGCTGTGTTCATTAATCTCACGGTGAACGATGCAGTCTTTATGAGACACTGACCTTGGAAAAAGCAATCTTCAAATCCCCCCAGACCAGAAAGTTCATGAGTTCAGCCCTGTAGCAGCAAAGAAACTAGTCTCTTAAGTGAAGGCGCACTGACACCCGGCTAAACATCCCATTAATATGCAGTCTTGGGGGCCAAGTGGGGCTTCAGACACTCTTAAAGCCATCTCTGGAGGCCCTGGGTAACGCGCATTTTGCTTGACCAAGCGTGCAGATGACAGGGAAGTGAGGGTTCCACGCCCACCGCCTGGCATTCCCGCTCTTGCTCTAACATACCTGGGCCTGGGTGCTGACTTCACATGAGTTGATAGCTACAACCCTGAGCCATCTGTGCCAGCAAGAGCCCTCTCATCTCTCCTCCAGGGAGAGTGGCCTTGGGCCGTGACTGCCAGTGCAATGCAAACCAAGTACAGCTCAGGATTGAGTGGTCTGCAGGAAGCCACCAGCAGTGGTCAGGTTGGAGGTGGAGCCGTGGACATCAGAGGTCAGATGATGCCAGGCGGAAGAAGAAAGGAAGGCTGAGATATCGCAGGTGTTCCCACCCCATATACTCACTGCCTTTTGCAAGCTGAGAATATGAATAGGTTTAGGTCAACTTAGAGGGGCTTGTCTGTGAATAGGTTATCACAAGAAACCAGGAGATTTTTAATAACCCCTATTTTGGCGGCGAGATGCTGTCAGCGATGAGTCCAGAAAGCCAATAAGTGGCTCGGTGCCTGCTTTTCCGGATGTCAAGCAAGCGGGGGGCCTGCAGCGATCCCTAGACTCTGGCCTGTGGGTACCTGTAAATAAGCAGGTTGCCGGGCTTCACCCTAGTCTGAAAGTTACCAGGAAGTCCTGGGGCCAGGGCATGAGAATGTGTATCTTTAAGATACACCCTGTTTGTTCAGATCTGCATCCAGGTTTGGGAAATGAAGCATGGGACGGTTTCTATACGCCCTTCTGGGCGGGAAGCAGCTGAAATTGGTGCTCTCTAAAGCCCCAAGGCAAAGCAGGGCTGGAAAGGTCCCCAGAAGCAACACAGGGAGCTGAAGGTCGGCCTGGCCTCCTGAACTAGGAGCACGGACTTCTACTTTCCCCTCCAGGACACAAGTTAATGCTGGCCCCAGGCAGGCCGGACTCATGCCTGTGTGACTGCATACGCCGATGAAATGGGGAGCACCAGCAGGGGACCCTTCCCTGCCACACCTCAGCCTTGCCTCCATGACTCCCTGGCTAGCTTATTTCTGGGAGGCAGGGGCCCAGAGGGCATCCAAAGAGCTTCTCTTTCCTGTTAGCATCACAAGGTTGGAGGGACTGCTGGGAGTGTGAAGCCCTATTCACAGCTGGCCTTCTCCAAGAAGTGTGTGGTCCTTCTCCCAGCCTGCTGTGGCCCCCTTCTCAGTAGATCTGGCTCTTCTACAGAGTGCCGTAGTGTGTGGGGGGGGACGGGGGTCTTTCTTTCCCCCACCCTGCTTGTGGGGATGTGACCAGCAGCCATCACACCCCTCCCCATTTGTCTCCCCATCACCTGTGGTCCAAGAGTCCATACAAGGGCAAGAAGAGAAGGCCAGCTGTGACCAGCAATCACACCCCCACCCCATTTGTCTCCCCATCACCTGTGGTTTGTGCAGCCCAAAGACGCTGCAGCAGGAGTCCACGGGCGGTGCCTTTCCTCTTCCGGGACCACGGGAGCATCAGTAAGCCACGCAAGCCTGTGTGGGTCTGAACCTTAAGTGACTGGGAGGGCTGCTCTGCAAAGGCGCTGGCTTGGGTGTCTATCAGGAGGCCATCGAGTTGGGCTACGCTGTGCAGCAGTCCTCACGCGAGCCTCTCTGCCCTGCCTTCCCCACATACAGCTGCCTGTTTACAGCTGGGTGGTCACCCTGGTCCTGATCCCCCTCCCCCCGGGGCCACTGCAGCAGATCTGGCAGGTCCCCTCACCACCATTCCAGCCCTTCTCCTAACTGCTCCTGTAGTTGCCTAAAAATAAATCTGACCACTCCCCGCTGTTCATGGTTGCTAAAAGGAGGAAGTCCAAATTCCTCAACTGGGGGAAAGAAAGACACCCTCCCCGCACCACGGCACTCCTTCAGCCCCATCCCCCACCTTCCTACGCAGCCCCTGGACAGTCAACTCTCCCAAGGACACGCCGTGGCCAGCCTCTGCCACCCAGTCTCCCAGCCTGCCATGGCTCCCTTCTCAAATCAGCAAGTGGGGACAGCAATGATCATGACTGTTGCTCATATCCATTGAGTGTTTCCAAAGTGTTCTAGATGCTTTACTCACATTACCCTGTTTCCTTCTCAAAATAACTCGGTAGGCTGGGTTACAGGGGCTGTCTCAGTAGATCTGGCCCTTCTACAGATGAGAAAGCTGAGGTTAGTTAATTCATGCTAATCACAGCTAGGGGGTTCAGCAATGGGTCCCAGTGCGGGTAGCCTGGCAGGCTGAGAGCTGGCATCGGCAGGCTCCTGGGTGATGACCAAGCTACTCCCAGGGGGCAGAGGGCAGGGCGGAATGAAAAAATGCAGGGAACACCTCTCTGGAGCCTGTACACACCAGACGCGCCCTCCCTGGAGCTCTCAGGATCCTGGGAGGGAACGAGGAGGGGGTCTGAGTGCTTGAGTAGTGGAGAGCAGGAGGTGCAAGGACTGAGTTGCGGGCACACCCATGAAATGGTCACCAGCCCAGTGCAGCAGGCAGAGGCTCAGGTTCAGGTGACACTGAAATGAAATGACACCACATCTGATTTTCTGTGCAAACATTTGTGTAATTAGACACATTTGGTACTGGCAGGGAGGAGTGGGCTGCAACACAGGCCTGATGGATCAGGGTGCTCTCCCAGGCTCCGACCACACTCATCACGGAAGCCAGAGCCACACGGCCGTTTTCCTCACAGGCTTTGTCCTGGTTCCCACCTGGGGCACTGGGGGTGGAGGAGGTGAGGGCATGGGCCAGCCCCGAGGCCCTTGCTGTGTCCCCTGCTTGGCCTGGCGGGAACCAACTGTCCTGAGGATAGTGTGGAGCCACTTGAAGCCCACCCAGCAGGACTGGGTAGGGACGGGGGGCTCTGGGAGCACCATGCTGCTACCCATCACTGGGGCTTAACCAGCCCCTCCTTGGCTGGGGAGGAGATCTGCACCCCAGAGACTGGTCTCCTTGCCCTCACAGAAGTAACTGCCTTGCAGGGATGTCACATAGAAGTCACTGTACCCCTCTGAGCCTCAATGTCTGCATCTACAAGATGAAGCTTAAGCCCTATCTCACAGAGCAATCAGGAAGATTGACCAGTACAGCACACCAGGGCCCAGGGCTGTGTCTGGGCTGCTGCAGAACCATGCAAATTGTAAATATGCTTTACTTTATTCTACTGGCTGATGCCAGACTCCACATTGGGGCTCAGTGATCCCAAATAACTTGAATAATGGCCCCCAAGAATGTCCGTCCACACCCTAATCCCTGGCATTTGTAAGTGTTTCCTTCTATGGCAGATGGGACTTTGGAGACACGACTACCCTAAAGATCTTGAGATGGAAGCCACACGTGGATTACCCTGGTAGGCCCTAAAGACAATGGCAGTTGTCCTTAGAAGAGAGAAGCAGGGGAGGAAACCCCCACAGACCAGGAAGAGGGCGAGGTAAGGACAGAGCAAGGGGGAAAAGGTGACATGTGTGAGGTTGGGGCTGTAAGCGAAGGAATGTAGGCAACCTCCAGAACCTAGAAACATCAAAGATTCTCCCCTGGAGCTTCCAGAAGGAACCAGCCCTGCCACCTCCTCGGTTTTAAGCACTGTAAGATTTATTTCAGACTTCTGACCTCCAGAACAATATGAGGATACATTTGCATTGTTTAAGCCATGGAGTTTATGGTAATTAGTTACCGCAGCCATAGGAATCTCTTCAGGAATCCAGGCCAGTGAAAGAGCCTTGTACGCCAGGAGGGACAAAGTCTTCTCTGTGGGCCACCAGCTGGGCCACCCCTCCCTGCTGCTTGCCAGCATCCACGGCCTCCCGCTCCAAGTGCTCTGCTCACACCCCACCCTCGCTGGACAGGAAAGGAAGCAGGCCCTACCCAGAGCTGGAGCATGGGAAAGCCTGGAGAAGACCCAGGCCCCTTCCCAGGGCTCCTACCTGCCCAGGGAAGGACAGCACTGGGGGCCTCCCCTCTCAGCGGACGCTCTGCCTGCAGCCAGGGCTCTCAAGCCGGAGCCTCCAGCTGCATTACCAGCAAGGCGAGGCACATATAGACACAGGCCCCTCCCCCGGAGTCTCTGACTCGATGGGGCTGGGCTGCGGCCTAAGGATCTGCATTACCTGCAACAAACTCCCAGGGTCTCCCGGGGGCTGCTGCTGCTTGGCCAGGGGGTCTGGGAGCCACTGGACTCGGGCAGTGCCCTAACGAAGGGCCGAGGTGCTGTCAGGAAGGGCTCAGTAGGGCTCGCCAGAGGGACCTGTGGTCCATACTTATGCTCCTACAAGAAAGGCCAGCATGTGGCGGAGGGCCTGAGCTCAGGGGGCTGGAACTTGATTTCTAACTTCCAAAGCGGGTGAGCCGTAGGGTTAATCAGCTACCCACTCTGTGCTGCTTCCGTTCCTTCATTTGTAAAATGGAAAAACAAACAACGACTCTCTTTTGGATTGTTGAGAAGATTAAATGGCCTGAACACAGGACAGCATTTACAGCAGGGCCTGTTCATGACGTCAGTTATGATGAGGAATGGCAGTCATCCCTGTTGGGTTCTTCCTACACTCCTGGTGGTACCTTGACACACTTCAGGTGTGTAGGGAGATGTGAGCCAGGACATTCACCTGCAGGGGGAAGCCTCCAGCATGGACTCTCTCTGCACGGAGCGCGCAGCATTGCCCAGCTCTCCCGACCAACACCCCGTGCCGGGAGCACTTTGAGGAAGGCCTGCTGTGTCCAAGGATCTGTGTAACCGAACCAACCAAACATGACTCATGAGCAAGAAATCGGCAACAGCCACCCCCTCCCAGTAGGGGCTGAGCTCCTTAGATGCTCCTAGGATTCTCAGATGCCACTGACTGAGCAATTTTTGGGTGGGCCAACTAGTTCCAAACACATGGACCTTCCAGAGGCTTCTCCGGCTGTGGTCTCAGCCACCTGGAGGTGGAGGGGCCCTGGAGGTGAGCAGAGGGTGGAAATGACCCCAACACCCACCCGGCAGACACAAGTCCGCTGCAGCGGATCTAGTCAAGTGAGAACCAGCCACGCACACTGAAATAAAATAAAAAGTTCCCAACATGTCAACAGGACACAGAGGACAACCTGAAGGGACCCCCAATGTCCAAATCCGGGACAACTGAAACAATGCAATAAATAGTGATAATAATAGAGTATAACCCATAGAATCACACAAATGACCATGCGTCCATGTGCGTATCAACAGACAATGAAATATATAAAGAAATGTGGGAGATTGGACAGCTTTTCCTTACAGGAGAATTCCAACCAGTAAATGTGGACAGAATGATAGAACAGAAGATCGCCATTCGGCAAACACGAGTAATGACTGTTTCTGGCAAGAAGCACTGATAGGTGTATAAGGTAGTGGATGGAAATGTGATAAGAAACAGGATATTTCCATATCCTCAAAGTATTATCCCACAAGATACTTATTAATTGCTAAGGGGACAACTTTAAAGCTGAGAAGCCAGCAGACAGCCCCACAACCAAGTAATCGACATTCCCAGCAAAGAGAAGTGTGAACATCATCTGCCTCCTAACAGGATGCCTGGAGAGCACACACATTACTTTTATGGTATTATTCCCTGAAACACATGATCTGAATGCCATCATGAAACAGCATCCATCAGGCACACCCAAACCCAGAGACATCTTATACGGTAACCGGTCAGTACTCTTTAAAACTGCCAAGGTCACGAAAGACAAGGGAGACTAAGGAACTGTCCCAGACCGGATATGACGAAGGGAGTCTCAACAACCAAGTGCCACGTGGGGTCCGGGACTGGATCTTGAACTGGGGAAGAAAGATACTAGCAGGCAACTGACCAAATTTGGATAAGCTCTGTGGGTGAGTGAACACCATGCTATCAGTCTTGGGTTATGTAAAATGTCAACATTTAAGAAGCTGCGTGGAGTATACACAGGAAAGCCTTTATGATTTTGGAACTGTTTTTGTACGTCCTTAATTATTTCAAAGTAAAAGATTTAAAAGTTAAAAAAAAAAAAGAAAGGTTTTAAAAAGAAAGTGAAAGTCCCAGGTTTGCTCCATCTTGGGGAGGCAGTGGGTGTCCTGAAACAGGACCCTGCTCAGGCACAATGCTGTGAGCACAGTGAGGGCTCAGCAGGTGCTTACTGACTTCACTGGGATGGGAGATGGTAGAGGCAGGAGGATGAGCCTTCAGAAGTGGCGGGCGGGGAGAGTTCTCCACTCAGCAAACACTGGTTGTACACTTATTCATATCAGCTGCTGAGACACAGAGGTGAGAGGAGAGCTGAGCTGGCTGGGAGGCAGGTACAAAAACGGATGATGATCCTGTGGGTCAAGAGCAGCAGCCTTCACTCAGTGTCAAGGACCACACTGCCCCTGAGGAGGTGGCTCCTCGGTTGAGGCTTGGAGGTGGCCTGATGGGGGGACATTCCAGGCACTTTGGGCAGGCAGCTGGCAGCAGGCACAGAGACACGGGACAGAACCACAGACAGCAGCTTAGCATGCACAGGTGAGGGGGCTGGAGGTGTGGGCATGAAGATGCTGGGTCAAGAGGGGTCTTGGGGCTGGCTGACCTTTGCAGGTACTCCCCTGGAGGCAGGTGTGGGGAGCAGAGAGTTTGAGGGTAGGGAGAAGGAGGGGCCTCTCTCCTGGAAGGAGGGTGGATGGGATAGCCAGGGACCAAGACTTTGAGTCCTAAAGGCCAAGAAAATGACACCAGCCATGGGCTTAGAGGCCCCAGATGGGTATGAAGGGGACAGGGCTAGGCAGGTGGAAACCACATGGTGACCCCACCCCTTCTCCCTAGGGACCTCAAAGCTGGGAATAAGGGCCCCAAAGCATTACTTTGAGCTTGTCCTTATAAGTACGGTGACTATATACTTTACTATTCAAAAGGGGACACTTGAAGGAGTGAAAAAGGGTGCTTTAAATTATTATGCTGGAACAACATATACCTAAGATCACCTTACTTATACAGGATCTTAGAGAGGATTCCCACTGCATGGATGAAGAAAGAGCTCCAAACCATGTATAGATACACCAAGGAAGCCCAGAAGTGTGATGTGGGTTGGGGGTGGTTGGTGTTCCCATGCCACCCACCCACACGCTCACGCAGGGTCCCGGGCCATGATGGCAAAGGTGATCGCCCACTCAGGACAATGTAGATCAGGAACCCCCAAAAGAAAGACAGAGGCAGGAGATGTGGCTGAGGCTGCCGGCCCAGCCTCCCCATGGCAGATGACTGCACGCGGGGAGCAGCAGGCAGAGGGCAGGACTTACCCGTGCACGCCGTGGACAGAATGAGGCTCGTAATGGTACCTTCCCTCCTGGTGTCGCATGTCAATGGGTAGGGGCGCATGGAACGGTGGCAAGAGGTGCTGCGGCACTGCAGAGTGGGAGAGAGAAAACAGGACTTCAAAAACTTTTCCCCTCCCTCAAAAAGCTACTTTCAAAGGGCTTTAAAGCTCAATGAATTTCATAGCAAGAGCAGCCAGGACAAGGGGCTCTGCGGTGCCTGCGCGATCACACACCACGAAGGGGGATGAATAAATAATCAAAGTCCGCCCGAGAATCCTACATCTTCCACATAAAAGATCCCCAACTGCGCTCTTGACAAAGACAAGCAGCTAAGCACTCTTTGAACTTGGGGAGATTATAGGCAGGGCCACAAAACTGGACTCAGCCCGCAAATCAGGGCTGACAGAGTGACAGGCTCCAACTCCGCCGGCTTCTGCCCATGCCGGCCCCGGCTGCGTGTGGCTCCGGCAGCACAGGTTACGGCATCCGGATGCTGCAGTGCACACAGGCTGGAGATGTTTACCTAGAGTCATCTGTGAAGGCAGGGCCGACAGACGGCGCCGCCAGCCTCGGGAAGGCCAAATCCCACCCAACTGCTGTCCTGTTTTTCTGGCAGCATAAAGTGGGCATCTATGTGGATCTGTTAGTTCTCCAGCTCTTCATATTAATTCTTGACCACTGAATGCCGTCGGGTGCCCCCAGGATTGAAATCGCCAGCACGTGCGCGTCAGTTTCCAGAGCTGAGTCAGCCTCCTGTCTGAACTTGGCCTGCCCTCAACAAATCATCATGATAATTGTAGGATGCTCTTTGTTTATTTAAAAAAAAAAAAAATCCTGGGTACCCTGAAGGCAAACGTAATTATAGGCTTTAGGAAAACAAGGCTTTTAACAAAGTCGTTATACTGGGAAAAGGGCTAAGAAGTAGGGATTTCTCAGTCGACTCTCCCTCAGTCTGAAGGCCACAGCCCAGCGGGAAGCAGGGTTACTTTTGGATTTCTGAATATTTTAAAGAAATGCGGATGAGTTTGTGATAGGTATGTACAGGTCAGCTGACTTTAGTTAACAAATGCACACACAGTCCACACGTCTGCTCTCAGCACTTGGCAAATACCAGCTCCTGGGTCTCCCCAACGACCCCAGGAAGCTGCATTCAGCCCAGGATTCCTGGTCTTCACACAGGCCATAGCCCAGCGCTCTGTGTGCCCTGCCATTACTGATCTTGTTCCTACAGAGGCTGAGGGGAGTCTCCCAATGCCGCCAGAGCCCAGACTACCCCACTGTACCCCCAGCTATGAGCTGACATGCTCTGCTCAGGATTCAGGATTCAGGAAACTTCACTCAGGTCTATAAGGTTTTTGGAACATTGTGAGCTTCAGAGGTTTACCAGGCAAACATGAAGTACAGGAAGCACTAAGGCTGCCTCTCTGCCCCACAAGACCAAGCAGTGGTGTGGGGTATATGTGTGTACGTGTGTGTGTGTGTGTGTGTGTGTGTTGGGTGTGTTTGCATGTGTGTGTGTTTTGGGTGTGTTTGCATGTGTGTGCATGTGTGTTTTGGGTGTGTTTGCATGTGTGAGGTATGTGTCTAAGTATAGTGTGTGTGGTGTATGTACGTGTATGTGGGTACTGTGTATACATGTGTGAATACATGTAGTGTGTAGTGTGTGATGTGTGTCTCTGTTGTAGTGTGTGTCTTTGTGTGTTATATGTACTACTCTATGTATGTGCATGTGTGTTGCTGTGTATGTGCATGTGATGTGTATTGCTTTATGTAGATATGTTGTGTTGTATGTGTATGCATGTGTTGCTGTGTATGTGTGCATGTGTCCTATGTGTTGCTATGTGCATGCACACGTATGCTATATGTGTATGTGTTGTGTCTATGTGCATGTGTGTAACTGTGTGTATGTGCATGTTGCTGTGTATATGTACGTGTGTGTTGCTGTGTATACGTGCATGTATGTGGTACGCGTATGTATGTTGCTATGTGTATGTGCATATGCTGTGTGGTATGTGTGCATGTGTGTTGCTGTGTACGTGTGTCTGTGCATGTGTTGTATGTGTATGTTGCTGTGTATATGTGTGTGCTGTGTGTATATGTATGTGTTACTGTGTTTATGTGCATGTGTTGTGTGTTGGAAGAGGGGCCTAAGGCTTCCAGAAAGAGGCCTGGGGAAGGGCCCCTCAGATTCCTGCTGCAGCGGGGCCTGCCTTCTGTTTTCTGGCGGTTCCTGGGGTGGAGGCAGTGGAGGTTACAGGGGAAGCGCTTTCTCTTTCTCCAGGCAGGCAGGGCTGCAGGCGGCACCTCCTACCAGCTCTGCTGCTCTCCAGGAGCCTGTACCACCTGTGGAATGTGCAGGTCGCACACCTGCACCCCTCTCTCACCCCCTGGAATCCCCAGGAGGAGCCTGGGAACACGTGTTAGTGGGTCCTCCTGTCCCGGCGGTGACGTGTGAGGTTAGCCAGGGCAGAGTGGCAATGTGCTCACCAGGGTTGATGCTGTGGGGGCAGGTTTCAGTCTGCTGCCTCATGGGGCTCTGCTGACAGCGGCTTTAGTTTTACCATTAACCTTGTTCTTATTCCCATTTTTCAGGAAAGAACATCAAGGCTCACGACGGTGTGACTCTACTTTCATAAAAGCAATGATCCATCAGGCTGTAAATGACTGGTGGTCTCACTGTTTCCCCTACACAGCCCCGCCCAGCACCTAGCATGCACAAGCCCCAGCACTGCTGCCCCAATACAGTAGCACGGTGTTTGCCCCAGGATGGATGGGGATGCATAAAGTCAGCTGGTCGGGGATGGTGCAAGGAGTTACACCCACGGTCCTGCCCAGACCCCTCTGCTCACCCTCAGAGAGGAGACCACATCTGTTCACATCAGCAGTTGTGAAGTATGGACAGCTGTCACCTAGAAACATTGATTCACTCATTTATTTAGGCATGCATGATCTACCTTGTATCAAGCACTTGCTACGTGGCAGGCAGTGTTCTAGGCCCTGGGAACAGTGTCGTGACAAGATAGCCCATACTATAGCCCAGTGAGGAGAGACAGGTGGTGGACAAGTCAGCAAATGTATTTATAACGCTGTCAGAGGGGGATGAAACTCAGGAGGAAATCCACCAGGGAGAGGGAACAGAGGAGACCCAGATGGAGGTAAGTTGCCCTCTTTTTTTTTTTTTTTTTTTTTTGGAGACGGAGTCTAGTTCTGTCACCCAGGCTGGAGTGCAATAGCGCGATCTTGGCTCACTGCAACCTCTGCCTCCTGGACTCTCCTACCTCAGCCTCCCAAGTAGCTGAGATTACAGGTGCCCGCCACCACACCCAGCTAATTTTTGTCTTTTTAGTAGAGACGGGGTTTCACTGTGTTGGCCAGGCTGGTCTCAAACTCTTAAACTCATGATCTACCCGGAGAAGGAACTTGGGGCAGAGGGAATGCAAAGGGCTGGTGGCAGGAGAACTCGGTGATTTCAGCGTAATTAGCCAGGCACAGAAGGCTGGATGGAGGTGGAAAGACAGGAAAGAAGGTCTTATCATACTAGCCAGGCTGTGGGAAGAACCTTGAGATTTTTTTCTGAGCCATTTGGGAAGCCCCTGGGAGGTCCTGAGGGTCCAAGTGCTGTGGGACAGTGGTGCATATCCACCAGGAATCCCAGACTGGCCCTGCCACTAGGTGGCCATGGAACTTTGGGGAACTTATGTCCCTTCTCTGGGTCTCACACTCCCCATACAATAGGGATTAGAGGAGCTCTGAGGTCCCTTCCTACTGGCACATTGCTGCTATCTGTAAATGGTTACACACTTCCCAGGCAAAAGGCCTCGCTTATTCCGGCCAATGACATCTCGAGGCTTCAGGAGGGACCCCTTGAGCAGGCCCAGATCGGGGCTCTGGGTGCAGGTGCCGGCTCATCTTTGTGGCCTTATATGTATAATGACTAACTCAGTGGCCCTTCTAAACCCACTTGACATACCAACCCCAGCCCCTGTCCTCTGAGCCCAGTTATAGTAGGATGGCACCCCAACACCCCGCTACACACACACGCACACACGTGCACACATAGTCTCTACAGACCAATTTTTCTCCCAAACAACCTGAGGGATGAAGGTTGACCCTGACTCATTGGTGGTCTCTCTCAGGCCAGTACGAATTGCCCCACAGCCTCCAGTGGAAACATTCAGAAGTGAGTGCTCTGCTCAGAGCCCCCAGCCAGGTTGAGGAGGGGAAAATTCTGCTTTCCAGCTCTGGTGAGAAACCACTACATCCAGAGGCTCAAGAAGCCCACGAGGAACATAAAGATCCATGGGTAGAACAGTCGCTGCCTTGAGTGACATCCTGAGCCAGAAACTTGCACACACGGCTTTCATTGTTGGCTTTTACAGTTTTTTTTTCCAAGTAAAAGAAAAAATCCAAATTTAATCATGTCCTTCCGGCAGAGGGACACACACACCACCCTGCCCCCCAAACACACACACCCCATATGCCATTTCAAAGAAATGACTCTCCTTTTAAGTTTCTGAGGAAGAACCTCTAATATGGGAATTTTCAGTGAATCACCATTCCCCTCTAGAAAAAAGATGCACATTTGTTTTTGATCCTACACAGAAAGCCCAACAGCCTGAGAAGCCTTGGGTGGCTGATGGCTTTTTCTTTAAAATCCTAGAATTTTCTATGCAGCAGTTTCAACACCAAATGCTCGTTGCTGGCTGTCCCAGGGCGAGGGGACACTGGTGTGGGCAGTGTCCTAGGTGTAAGGGTCTCCCTGTGTCAGTGACGAGGGCGGTGAGGGGGCAAGGACAATCCTTCCCTGGAAGCCTGGCTCAAGTTAATGCCCCATTAGCAATGATTCAGTGGATTCCTGGGGGAGAGAAGGAGGTAGGGGTCCGCAGAGTTCAGACAAAGAATCGGGAAAACTGGGTCATGGAAACGTGACCGGGCAGCCTCCGTCAGCAGTCAGAGGAATTCTCATCGGATGAAGTCATGTGTTGCCACAGCGCAGAGGCACTGCCCCTGTGGCTAGGCTCCCGGAGAGGCCCGAGGGGCTATTCCACGGAGGAGAGGCCAGCGAGGTGAAAGCAGCCACCTCCCAGGAGAGACTGGCTGTGTTGGGGATGTCCCAGCCCTCTGGGGTGTCCAGTCCTAGAGATTAGCACTGTCTCCAGTTACCGCAGTCTCTACCATCAAGACCGCAGGAGGGAATTAGCTCAGAAGCACGTGGCCACTATGCACCAGGCTGGCCTGGACCGGAGAATAAATGGGTTTCAGAGAGAAACCAAGTTGCCCAGCACAGATGGAGGGAAGGTGAGGCCCAGCCTTGCACAATACAGATCTGTGTTACGATGAGGCAGCACAAACACATCTCAGTGCAGCTTGTGTGCTAGGAAGGGAGGCAATGGCAGGGCTGGGGCCTGGATCCTCATCCTTCTTGGGCAACTGGCCCACACTCCAGGGTCACCATGTAGGAGGCCAGTGTGGTAGCAGCATCCATGACCAGGATCAAGGAAGGGCGCATGGGGCCTTTGGTTCTGAATGCCAGGGCCCTCAGCCCCTTGGCTGTGGCCGGGATGGGGAAGCCCAGTGACGCTGAGTGTTGCTGTGCAGGGTTCCAGGGATTGGCTCCCATGCCACGTGGAGACAGACTCCTTGGGAGCAGCCATGCTGCACTCATTGGGCAGGCCCCGTGTCAGGACCACAGGTCCCCATGCCCTGTCCACCTGCCACACTCAGGTGACCTCTGAGATGCCCGCCCATACCTTCACAGCCTTCAGGCCAGGAGGCCTTCGATCTGTGTGGGACTCTCACAGCACTCACACACAAAGCACTCTTAGGGCCCCTGCTGTGCATCGGGCACTCTTGTGTGCTGGAGTGGACTCCTATGAGCTGAAGTGGAGGCATTCTTACTTGGCATGGCGCTGGAATGACTGGGGAAGGGCTTCTTGACCTCCGATTTCATTCTCACTATGGTGGACTTTGGGATTCTCCAGTTAATGGTTACCTAATCGTGTTCCTTTAACTTAGAATTCCTTGCATATTAAGTAATATCCAGCACAGTGTTGTCTTCTTAGAAGCAAACAGAACTTGGGAAAGTCATAGGAATGAATTCACACTAAAGTGTAGGTGGCTTACTGGTTGCTTTTCTCCTTATGGAAGGACCTAGGCACAAAATACACTGATATCTTTGGCAAAAGAAGGTGCTAGTGTAGAGGAAAGAAAAAAACAGTAGAGGGGCAGGCTGGAAGTTAAGGTGACCTTTACAGTCAGAGTGAAGTCCAGCTGGCTCCTGCATCAACATCAGCCAAAGGACAGTCCTACAGGACATCACCTATCTCTGTTGTCTAAGGAACTTGGGACAGGAGCAGAACACACCTGAGCCATGAATTCAGACAGATCTGAGTGTGAACCATGGCTCTGTCATTTGCTAGCAAGTGATGAGCATTTCAAGCTTCAGTTTAATCATCTGTAATACAGGAATTACAACAATCCAACTGCTGCGAAGAATATTTATAGTGGGCTGGGCGCAGTGGCTCACACTTATAATCCCAGCACTTTGGGAAGCTGTGGTAGGTGGATTACCTGAGGTCAGGAGTTCAAGACCAGTCTGTCCAACATGGAGAAACCTTGTCTCTACTAAAAATATAAAAATTAGCCAGGTGTGGTGGCACAGGCCTGTAATCTCAGCTACTCAGGAGACTGAGGCAGGAGAATAACTTGAACCCTGGAGGTTGCAGTGAGCCGAGATTGTGCCAACGCACTCCAGCCTGGGAGACAGAATGAGACTCCGTATCCAAAAAAAAAAAGAATATTTATGGTGTCCACAGAATAGAAACCTAATAAGTGATAGTGCCCTTCCTCATCTCCGAGCAGATGTGACAAGGGTCTCAGTGCTATGGTGATGAAGGGAACTTTTCCTCCATTCCCAGTATAAGGGACATTGAGATGTATCAGACAGAAACTCAAATGTGGCATCCACTGTTAAATGTACACTCTGTGCAAACTCACTGCTTGACAAAGTGAGGATGGAGGAATTGACGGAAGTCATGCCTTTGCAGGAAAGATCTTTTATAAAGGGCCGCCCACCCCTGTTCCCAGGTGACCCTTCCCCAGAAGGCTTAGGCTGGCTACTCCAAGCTCTGTTGTTTCCCACTATTCTTTCCCTACTGTCTGCTGCCTGGAAAACGTAAGCAGGAGAGGGAACCTACACAGTGGTCTGGGAGTTCAGGTGAAAACGTCATGAATTCTGTTTAAAAGGAGGGCTCCCTCTCTCCTTATCACATCAGCCACATAACCCCTTGGCTGCAGCAGTAATTCCCCTCTTGGGAAAGTCGGCAGCAGGAGACGCCCTAGGCAGAAGGGGATGTGCCCAGGTCCCAGGCTGCGATATCGCATGCAAGGCCCCTCCTGTGTGCTGCAAGGCAGAAATGCAGAGGATGGGGTCCCGTCTACAGTTCAATTCTGTTACACCAAACCCTGTACTACTCCCCTCCAGGAAAGTGGGGGCATGGATGGCCTGGACAAAGCTGCCAGGAGGGCAAGGCTGGGCAGGGCATTGCATCTTCAGGCTGCCTCTGGGCTCCGCCATGAAGCGTCTGCACAGGCTCCGGAGAACCGAGCGGGGCCTGCATGCACACATCTGCCTTCTCAGGGCCCTGGGTCAGGTCTGAGTCGTCAAACAAGTGCAACGCTGGGTATGTGGTCATCAAAGACTCTCCAGTATCAACAGAGAGAAAGAAAGTGAGAGCGATTGCTACTTTTCCATTCCACGCTTAATGTACAATTTGGTCCATTAAACCATTTAATCCTATATGAAACAGGAATGGTAAGACACCTTATGAAATGAAACATGTTAAATCTCATGGGTAAGGATGGCGATCGGCACCATCATTCTGGCAGTAAACCCCAGAAGGCCAGGGGCTCCCCGATGGTGCTGGATGTCAGCTTGCCGTTTGCATGGCTAAGGTCTCTTCTAGCCATTTATTCTGGGCTCACAAATCCCATGAAGCAGGACTCTGGTCTCTCCTATTCCTGTGGAGATCCCAGGCCCAATCCCCAGGGAAGTGGGACCTAAAGGCTTCCCAGAAGATGGCAGAAATGACTACACCAGCTTCAAAGAAGAAGCTGAATGCTCTCCCCTTCAGCCACCCAGGTCTGATCTAGGGACATGATATAGTTTAGACACATCGCCCCACTAATATGTCCTTGACATACACAGGCTTCAGGCCCCACCAAGCCCAGCTGCGCAGCTGTCTCTGGAATCCACAGTGGAGCTGCTCATCACCCAGGGCAGAATTCTCCCTCCGCAGCCAACCGCAGCCTAGAGAATGGAAGTCACAACCACACGGCCTGCTACAGGCCAAGGCTTCCCCTACTCGGTCAATGTAAGAGGACGCTGCTCATGTGTTCTGGAAGCCACAGAGAACAAGAGGCAAAATTCCCGCCCACAGAGAGTGCCCCAGGGGTGCTGCCGCTGCCACCCAGGGGTGTGTAAGCCGCTGCCACAGCTGGAGAGCCTGACCTGGATTCAGTGAGGCCCACACAGCACAAACTGCCCGAGTGGCCTCCAAGTCAGGAAAAGGAGATTTCCATGAGGTCTGGAGCAGCCAGGAAGGCTCCCTGGAAGAGGCCAGACCTGGCAGAGCCAGAAGGAAGGGGGAGGATGGCAGGTTCTTCAGGCTCGGGCAGTGCAGAGAGCCTAGGATGCCCAATTGTGCCCTGGCACTGAACCAAGAGAAGTGTAAGCCCTGGTGTAAAGCATGTGACCTCTCTTATACATACAGGACTAGGAACCTCTCTTGCTGGTGTCCTCGAGAGGAATAGAAGATGTAATATACATAATAAGAGGCACATGAGGAAGCACCTACTAAGCCCTGACACGGGTGCTTCCCAGGCTGGGGCTGGACCCTGTTCCCGGAGCTCCTGCCTCAGTGATACTGGGCATGTCTCACAGGTTCTCAGTGATGCAGAGGCTGTGGCTCCGGGGACCACACTGGGAGACTCACAGGCACTTTTCCATTTCCACACTTGCTATGGTTCTGTGGTTCCCACTTGCTCAGTAAGGAAGGGGAAATCATTTCTCATGTCCGTGCGCCTGCCAGGCATTGTACTAGCTGGAGAAATTCAACACAGAAGATCAGAGAGGCAGCAGTAGGGGTGACATTTTAATTCTGACGACCATTCACCAGGGCTTCTGAGCAGCAGCTGCAAGGGGTCTGGGTGTCACTGGGAATGCAGGTTTGGAAGGCATCCAGGGGTCTGAGCTTTTTGATGGTACAAGAATGAAAGTGCACACCAGGGCTGGGAGAAGCTGCCAGGGACTTCCTCCCCTTGCTAGGGAGCCTTGGTCTGTTCTGATATTCTAACACTTTCAAGGGCCAGCCCTTCAGCCACGTGATCCCAGATAACCAGGTGTTTTCCAATGAGGACGAAGCCACTGGCCTAATCATCAGAGGTAGGAAGCACCAAGAGCAGGAGTCATGGAAAGCCTTCTTGCCCAGGGCTGGACAGGGCTGGCTTCAGGGCCTTATGCAAATGGCACCATGATTTTCAATAATAAGCCACAGGACAAGGGACTTCCAGAGGCCCTCCTGATGCCCAGCCACCAGCCCACAGGAAGCATCTAATAAGAATAATATCCTGAATGGCCACTCCACAGCATGCAACTAAAAAGTGCTTCTGTCTTACTTGGGGGAAAAAAAGTGGGGGGAGGAATTAAAGTCAGACAGGAAATTCCAACACCACGAGCTGGCTGGTGTCCGGCCGGCTGAGGCCCAGGCCACTCATGCAATCAGGCCTGCCCTGCAGACACAGACTAGCAGGACCGTGGCCTCTGCTGGTCTGCCCACATACACTGCCCACCCCAGGCTGAGGTGTTACTTGACAAATTAGCTGCTGAAAGAGAGAACGTGCTGGGCTGAGGCCAGCACAGCCACTCCACGCCAGGCAGAGTCCTGACACTGGTCTCCCGGCGGGGGCAGGCAGGGATGCAGAGGGACCTGCACATCTGGCCCAGTGCCATGTGGGGCCTTGCCATTCGGGAGCCAGGCAGTCATGGGATCTGTTCCCTGCAATAGTGGCCCTGAGGTGACAAGAAGACAGGCCACAAGAGGCGGCATAGTGTCCCAGAGGACAGCCCTGAGGCTGCCACCGGTGCCCCAGCCAAGTCTAGCTCCACTGCTGACTCACTGAACTTTCCTGTGCCTTGGTGTCCTCATCTGTAAAATAAGGATAGGGACAGGGACCATGTCAGAGGGAGACTGTGAAGTGGAGAAGAGCTTGTGCAGGGCCAGGCACAGAGTAGGGCCCCCAAGGGTGCCAATGTGGCCGTCCCTATGGATCCCTCTGCTGGGCCCTGCCTCTTTAGCAAGGGGTGGGAGACGGGGCTGAGCTCCAGAGGGACACTTGGGATCCCCATCATCATAGGGAATGGGGTGGGCTCCCCACCTGTCTGGGTAGACACGTGGGGTCCCAGATTAGAGAATTTTAGTGCTGGAAGAAACAATAGGGATGTTTCAGCTTGATTAAGGTTGAAAACTCTGTCTTGGCCACAGAATGTTTCTAAAAAAGTAGTGTGCAGGCCTCTCCACCACGAAACACAATAGATTTGAAGCCCGGAGGACAGTGGCTCCCAGGGACCCTGGCAACTTGCAGAATGCAATGCAGAAAGCAGGAATCCAGCCCAGGAGCATGGAGGAGATGGTGCCCAGGCTCTAGTGCTCCTTCCACTGGCCTTTCAGCCAAATCAGCTGGGAATTGAACTCCTTGGATGAATGATGTAATACATAGAAATGATGGGTATAAGGCATTTCAAGGATCAACAGGATTTGGTGACTGACTCACAGGCCAGGGCTAGTCCAGGTGGCCTGGGATGGATTCAGGCTTTCCCCTAAAATCTTGCTGTCCCTTACAGACTCACTTGCCAGCACACACTGGTGACCCTGTCAGCTGGCAGGGAGCTTGTCAGTGGCAATGCTGACTGGTCCCTGTCCAGGAAGCTGGCGTGTCAGGGCATTTAGCCCTTTCAGGAGGATGACCAGGCCACTCCTCTGTCTGGTCCCCATGGGTCCTGAAGGTGTCACTTGCTATTCTGTGTACTTAACTAATGTCCAGCTCCTTTCCTGCAGAGCCCCAGCAAGAGGTTTGCTGATCTGGCTCACAGGTCCTGACTCATGTCCTCCCAAGAGCACTAAGCCCCTCATAGTTCTCAAGGCGACAGTGAGGCCACCATATTTGGTCTCCACCAGGCACTGGTGATGGTTTCCCAGGCTGAGCCAAGGCACCTCTTTATTCCAGGCTGCATTCTGAGGCAGGGCCTGCCACAGACAATCAATAACCTTTAAAACCAGGTAGCGGTATCAGCCACCTGGACAAGCAAACAAGCACTGGGGCCAGGCTATCGTTCTGCAGTCAACAGGTGAACGACAAAATGCTCTCCATTCCTTCATCCAAGCAGGTCCCGTAAGGACCACTTTCTGGGAGCCCCTTATCAGTCCCAATAATGATGTTACTCAAAGGGATCCTTTAAAACACTCTCTACCTTGGACTAGAATCTTCCCTAGGTATCCACTCATCCAATGCAGCTTGGGTCAACAGAAATACAATGTGGTCACATATGTTATCATAATTTTTCTAGAAGCCACATTTTAAAAAAACTAAAAAGAAACAGGCAATTATTTTAGTAATACAATTGAATCAGTATATCAAAAATACTGTCACTTCAATATGGAACCAGTATAAAATTATTAATGAGATGTGTTACATGCTTTTATTCCTACTGCGTCTTCAAAATCTGGCATCTATCTTGCACTCACAGCACCTGGACTCCTGGTGGAGACCAGGATAGCCATATCGTAAGCACTCAGCCACACACAGCTCGCGGCTACCCTACTGAACAGCTCAGGCCTAACTTGTTCTCCTTACTGACTTCCAACCGCTTTGGAGTTCTCATCCAGCTTAGTAAAAGTCCCATCGATACACAAAGTATGCTGATGAGAAATCTCCCCAAACCTCAGTCCTTCCTCACTTTTGAATCTTAGCTTCCCACCAACTTCTATTTGGTCACTTAAATTGACTGTTGAACAAACAGTTATTATCTCTTCTTTTTTTGAGACAGAGTCTCGCTCTGTCGCCCAGGCTGGAGTGCAGTGGCGTGATCTCAGCTCACTGCAACCTCCGCCTCCCTGGTTCAAGCAATTGTCCTGCCTCAGCCTCCCAAGTAGCTTGGATTTCAGGTGCCCACCACCATGACCAGCTAATTTTTGTATTTTTAGTAGAGATAGGGTTTCATCATGTTGACCAGGCTGGTCTCGAACTCCTGACCTCAGGTGATCCACCTGCCTCAGCCTCCCAAAGTGCTGAGATTACAGGGATGAGCCACAGCACCCGGCCCAAACAGTTATTATTTCTTCCCTCCTTTACTCCCTCCCTTACATGTATTTAACTCACAAGCATTCCCAGGATTGTAGGAGGGTTACTTGCAATTCTATGGGTGAGGCCAGTGCCCCACCCAGGGTAGTAAGTCAGCCTGTGGCTCCCTCCCCGACCCTTCCACACCTTTGACCTCTTTGCACAGAACTGGTCAGCAGCACCTCCCTCAATTTCGCCCTGGGTTGCTGTCTGCTGCATACTTGATAAACTTGGAGTGTTCCCAAACATGCGAATGAGTGTGTGGACTCCTGAGACCTTCTGACAAATAAGAGGGTCCCCAGAAAGCAAAGCCCATGTCGGGATCATGAGGGGCAGTGTGCCAGAGCCGTGGAGAAACACCGGCCAAGCCACGTTACACTTCCGGAAGCCTGGCTCCCTGCCCGTGTGATTCTGGACCCAGTTAACTGAACGATGGTTGAAGCACGTGCCATTCCCATCACGTTCCCCACACTCCCCACCAATGACACTGTGGAGGATGGAAACAGTATTTCTCTTTACTGGGATACAGTGTCCACTAGCAGGACTGGAGGCCAGTCCATGAGTCTATGGGAAAAGCCTGCTCCCCTTTTTTGTTGGTTCAGAAACTGACACCAACAAAAATGCGGCCTCATGACCCAACCTTCCAGCCCCGAGCAGTACCCTGAATCTTGCTTCCTAGAATAAGACTAGAAGAAAGGGAGGAGGAAAACACTCCAAAGCCTTCCTGACATCAAAAAAACCTCTTGCAAAACAATATTTTGATGAGCTAAGCGTGTGAATTAAAAGCAGATGGAGTCTACTTCCTTTAAAATAAACAGGGTTTAAAATCTAGGGGAAACTCCCAAACACAACGTGTTTCGGGGCTGGAGGAACCAGAGCTGCCCTTTTACAAACCCAACAGCAGCCTGGCCTGTGCACTCTCATCTGAGGTGTTTGTGGGCAAAGGCCTTGCTCCATGGGTCCACTCACACCCCAGTAGAGGGGACTGGGAGGAGGGTCTGAGTGACAGACAGGCAGACCCCAAGTCCTGCCGTTGCCAGCAGAATGGAGTCAAAAGCTGCAGCCTGGCACTCAGGACCCTCCAGATTCTGCCCCATAGACTCTCCCAGCCTCACGGTCAAATGATAGTCTTGCAGACCCCATGCCTCCTAGGCTGCAACCGGCCCCCACCCTGTGCCACACCCCCTTGTCCTCATCATGCCAACTCAGCCCGCCCTCAGCAACCCCAGTCCACAGTGCCTGCCTCCAAGAAGCTTCCCGGCCTTTTCTTCTGCCACCTTCCTCCACAGCAGGCAGAAGATACTCCCTCTACACCATTTCCTGTAAACCAACAACCAACGCAGTGCGTGGCATGGAGGTGGTGAGGAATATGTGCCCAGTGAGTGAATGAATGAATAAATGAATGAGTGACTCCTCGCACTACTGGAAAACAGAACCCGGGGATAACAAGGGTAGCCAGTAGCTACCAACGGTCAGTCTGAACTAATTTAGGACCGAGGAGAGAAAGCCTTGTTGCTCAGGACAGCAGCAAGTAGGAGACAGAGCAGGTCCTAGGAGTCAGCCACATGCTGGTCCTTCCTTGGAGACTGAAAACCGAAGTGGTTCTCACAGCCAATGCACAGGGCTTCCTTCACACTGGTGCCTTCCTGAGCATGTCACATTTGTTAACTCATTTCATCCTCATAACAATTGATGAAGGTATTGTTACTACAATCTCCCTTTTACAGATGAGGAAACTGAGGCACGGAGAATTCAGTAACTTGCCCTGAGTCAGCCAAATGGCTAATCTGTGTCACAGCTGGGCCTCACGCCCGTTCCTTCGAATTCCAGACATGAGTGGGATGGGGTGGGGCAGTGTCAGCTCTTCTAGGACCAGGAAGAAGAAATGAGGCCAGGGGAAGGCCCAGGTCCCAGTCTTTGCCTGACTCAGCTCCCGTTCTTCTGGGTGCCCACTCCCCCTCAGGGCGGCCTGGGCCAGGCAGTGGTGTGATAATGGCCACAGGTGTGGTGTGATAAGGGCCACAGCACTCTCCGACCCAGGCCCTGGTAAGGAGGTCAAACAGTGCTGCTTATATAATCCTGGAATACCAACAGATTACAGGAAACACGAGGCCAGCCTTGTTATTTTCACTTCATTCGTGGGCTTTCCAAAAGGAAATGTAACCCCTTAAAACAGAATGGGTCTGCCATGCAGCTGCAACTAAGGGCTGCCCAGGTACCCAGCGAAGTCGGAGCAAGTCCGGGAGGGACCCAGGGGAGGGGAGTTATCTGCTTCCCCAGCTGTGTTCCTGGTGGCTGCTAATAACCCCCATGGATCATTCTGCCTGGCTTGGAAAACATTCTGACTGGCGTTAAAAATGGGCCCCTCTTCTGCCCGTGGCTTGGCGCCCCTACGGCACGTGGGGGATGCTGGTTGTTAGCATGCTGCTTGTGTAATTAGGGCGGTGAGGATGGCAAAGGGCCCACCCCGGGTCCCCAAGAGTGATTGCAGTTCAGAAAAAGCACCCACTTGGTTTTGTGCTGATTAATGATGGGTCCCGATAATAGCCCTGCTTAACACAGGAGTTTGTCAAGATTAAGTAATTGCCTTAAACAAAAAGTGTATTATCTTTAAGGCCCCTCTGATGAATGACTGGTGCTAGGAAATGGGGTGATGGATGTCTGTGACTCCCTGCCACCATCCCTCCCCATTTGCATAAATTAAAACCCATCCCTTGATTAGGTAAGAAGTCCTAACAGACCCTGCCAAGGGACCAGGTGGCTAAGGGCCCTGCTGTCAGCCCTGCCTCAGGTCTGCTGACCACTGGGAGACCCCAAACTGCTTGTTAGCTTATAAGTTGTGGATGGCCACAGGCCTCACGGGCAAGGGTTGACCAGATGCCCCAGGGGGATCGGGGTTGGGACATGACAGCTAAAAGGAAGACATCACAGCAGAGGGACCCGGCGGCAACTCAGAGAGAAATGGGACCAACAGCCCCAAGTATGTCGGACTGAGGCTCACTCCGCCCTCAGTTGGCCCTACACGGAGGAGCTGCAGCTGTGACTTCAGTCACGGGTCCCTTATGGAATTAATCTGTAAGAAGGCCTACGAAGAGTCTGCTGTCCCCACCTGTAGCGTGGGTTTATAAATGAGGGGTGTGCACGATCTAATCACCATCACAGAAGCATATTTGTATGCCTCTGAGCATCAGGTTGCCAGATCTGGAGCCATGAAATCAATGTCCCTTGAGCATTTCTTTCCTTCTGGATGGCACTTTGCAAAAGACAATTCACAGCAAGGGACAGAGTCAGGTGCAGTGGGAGGAAGCTGACATGGGGTGGGGCTGACCAGAGAGAGTGGCTGAGAGAAGCGCAGCAGGGGAGGGAGCTGAGCTTGGTGGGGAGGGAGACAGTAGGACCACATTTGAGAAGAGGCTGCAGGGCCCAGCCGGCCAGGGAACACCAGGTAGGAGGCACCTCCAGGTGATCTCTCTGTGGGACTCAACCAGGAGGAGCACCTTGGGCAGGAGCACCCCCAACCAAGCCAGCCAAAAGGCGGAGGATGCATTTATTCCCAAGTAGGAATGACATCATGTCACAGTCCTATGGCTTCTGGTGGCTCCGGGGACCGGAGAACTAGGGAAGCCTCACAGCCTCTCTGCGGGAGATTAACTCCTCAGCACAAGCCGTGGACTACACCCCACCCCAACTCCCCACCCTGGGTCAGGGATGCACTTTCCAGGCACAGGCAGAAGCAGGGTTAATCTAGGCACTAACTCGAAGCCTTCTCAGCCTGCATCTGATTCCTGCAGACCGTCTGTCCTCCAGCCATCAGCCATTCACGACTCTGCTTAGTGGTTGACTCCCCGCTTCCTTTCTGGGCAAACTAAGATTCCCAAACTAAACCACCCACCCCGAATCTGCCTGCAGGCTGGAGTGACAACAGCTAGAGCCAGGAGCTGTTCCCATAACATTGGTTTTCCCCTAAACCACAGCTTCAGGGCACATGCCATGTGTGGCCCATTGGTGGGAGGGGCTGGGGCTGGGGTCCCAAGCAGTGGCCAGCTCTGGGTTGGGGGCAGGGTGCCTTCCCTCCTAGGAAGGGGAAACTGCCTTCTTCCAGATCCCAGATGGCTGCAGGCTCCCGCTTCACAGTTCTTAGCCCAGAACTCAGGCTCCTTTTCCCTTTTCAGGTGCTGAGAGGGACCCACAGAGAATGACTCTAGAGCATGAGTCTGCAGGGCGGGGCAGATCCAGTGCTTGGAAGGTGGGGCCTCCATAAGCAAGGGGCTGGGAAAGGTGTCCCCATGCAGCTGCCCAGAGGGGAGATGGGATGCCCCTTTTCTTGTTCTACCCAAGTGTGCACAAATGAGTCACCCTGAAAGCCATGTTCATGCCACTCTGGACAGTCTTGGCCACCCTGCCCCAAGGGCCAGCTCCACTCAAGCCAAAGCCAAGTATGCCTCAGTGCAAAGACCACCAAACCAGGCCCCCCTCAGGCCACGGCTCCTCTGCTGTCAGAGTCCCCACTAACAAAAGTCCCCACTACTGACCCCACAGAGCCAGGGGCAGGTTTAATGACCTATAATAGGGCCTCATGTGAGCACGAGGCCATCCTGTGCCAGGGCTCCTGAGGACAGTCTAGCCGCCTGTTCCAGACAGTGAAAGAGGATCAATTAATGCCCAATGAGGGCAGCACCTGCCACAGCTGCCTCTTTCCTGATAGTAAGACTGCTTTTCCATCCCTGGCAGTCCAGTGGGAAGCACTCGGTGAGTACCTATTGAGTGACACACAATGACAAAAACTGCTGCGAGTGCCCCTGTGGGCATGGTTGTAGGCACACTTCATAGTCATGTGTTGATTTGCCCTTCATATCAACTCTGTGTGTGTGTGTGTGTGTGCGTGTGCGTGTGCGTGTGCGTGTGTGTGTATTGGGGGATTATGATCACCACCCCCATTTACACTGAGGAAATGAAGGCTTGAGGAGTACATGACTCATCCAAGACCACACAGTGAGTAACTGTCAAGGAAGATCTGAACCCTCGTCTGCGATTCTCCAGCTTGCAGGCTTAAGCAGCCACCTCCCCCCCGCCCACCGGCTGGCGAGGAAGATGCCATGCAGATGGTGACTGCTCTTTCCCATTACAGAGCCCGGCTGGACAAGGGGAGAGGCAAAAGCCCCTGACTGCAGAAATGTACTCCCCATCAATGGAGAAATCAGCCCTGTGGGGTCTCCCCACAGAGGCCACTGCCACCCAGAGCCCCAGAGTCGCCAGGCTCCCAGTTCAGTCTCCTCTGCCATGCAGTCCACGTCTTCAGGTCAGGGAAGTTCCTCTGGTTTACAAGGAAGTTTCTCTGCCTCTATAGAGCAGACTCTGAGCCCAAGATCCTGCAGATTCCTGCAGATTCCCGCAGATTCCCGCAGATTCCCACAGGATCTCAGGCCCAGACTCCACTCTAGAGATGCAGAGAGGAAAAAGTGCTGGCCCAGGTCTCAAGGACCTCCCAGGCCAGTGGGGAGACAGCCGTCAACAGGTGAAGCCAAGCCGAGGAGAGGGTCAGGAAGGCACACACAAAGGTGCAGGGACAAGGAGCAACGGAGTCTCCTGGGATGCCTCCGCAGCAAGGCAGCAGGTGAGGGCTGGGCTGTGACTAAGGCTGGTTTGATGTAAGGACGCTGGGCACGAGTCTGCTGGTGATGGAGAGAAATTAGGAAGGTTTTTGCAAGGGAATGACAGGGCCAGGTTGATGTGGAGGGTGGAGTGTGTGTGTGATGCTGCAGACGAGGAGATGAATTAAGATGCTGGTCTTACCTTGTGACCACTGAGTGACAGACGGAGAGCCTCTACCAGGGCGGGGAGGGCAGAGGCAGCCAGGAGGGAGGGGGGCACTCACACTCAGTGCAGGATGCAGAGCCAGCAGGACTCTGCTGAGCGGGGATGCAGAGAGGGCAGGTCAAGCCTTCTGGAGGAAGGATACTAACTACCTTAGGTGGGCGGTGGTGTCCTCAACTATGAAAGGGGACACAGGGGAAAGGCCCATTCTGAGGGTGAGAAAATGGGTGGTTTCTGACTGCTGAGTTTGAGATGCTGTGGAACACAGGGTGGCTGTGTCCAGAGACTAGTGAGAGAAAGGAGGCCAGGGCTGGGGCACAGCTCTTGGTGGGACGCTGTCCTCCGGGAGACGTTGGGTGGTGGCTGTGACCTTGAATGCGGATGAGATTGTACACGGCCAGAGTGTAAAGACAGGGGGTGGCTGGAGCCAGAGCCTGGGGGCAGGGCCCTTGCCTGAGCTGCCTGGTGCTCACCTGGCTCCTTGGTTTCTGACCGTGGGGCATAGTCCTGAGCTGCTGGCCTTGCCAGCTGAATCCAGATCCTGGTGCTGCACTCTCTTCCAGCCCACCTGGAGTCCAAGGCAGGAGAGGGCAAACCCCGTGGTCTGCACCTAGCACTTCTGGGCAAGGGGCTGATGTGTGGAGTAGGCCTCATCACCCACCTGCTAGGATAGGCAGGGAGAGGGGAAACCACTCCAGGGATGTGGCCACCCAGGTCCTACCTCCCACCACCCCTCAAGTCAGAGTTCCAGGAGTCCTGGTCATCCTGGGGGCCCTGACTTCCTATTGAACACCTCGTCTGCTCCCCACCGTGCTGCCTGAGACGAGACTCCTGGCCCGGGCTCCCCAAGTAGGTGCAGCTGCTGGCAGGTGGCTGTGCCCACGGCGAGCAGGAGATGCCTTCATGGCAAAGAGTAGGCTACGCAGGTAACCGGAGCCCAGCGACAGGCAGGGGAAAGGATGAGCCGAGTGCACTGACCACCCGGGTGGACACTGGATCCACGCAGGGGCAGGGGCAGGGGCAGTGTGGCCCACCCCCAAATCAGCCCCTGGTATCCTCAGGGCAATGCCAACATCTGCTTCACAATCAGCTAAGGTGTGTTGGACGCTATGTTGGGTCCTGATGGAATAAAACAGAATGAGAGAAGCCCAGGCCTTCCTGGAGAACATTTCTTCCTGTTGAAGGGCGCTCCAAACGTGGGCCTGAGCTGTGCCCCAAGCCCAAGCCCTGAGCAGCCATGGGGCAGTGCACAGAGGCCTGCCCAGGTCAGCCTGGCCTTTGGCAACTCCCTGCTCCCAGACACAGAGGACTCATCCCAAGCTCTGGGTGTGTGGACAGGAGGAGGGCTTTGGTTTCCTAATCCTGACACTGCCACTTAACAGCTGGGAGACCTTGGGCAGATCTCCCAACCTCTCTGAGTCTCCATTTCCTCCTCGCAGGTCCGCAGAAGCAGGATCACACACATATAACCTCGTGCCCCGGCTGGCTGGATGTCGGTACGCTGGCCCCTCTGGTAGGCAGTTCTCCCACCCTCCAAGTTAGCAGCTGGAAGATGCACAAGGGACAGGCACCCACTGATGCTGTAGGGCGCCCGCTGAAGATCCGGCAGTTTCCCCACAGCAGCAGGCTGGGTTTGGGCTTCCCCTCCCCTCCTCCTTCTCTCCCTCCTCCCTCCTTCTTTGCAGGAACTGAGAGCCCCCTTTTACAGCCCCTCACTGCAGGCCCCAGGGGAACCCGAGGCTGCCAGAAATGACTGCTAATACTTCCAGGCACATTTACTGAAACCTTTTGACACGGAGGATATTTTTATGAGATAAGTGCCCTGTGTCGGTATCAACTGGCAAGTTTCATTGCTCACATTTCAGTCCTGCAAAAAGCCTTTTTTAATCACTGTCCGTGGCAACGATAAACTTTAATGGCTGAGGGAAAGCCTGCAGCTCAGGCGCTCTGTCCTTCCTGCCTCCCTGCCCCATGCCGGCCAAGCTCCCTCCACTCTCTCCGCTAGGCCAGAGGCCAAAGCATAGGGGCCAGTAGAGGTTGGGGAGACATCATCTGCCCCCACCTCACCTCCTTTATTTCCCAACTTCGGTGGATTGCAGGCCCTGGAGGCACAGGAGAAACACTAGGGAATCCAAAGAGGCCAAAACTCAGCCCAGTACAGAAGCGGACTCTCTGGGGTGGTTCCGGGCACCAGCATTTAAAAAAGCTCCCCAGGGGATTCCATCGGGCAGCGGGCGTTGAGAACAGCGGTACCTCCTCCTGGGAAGGTGGGCTCTCCCTCGGTCACAGTGCCATGTCCCTTGGCAGGCTGCTCCATGGCTCACACATGTTCACATGTTCACCTGAACCAGGAGGTGCCAGGAAGATGTTCTCCACTTGATGGTAGAAAACCAAAACCCAGAGCTCTCGAAGTCACAAAGAGCCAGGGACTGACAGGCTCTCAGAGCCTAGGGCCCCGCTTTCCCACTGGAGCAGGCAGGGTCTAGAACGAGCATCTGGGTGAAGACGAGTCTGGGGCTGCCCCACAGCAGGCACAGGTTCAGGCTCAAGGAATGAAGAATGAGTGAATGAATGAATCCATGAATGATTTTACCTACGGGAACTGATTCAGCCATCTCAGTGTTCTACAGGTAAGGATACTGCTTGGTGTTCCAAATGCTCTTTCCAGAAGGGCCTACAATGTTCCAGAACTCAAGGGCCTCCATCTTCCAGTCACTCTTGGCACTACAGAGCTGTGCCCATTGCCCATGGCTGTCCTCATGGAAGAAACACATGCCTGGGGCTGAGGTGAGCTGGGGAGGACAGCTTCCTCTCCACCCCTGGATCACACTCCATGCCTGCCATAGTCCCCCAAGGCTCCCCGCCGCCCACCTGCCCCTCCCTAACTTCCCCTCCCTGAAAGCCCACCTGCAACAATGAACCCCTGAAGTTCCTGGCCCATGAGAAGTCACCACAGTCAGGCTCTGTCTGCCCGGGCACATCTCCTACCTGCCCTCTTCATAGTTCTTGGTCTTCATCCCTCTGGATCCTTGGGGAGGAACATATCTGGGCTCAGCAGGAAAGAGGGGCAGAGCAGCAGCCGGCGGGGGCAGGGAGCACAAAGGGGTTTGGGAAGGCTGCCTGTCACTTGGCCGTCACCACTCAGCTGTTACTGTGTGTTGTGCAGGTCTCCCTGCATCTCAAGTGGACAGAGACGATCCCATCTTGCACAAAACCCCTTTGGAAATGAAGGCAGGATGTGAAACAAAGGACCAGTGAGCCAAGTCTGACTCTGAGAGCCTGGCTGACTTTTCTCAGGCATTCTTAGCCAACCTGCCTGTGGTTGTGCCAAAGTCCAAGGCTCTAAGGCTGAGAGTCCTGAGGACAGTCAGTCAGAGTGGGACTCTGTCTCTCTCAATGAGGCCTAGGGGCCTCTGCCTGGGGCCTCTCAGGGGCAAGGTCACCAGGACCCAGAATCCACTACCAGGTTTAAAGAAACTGTCTGAATTGCTTTTTTTTTTTTGAGATGAAGTCTAGCTCTGTTGTCCAAGCTGGTGTGCGGTGGTGCGATCTTGGCTCACTGCAACCTCTGCCTCCTGGGTTCCTGCCTCAGTCTCACTAGTAGCTGGGATTACAAGTGCCTTCCACCATGCCTGGCTAATTTTTGTATTTTTACTAGAGATGGGGTGTCACCATGTTGTCCAGGCTGGTCTCGAACTCCTGACCTCAAGTAATCCACCCGCTTTGGCCTCCCAAAGTGTTGGGATTACAGGTGTGAGCCACTGTGCCCAGTCCTGAATCAGATTTTTTTTAAAAAACTGAAATTATTCCCCCTTGTTGCCTGGCCCCAAATCCTGCCATGGAGAACTGGCTTCAATAAGTGCCCCTCTGCCATCAGTCTCTTGAGTCTCACTTCCCTCTACCGCCTCAGCGTGTACCATTTATTACACACATAGCCTCCAAATGAACAACTCTTGCAACTTACAAATACACTTGAGAGCTTCACCTGTCCTCCCTGATCCATCCAGGCAACAAAATTCATTTCTCCTTGGGAGCCGAAAGAAGCCCAGGCTTGGGGACTAATTAAGCATTTCCTTTGAAATGCATGCGTGCTGTAGATTGCTGAGGGTGAACTCCAACCTCTAATAAAATAGCAACCAGATGCCAGGAACTGGAGGTGCACAGCATCCTGCCATCATGGCCATCGACCAGGAGGGACCGGCGAGGGGCAGCACAGCCTCTGGAGGGCTCTGGCTAATGTCAAAGCTCAGGTTCAGAGCCCCAGCTGGAATTTTTATTTTAGCCATCATCAACGACAAGGAATGGTGCATCCTGACAGCCCTATGAACACACTATGCCTCCAGCCTTCACGCCCCTTTCCCTTCTTATTTTGCGCACTCTGGGGAATCTGGCTTGAGCTCTAACTCTCCTGCAATGCCTTCTTGGAATACTCAGACCTTGCAGGGACTGCTTCCCCTCCCACTACGCCAGGTGAGTGCTACAAAGATACAGCCCTTGGCCACAGAGTGTCAATTATTATAATATGAACCACCATTGCTTCTTCTCTCACTGGACCCTAGGCTTTTCTTATCATTGTGTGTCTTCCCAGCAAGTCCTCTCTAGCCAGTTGTGAAATGGCTGCCGTGATGTGCTGACAGATGTTCACAGCAGCTCTTGGGGGAAGCAGTGGGGCGAAGGGTTGGCGGTGGCAGCGGCTTGTAGCATGTGCCAATTTCCATGGTGTAAATGCTCTCACTGTGGCTGATTTCAAGGCACCAAAGAGAAGACACTGAGCCTATAGTTCCCAAGAGATGAATAGAACCAGCTCTCATGACCTAGCACAGTATGGTATGGTCCAGCACGGTACTGCCAAATTGAGTCTCCACCACCCTCTTTCTTTATTTAAAAAAAGGCAAAAAAAAAAAAATCTGAATTTCCTGCAAATACAACTTCTACCTAAAAAATTACAAGTACATTTTAAAAAATGAGAATACCCAATGCTGAAAAGAGTGTTGTGAAGAACCTTGCTAGAAACAGTTATTAGAAATAATTCGACAATAATATTGTCACATTATTCTTTGTAATACTGTCAAATTATTCTTTGTCAGTAGTCTCACCTCCTTAATCTACTCCAGGGTAAGAATCTAAGTGGCAAACAGCACTGGAACAGAGATTTTAATCACAGTAGAACTTCTAATACCAAACAATTGTACGCAATCTAATCTAAAAGCTCACCAAGGGGGAAGTGGTGAGATTCAGTCCAGAATCAGTCTTTAAGATGATATTGCAAGGATTCGATCACAATTAATAAGAAACAAGATGTGTACCCTGTAGATGTTGCCTTTCATTGGTATATTTCTCCCGGTGGTCTATGAAGACCCCTGGATCTTCCTGAGCTCCCTAGAAGTCTGGCTAGGGGCTCGGACCAGGAAGACCTGCAGAGACCACGCAGCAGCACCAGCCCAGCGGAAGCCGCCTCTCCACCAGAGGCCTCAAGTCATAAGGGCCGGCCAAACAGATGGGATAAATCAATACCAAGGACGCTGTCACCCCAGGCAATCCAGCTCCACTCAATTTTCATGTGAATTTAGCGGCTCTGCATGGTTTTTAAGAACCCAATTGTATCCTGACACTTTTTAAATGATGCCTCTTTAGATTCCACCATAATTTATCTTTTACTTAGGACCAGCTTTGCTTCCATAACCGTTTGGTAGAAAAAAAACACACACACACAGTGACTTACTTCCCTTAATTTACAATAGTCCGCACTCAGTAAAACACGATGGCAGAGGTTTGCCAAATGCGAATTCCATGTCGGCGGTGCATTTTGGTAAAGCTTAAGTGGCTTTATTTTGAAAGAAAATACACATTTAAAAGCGGTTTACCTATGCAAGTAGGGGTGAGGGTAAGTATGTGGGTGAGTGAAAAAGAACGTACCCTGGTACAAACCAACCCCAAAGCTAAGGTTTACATCGGTCAGGCAACAGGGCTCTGTTCTCCCTCTTTACTTAAAAAGAAAAAGGATCAAATTCTTGAAAAGTGCAAAGGAAACTGAGTCACCAGATAGATTCTCTGATGGATCCGCATTCTGCATTCTGAACCCGCAACTCTGAATCTGAACATGGAAGTCAGCAGACATGGGGCTACCTCCAGAGCCACCTCTACCATCCTGAGCAAAGTGCTCAACATCACTGACCTCGGCTTTTTGAATACAACATCTGTCTCCACACACATCCCTTGGCTATTTTACCCAGGGGCTATGAAAGTAAAAGACGGAGGAAGACAGCAAATAACATTTATCTAGAGCCTCAAAGGAGCTGGGTGTCCATGCCTCATTTTGTTTCTTCCACACAACCCTCATGGGGCCAAGGGTTATCGTCGCTAGCGTGCAGAGGGGAAACCGAGGTGGTGAGTGCTCAGATCCTATGCACAGGATCACCAAGCTGGGTAATGAGAGCTTCATGGAGAAAATACCATTTGAGTCTGCAAAACAGAAGTGATTGTACTGTTTGGAAACTGCCTGTTTTGGTCCTTGCTCCTCAGCGGCTGCAGCAGTGGACATCACCTGGTGTGTGTTTAAAATGAACACTACCAGGCCTCACCCTGGACCTGTGGATTCAGAAGCTGCATTTTAGCAGGATCCTGGGCTGACTCTTGCACACTAAAATTTGGGAAGCACTGGTTTCAGGGACATATTCTGTTAAAGAAGGAATAAGAAAGAGCTGGAAGGGAAAGAAGTAACACCCCCAGGATATCCACCATTCGAGAGGCAATGGGGCTGCACACAGGCTAGGACCCCATTTTGCAACTACTGCAACCCCCCCGCCCCAGGAGATCCTGCCTCTTCTGCCTCACCTGCCCCAGAATGCAAAGTAAAGCAAACTTTCCCCAGCATTTCCTAGTGTGGGCCCTGGGCAGGCAGCCTCTGCACGTCCTGGGAGCCTGCTAGAGACACAAATCTTCAGCACTCTCCCAGGCCCTTGGAATCAGAAGCTGGAGTTGGGCTTAGCTATAACAGGCTTCTGGGTGATGCCGTAATCCTAACAAGGCTCATTGTCACAATGGCCCCTGTCCACACGCAGGGCCATTTGCATTTTACTCCAAGTCCGCACCTGGCTTGGACACCAGTAAGAAAAACAGTCCACCTTTCTTTGTGCTCGCTGTGTAAACCTCATTTCTAAAGCATATTTTCATCGATGACCTCACTTAACCTCACAGTAGCCACAAGAGAGAGGAAGATGGGCACCGCCATTCCTATTCTGCAGAGGCGAGACTGAGCCCTGTTATATACAGGTCCCAGACAGGGCTGAACAGAAAGTGGGTCCTCGGACTTCAGGTGCCCGGCCTTCTGAGACGCTGCTGTGACTCCCGCAATTACCCTCAGTTCACTGCAAGTTGCATTACACAGCCAACGAGACCTTTTTGACCCAGACAAGACTGGGTGATGGCCTTCCACAGGCTCAGCTAGGAGCAGGCTCAGGGCACTCGCCTTCCTTGGGGAAGCTGCAGCCTGAGGAACAGGCTGTGGGGTGGAATATGTGTGTGTGCGCATGTGTGTGTGTGTGTGTGCACGTGTGTGCGCACAAGTGTGTGTGAGAAAGAGAACACACTTCCAAAAAAGGAAGCCCTGGAAGCAAACCCCTAAAGTGAGGAACGTGCTCTCCCTCCCATCCTAAATTGTTTGCTTCTATATTACAGGGATCTGCAAAACCCATCTCCCACCAAGACGCCTGCTTGTAAAACACAAATGCACAGATGAGGCCCAGCTGTAGCCTGGCTCACAATGAGCCTGCTCTCTGTAGATTCATCTCCAGGAAAGGGCTCTCCTGGCGGGGTGCAGGAGGCTTGCCGTCCTTCAGAGGAGTTTCCCGTGAAGGCCCTGGCGTTTGGAGAGGGGCGTAAATGCGTGAGCAGCCAGGCCCTCCAGGAGGAAGTAGAGGAAGAAGGACTCTCTTCACCGCAGATCCTTTTGTTTCTCCCTGTATCTGGAGGTGCCACGTGCTGACCATTGCCACAGCTCCTCGCTTTTCTAACCCTGGGCCTGGGTTCAGAAAAGCATTGCCACTAGCAGCCATGCATGCATTTGTGACATAACTTGCTCCTTCACTCTGGGTGAGAACAACATCCAGCTACCCCAACTGGTAACTATGTCATTTTGGACAAGTCACTCCACCTCTCCGAGCTGCAGTCTCCTCATCTAAAAACTGGTGGTAATAATTCTTGCCACCCAAGGCTGGGTGGTGATAAAATGAAGCTCTCTGTGTGAAGTGTTGAGCCCACAGTGGATGCTCCATAAATGTTCATTTCCCCTCCCTGAAGCCTGGCTCTGCACTCTGAGCTGCAGAGAAAGACAAACGCACCCCAGTTCAGTGTGAATCCAGGCATGCAGCCCCAAGTGAGGGAGCCCTCGCTCACTTCCATTTGCATTTCCTTCTGTGAGTGCTCCAATTTTAAAAGCTTAATATTTATTTAGATATTTATTTTCACTGTAAATACAACACATGTTTACAGAGATATTTATTTTTCTCTGTAAACACAGCAAATGTCTGGGGAAAATATAATCCCAAACTCACAGGACTGGAATGATTTTCTTTATGACAATCATTTTGTGTGTGTGTGTGTGTGTGTGCGTGCGTGCGTGTGTGTGTGCGTGCGTGTGTGTGCGTGTGTGCGCGCGCGCGCATGCACGTGCATGCATGTGTGTGTGTGTGTTTAATCTAGATCAGTGCCTTATGCCATTGTGTTTTAACCCTAATTTGGAGGGAGTAGGGAGTGGATGCGAACCACCCCACACAACAGCGACAAGAAGAGAGGACAGGTGAAGGGATCTCCCTGGGAAAAATCACAGTGCATTAACTCCTTTCAACGGTGGAAAGCAGAAAGGTGGGGTTCCCAAGGAGCATCGAGGTAAGTCTTGCTGAAGATGACACTGATGTCTAATGAGTAATAAAATGTCCCTTTATGGGGTAGAGTTACTGGATGATTATCATGAGACTACGTGAGAAAAGTCTCATAAAATGTTGGCACCCTAAAGAGATGACCACGTTATATAAATACAGGATAAACGATATCAGCTCAACCTGAGTATCAGTCAAACCCACTCACTGTACAGAAAGAGAAACAGAGTCTCTAAGAGATCTTCAGGCCTGAGATCATGCATGTTAATGGCAAGGCCTAAAACAAAATATATTCCATTTGGGTATTTTTCCCAGAGCAGAGTGGTGGGAGATGTGAGTATCTGAGAAAATAACATAAAGTGTCCTTTGTTAGGACCCAGGTAAGGGATTTCAAGTTGGTGATGTCATCCAGAGGACAGTAGAAACTCAACAGAATCCTTTGGCCTCCAAAAACTCTGTGCCCACAATCTTTGCCCTCCCTACAAAGTAACACAGATACACCTTACCATGTCCTGGTAAACCCACTGTAAAGTCCAGCCGCTGTAAGTGGAGAACTGTCTCTATTGTGATCACCTTTATTGCTTTGAAATTTTTTTTAACCCTTTAGTAGGAAAGTGGTAGCATTCAGGATCTTAAGCAGAGCTGAGAGACGAATCTCTGAATCTCTGAGAGCTCTGGGAAGAGTGAGGGAGCAGGCGCCCACGCTCTTTCAGAGATTTAGGACCCAAAGGATGGAAACCTCGTTCCCCTAGCAGGAAGTCAGCACGGGAAGTTTGCTACCTCTGAGGCTGACCCAGACAAGATCAAGAGCCCCGGCCACATTTGTGATGGAGAGGGCGTGATGGCTGGAGCGTGACAGTGGGGGCGGTGCTGGGGAGAGCCATTTGCACACAAGCAACCCCATGGGAGGCAGTGCAGGAGTCTCTTCTCGCAGCCCCTCTCCTTCACACAGGCCACCTGGGACAGAGGTGGACACGTTCCTCCCCAGCCCCCACGCAAGCACTGGCCTCAACTTTGTCTTGTTAATTTCTATTTCATGATCTCCTTTCTTTCCCCTGATCTCCTCCACTTTTTGTTCAGTCCTATTACACAGAATGCATTTTTGGAGACCGTCTCTAGAACTACATGGGGTAAAAATGAATAAACAAGCTTCTCAAGAGTTAATTCTTGGTGACTCTTGAGTGATTAACGCCCAAGCTGAGGATTTCTTGAGAAAAAGGGCCAAGGCCTCAGAAGAAGGCTGTGTGTGTGTGTGTGTGTGTGTGTGTGTGTTTCAAAGGAAGCCATGGTACAGAACTGTTGACACTCCCACCTTCAAAACAAAATGCCAGTTGCTGGTGGTGCTGTTTTGCCCTGGAAACTTTTACTGCTGTTACCACGACACCAGCACTAGGGCCTTCACGGTTTCACCCTTTATCACAGAAGCCACCTTCTTATTACTTTCAAACCTCCCACCCCAAGTTGGTGGGCCTGGCTAATACTCATCTCACTGTGACATGTCGGATCCCACCCTGCCTCAGGCAGGGAAGACAGGGCCCCTCTGGGCTCCTTCTGGACCCCAACCAGCCTTCTGGGGTCATGGCCCTCGCCTACCCACAGCCCTGGTGTGTCTGAGTCTCCCACTAGGCCTGGGGTGGGGCTGGGGGGCTGCCTTCAGGTTGACCTCAGTGTGCGGCAGAGACAGGGTGGGGGAAAGAAGGGAGGGAGAAATCTAAGCCACATCTAACATTATGAGATCCACAGACCAACAAGGCAGGTGAGAACCAACCTGCCCAAGATCACTCAGGGACAGAGAGGGACAGGAAAAATTATGACAGTTCTAACTCTTGGCTTGGTGAACCACAACCCTAGAACCTTCACACAGTTCCAGGGCACCCTGGCCCTTGTTTGCCTTCTCCAATCTCAGTTTCCTCACCCATACAATGGGAGCGGAGAGTTGCATCTCTCACCAGGAGGTGGTGAGTGAGAAACAGCTCTAATGACTTCGAGCCCTTTGCAAATATCAAGGTGTCAGTCAGAAAACCTTAGCAACCACAGTGGGCTCAAACCCTTCATTTTAAGAAGAGGGGAGGAAGGGGTTACAAGATGAGGGGAGACCAGTGACTAGTGGGTTCCCAGGCCCACTAGCTTCCCTGAGCCCGGTCCTCCCAGGGAAACTTACTGAGAAGTATGTTTTTGTTTTTTGAGACGAAGTCTCGCTCTGCTGCCCAGTCTGGAGTACAATGGTGCCATCTCAGTTCACTTCAGCCTCCACCTCCCAGGTTCAAGAGATTATCCTGCCTCAGCCTCCCAAGCAACTGGGATTACAGGCATGCGCCACCACACCTGGCAACTTTTTGTATTTTTAGTAGAGACAGGGTTTCACCATGTTGGCCAGGCTGGTCTTGAACTCCTGACCTCAGGTGATCTGCCCACCTCGACCTCGCAAAGTGCTGGGATTGCAGGCATAAGCCACTGCGCCTGGCCCTGAGAAGTATGTATTTCTTATTCATAACAATTTACCCCCATTCTAAGGAGAGACTGCTTCACTTCCCCTTCCTCCCCTTCTAACAAAGGACTGTTCCTTCCATCAGTTCCTCAGTGCCCACATCCAAGCAAAACTTTTCAGTTTCATATTTACAGCCAAATTCACATGTTTAGTTTTGTTGTTGTTTTTTTCTCGTTGTTCTCTTTTCCCTCCCAGTTTCCAGGGAGAGAATTGCTGGCTGCAGATGTGGGGGAGGCTGAAACAGAGGGAAGCCAGGCCAGCCCGTGGGGGTGGCTGAGGTCCGTGCAGTGTCCATAGCCTGCTGGCCCAAGCCTCCACTGGAGAGCCCCTCCCCTCCGCATCAGCCAGGCCCCGGAGGAGGCACCTGTTGAGGCACTGGAAAGAAAACCGTACTGGAGGAAAGAGGTAAAAATGGAGGTGGGGAGATTTATGTGTGTGGGGGGGGGGCTTTAAATCACTGGTACCCCCACCCATGATTAATGCATGTCCTCATTTGCGGTCCCCCAGGGCACAATATACAGATTAGCCCCCACCCCTGACAGTAAGAATTGATCTCACACTAGGGCTCTAGAAAGAGAACGGGAAGGGAACAGAATGCTCAGGAGGGCACGGAACAGGCACTCTGAGCACTGGAGACTCCCAAGTTGCGTATACTCAAGGCTAAAGTCCCCCACAGGCACAGCTGAAACCCAGCCTGAGTCAGCGCAGCCACCCGGGCCCCAGGCAGCTATCCTTTCTAAGGAGTGTCCTTTCTAAGGGACATCTGTCACAAAAACACATTTAAAAAATATACTAATGAGTTTTGCTTTCAAAAAGTGCACAGATCTGAGAGATGGACAATCACTTGGGAAGAACCAGGAAAGCAAGCTGGGCTCCAGGGTGAGACTGGGGCCTTTCCGGCAAGTCAGAGCGAGCAGCAGAGAGAAAGGAACTCAGCTGGAGCTGCCACAAAGCCCCAGGAGGACCCGACTGTCCCCACAATAGGCCTCTCAGGCCTCAGCCTTGGGCAGTGATTAACATGCAGCAGGCTGGGAAGAAAGCGAGTTTATTCTGCAGGGGATGTTGGGAGGGGCAGGGGTCAGGTGGCTCCCCCTTAAATCACGCTGCTGTCAGCCCCACACAATTCCCTCCCCTCAGGCTGGGTCATTACTCGGGTTTATGCAAAATAAACAGCTTTGCTAAATATTCCCCAGACCAGGCCCACAAAGACGTGGACTAAGGAGGCAGAATGCACTCGGAGACCCAGAAAACCATCCGCTTCCTCGCCCAACTGCTTGGCCAGGGAGTTCAGAGCCCCCCCCAAAAACCCGCCTTAGTTTGCTAAAAGTTTCTCTTTTTTATGTATTGTGGGGGGTTGGGGGGAACTTGGTTTAGCTTTTCTTTTTCCCTTTTTTTCTTTCTTCTTTCTTTCGTTTCTTTTTTGGTAATTCCTCTCAAGACACTGCCACAAACTCTGTTCACTCATTCTTGGCCGGCTCTGACTCACTCCCTTCACTTTCTTTCTTGAGCTACGTAAGACTTACAATTCCTGGTTTTCTATAGGGGAACTGAGCCATGAGAAATCTCTTATAAACGCTCCCAGAAAAGGAGCCCGTTCTCAGAAGATCCTTCAAGACAGGCTCAGCAGCGGGGCCAGCGGGGCCAGCGGGAGCTGGGGGCACCCAGCAAGAATCTTAATTGTGCCAGAGCCACACACATACCCCAGGTGGGGGAGGGGATGCCGGGGGCAGGGGCCACCAGGGTTTGAAAAGAACTCTCCCTTCAGGGCCTGGGTTTGGTTATTCACCTTGAGCCCACCCTTCTCCCCCCACTTCATCCAATTACAAGGACAAAAACTAAACTAGGAAACAAGAAATAGAAGCCCCAGCTCTTCCTGGCCATTCAGCCTTTCTCCCAAACTACGGAGGACAGGCTGAGCTGCTGAGATATTTGAGACTGCGGTGTCAAGACACCTTAGTCCAATAACTCACAGCGATGCATGCTGGGAGCAGGAGCTCTGCCAGGCAGGGGTCATGGCCTGCATTGCACACTGGGGCACTCTTCGGGTTCGCGGTGGTCTATCCTGCCTGACTTCAAATCCACAGCATCTGTCAGAAAAGTGGCATCAACCCATCGGGTTTGGGTCCCTTAGGGGCAGAACCCGAGACAAAGATGTGAGGGTAAGTGGTTTATTTGGGAGATGATGGGGCACCTGAGGACATCGGGAAGAGACACTACTCAGGGAAAAGTGACCAAAGTGGCGAATCAGGGACGACAGCACACTCCCGACCACTCTGGGCAAGGGCAGCTGAGCTCCACACAGAACCTCTGGGAACCAGAGTAGACCCGGCTGAGGGGTAAGGGAGCTGGGGTGTTCACACAGCAGTTCTGCCATAGCCATTTGTTAAGTAAGGTTATTGATTATTAGTATTAATTTCCTGGCATCCTGAACTGCCACCAGGGCAGCAGCAAGAGAAAGCCCCTCAGGCACAAACACGCAGGTGCAGGTCCACTGAAGTGGTCAGGAGGTGGCGGCGGAAGGCGCAGGGCATGACAGCTCCTGCCGCAAACACTAACCATCCAAGCTAGCACCAGGCCAGCACAGAACTCTCCCCTCTGCGGCCCCCTGCTAGCTGGGAGAGGGTTTATGTATAGAGCAGCATTTACGCACCCACTTTCCTGAGTGGCAAACAGAGGCCTGTGCCCTGCCCAAGGTCCCACAAGGCCTTCCAACTCTACATCTGCCACTGAATGGACCATGTGATTCCTCAGCCCAGACCTGAGCCCTCCCAGAGTGGGGAGCTCAGGCCCACCACCTGCAGAAACCTCTCATGAAACAAACGTCTCCCTCGTGACCCAGAAAAACCTTCAACAGGTCAAAAAGAAGGTGGTGACATCTCTGTCACTTGAGCAAAGAGACCAAATCTTCCCATCCCTGGCTGACTAGGGAGAGAGGTGGATGGTGGCCCGACAATGGGACAATGCTTTTAATGAGCGCCTGATCAGATGTCAAGCTTTGTCCAAAGTGCTAGGGTTAAGTAGCCCAAGGTGGTGACCACAATCGGCAGAGCCAAGCAGGTCACGGAGCAAACAAGATGCAGGGTGGGGTGGGATGGGAAGGGGGCTTCACCCACTGTGCTCAGCGAAGCCTGGGGTCGGTCACACCTGGAGCGCAGTGGAAAGAGGAATCGCTGGTCCAGGAAGCTGCATCCAGCTTCTCACAAACCTCCCAGGTCTCTGCATGGAGCAAACGAGGACAGCCTAGTATGCAAAGCCCCTCTCTGCTGCCTCTTCAGTGGCATCGTTGTGCATGGAAGTGGGCAAGTGAGAAAGAGAAGGGAACAGTGCCTTCCCCTATAAAGAAAGCATGCGTGGTGCTCTCCACTCTACCGGAGCCAGGACTGGAGCCAGCTTCCCAGAGGAAAGGCGCCCATGAGCGTCCAGGGTAAAGCCAGGCCCTGCCCTTTGCTGCCCCCGCTTCCCTTCACAGCTTGTCCCCTAGCTCTGATTTCTCCCAACATAGCCCAGGCTTCAAGCACATTCTGTAGGCCCTTCATCTATTTGTGTTATTTAATGTATCAAACACTTACCTAGCACTCATGATGGACCAGGTCCTGAAAAATGTGAAGTGGTTTGATCCACATTACGATCCCTGTGAGGTAGAGTCCCTTCTTGCCCTCATTGCACAGAAAAGGAAACTGAGGGAGAGAAGTTAAACAGAGACCAAATTCAAACTCAGGCTGCCAACTCTTCACCACTAGGCGACACTGCCTCTCAAGGAATTCCTTCTCGCCTATGCCCACTTGTTCTTCAAAAGGCAGCACAAGCATCACCACCTCCAGCAAGGCTCCCTGATTTCCTCTTTCTCCAGCCGACCGCCCCATGCACCCACTCCTGGGTGAGGGGTGCCTGCTGCTCTCCTATAGCACCTTCGTGGCATTCAGGCCACTGCCTGCTCCCCACCAGCCATCAGCTTCCTGATGCCGGAGGGTCCATCTTTTCATTTCTGTGGGCCGCGTACCTGGTGCCCAGTGGGTCCTCAAGAAATCCCTGCTGACAAATGGATTAATGAATGAACAAATGAACACGATCCTGGGAAGGCATTAGGAGAAGCCATCCCCAAGACGCAAACTCCAGGAGGTAAAAATAACTAGAGGTGAAGGTGGGGGACACACATCCTCTCTCCTCCCCACTACCTGGTTACCAGCTGCACGAAGCCAAGCTTTGGGGTGACCCCTGCCCCCACCTCTCTGTAGCCCACCAGCCTCTAGGTAAGCACAGATGTCCCGAAGGAGGCCCAGCCCCTCGGGAAACAGCACGGCTTGCTTACTTGAGGACAAGCTAGTGAGGACACAAGACTTAATTCACATTGCATATGTGAATTACATTATTTATTTTGAGTTAATTTGAGATTCAAATGCAGCTGTAAGAAATAATAGGAAGATCTGATCATCCATGCACTTGGAAAAAAGCAAAGAAATAATAGGAAGAGATCCTGTGTATCATTTACCTAGACTTTCCCAATCACATCTTGTAAAACTACAGTGCAATATCAGAATCAAGATACTGACAATGATACAATCCATTCGCCTTGTTCTAATTTCCTCGGTTTTACTTGCAGGCATGTATGTACGTATGTGAATGTGTGTGGATTTAGTCTTAAGTGTGTGTATATGTGAATACGTGCACATTTAGTTTTGTGCAATTTCATTGAAGATACAGATTCAGTATCTACCAACTCAGGATACTGAACAGTCTTGTCACCACGAGGACCCTTTTGCTGCCCTTTTAAACTATGCTCCTTCCCCTCCTCTCCCGCACACCTACTGTCATTAAACCCTGGCAACCATTGATCTGTTTTCCGTTTCTAAAATTTCATAACGTCAAACATGTTACATAAATGTAATCATATAGTTTGTAACCTTTTGGGATTGGCTTTTGCACTCAGCATAATTCCCTGACGATTCAGCCAGGTTGGTCCATGCATCTGCGGTGTGTCCCTTTTCACTGCTGAGTAGTATTCCACAGTATGAATGTGCCACAGTCGTCTAGCCACTCGACCATGAAAGGACATCTTGGCTGTTTCCAGTTTGGGGATATTACAAATAAAACTGTCATAAATATTTGTGTACAGGTTTTTGCATGAATATACATTTTTACTTCTCTGGCATAAATGCTCAAGAGTGTAACTGCTGGGTCCTATGCAGTATGTTTACCTTTATAAGAAGCTTCCAGAAAGTTTTCTAGAGAGGCTGTACCATCTTACATTCTCACTAGCAATGTGTGAGTGCTCCCGTTTCTCTGCATTCTCACTACGAATATTTTTTATTTTAACCATTCTGATGTGTGTATAATACCTTGCTCAGTTGTAATTAGCATTTCCCTAATGGCTATTGAAGTTGAACACCTGTTCATGTGCTTATTGGCCATTTACATAATCCTCTTTTGTGAAAGCGCTCTTCCTGTCTTTTGCCCATTTTCTAATTGTATTGTGTCTTTTTTTACTGTTAAGTTTTGAATATATATACTATGTACTAGTCCTTTGTGAGATAAGAGGTTTGCAGATATTTCCTCCCAGTCTGCAGGCTGGCTCTTCATCCTCTCAGCAGGGTCTCTTGAACAGCACAATTTTCTATTCTGGTGAGGTCCAATGTGCCAATCATTCCTTTTATGAATCATGCTTATGGTGTCAAGTCTAAGAGTCCTGTGCCTGGCCTGGGATCCTGGAGGCCGTGATTTCTCATCCTTCCTCAGTGGAGAAGTTCATTTTCTGAGCTGGAAGATGAACCTTTACCTTTTTCCACCTTTACTGGCCAAGGCGTGTCTCTTGCAACCATCTTCTGGGGGCTGGCTCAAGGTGGGGTGTGAGTTGGCAGGAAAGATGTCATACAAAGAAAGAGCCATTTCAGATTCCTCAAGCATCTCAACAGGCTAGTATCATCCACCGACCTTCCAGCCCTTTCAAGCCTTTTCCGAGACGCAGGGGCAGTAAAGGCCTCAAAGAGACTATGACCACCGGGCTTCCTTCTTTCAGAGGACCAGATAAAAGACACATTCTGTTTCTCCAGGGTCCCGCAGTGCCATCATCCTTGTTGGAAGGGCCCTTTCTGGACAGAGTCCTCATGGTCATCTAGCCTGGGCCCCCCTCACTCTACCCTCCCCAACCCCAGGGAGAAGGTAAGACTTGGTCCCCTCTTGGGGACAATTCAGCTGTCTCCATTTTAGCCATCAACACAGAGGACTAGAAACACTAAGTCACCACTAACTGAGAAGCCTGTGAAGTGTTGCGTTCTCCTGGAAAAGAGACTCGCTACTGAGATGTCAGCCCACCCTAGCTGTGAGTTCCAGAACTGGAATGTGCAAGCAGCCACGCTGAACAGAAGGCCCATTAGAGAAAAACCAGCATCATCGACAACAGTCAGCTTTCCTGACACGTTTCTGATGAAGAAAGAAAAAATCCCTGTTTGCTAGAAATACTGGTTGCAATAAAAAAAAAACTCAACAATCTCCCCACCCGTCACACCTAAACCAAACACATAGCAGGCCCTGTGGACATCCAGCACCGGGCTACTTAGGGAACACAGCCCTCATGGCTTGTGTGTCTCTAACTGCTGCTCACCCTCCCCTAAGTCAGACTCCACAGGGTCTCTTGCATGGGAAGAGGAAAAAAAAAAAATGCCGTGTAAGAAGATAAAAGTGATGGCGGTGCTGTCCAAAACGAGAGGATCTGGAGTCCTTGGGTTTTGTTCCTCACACTCAGTGACGATGTCCCATTGAGAGAACTCATGGAGTCAACAGGTGTCACAGATGTCCCAGAAAAACACCAAATATAAAACTGAAACACCTCTCGCCTTGCCAAACAATAAAGCAGCACCACCAAACTGCAGGGCATGTTGGCAACTCAGAGTGTTTACCCCAGAGAAACAGCTGCCCTTGCCCCAGAGGGCAAAGCAGGCCTCCCTCCCACCCTTTCCCGCCTCCCTTCTCCCTCTCGAGGTTTCTTTTTGGCATCCAGCCAGACAGAAAGAAGGCAGGTGACGGAACAGGGGCTTAAGAGGACCTACACGGGGCTCGGCTGGGGAAGGCCACTCCAAATCACTTTGGCAAACTTGAACTGAACCACAGGCCACCACAGCCGGCAAAACAAACAAGAGCCTGCCGACCAGGTCCCACTAGCACGCCCGAGCCTCAGCTCCCCTCTCCCTGGCTTGGAGTGGAGCAATGAAAGGGGTTTGTGAATGCATGTCCCGAGCTTCTTAGCGCCTGTCATATTGATCTAGCACCGCGTTAGGATTCCCGGGCCCTCTCAAGGACCGGGGGCAAACGCTGGTATTAGCGCTCCCCTTCCTCTTAAGAGTGTGCGGAGCAGCCACTCCACTGTTTCCCAAGGAGGAGACCCCCGACCCTGACAATCCATCAAGTGAATGCAAATTGTGGCCCGGACAAAACCAGGCAAACAGCACCCCGCTCTGGGATAATGGCCTCTGTGGGAGAAGGGCGCTTCCAACAATGATTGCTGTGTACATATCCCACTAAATACCCAAACTTCTGATTAGCCCCATCATGATTTGTGTGTGCACCGCCTCTTTTGAACGGCTCCCAAGTACATGGTACAAGTTGACTCAAGCCTAACCTCAAACAGTGGCCTTCCCGGGCTTCGCCAGCGTGGGGAGCCGGCTATACATAGCTCTCTCTGCTGTTGATTACAAGCCTCTTGGAAATCCAACACGCAGCCCAGCAAGGAAAAGAGCACGGTGAGAGGGTGATAATCACAGGCTCCAGGCTCCGGCTGGAATTGATCTAATTTGGTGAGCATCAATTCAGGTTCACTGTGGGGGAATATTCCCAGGTCGCCTGAGCTGCGTATTTGCAGGAAGAGATCAAAAGCACCAGAAAGGGATGTTCCCTCCCACAAGCAGGCTGGGGGATCTGGTGGGGGTAGGGGTGCTCTGTGGCTTGTGACATCTACCACTTGCCATGTGGGAGTTTTCAGGCAGGGCATCTGGCCATCTGCTTTCAAGGACCACAGGCATTGGTCGGGGGCCAGCTTCTCAGGTGTACTTGGGAAGCCAGGCATCTTCCCACAGTGTCGCTGGCAGCTACGGAGGAAAAACGTGGGTGCATTGGATGAGTATCTTCACCATGTGTTTCTGCATCTGCGTCTTGGGCCCAAATCTCTCTTCTGAGTGCTGGATCTCTCCGTCCAGCCTTTGCACGAGGCCCGGGCAACTTGGATGTGGCTCGTCCAACACAGAGCATGGGATCTTCGCCTCTCACTTTGTGCCTGCTCTTGGGCAGGGCCTCTCGCCTCAGCAAGGGCACCGCCATCCACCCAGTCAGCAACGTCTGGGATTCCTCGCTGCCCTGGGTCCACCCACTAGGTACGCCTTGGGGCCAGCATGTAGGCCATAGCGGTCCCACTTCAGGCCCCTTTATCTCCTGACTGTCTCAGCAGCTTCCTAAGCAGGCTCCCAGCCTTTTCACCTCTGCCTCACCCTCTCATGCCCCTCAGGAAGGCCAGTACGAGCTCTCTTGATCACAGGTCTGACCCTGTCACTCTCCTTCATAAACACTTTGGAGCTGTGTGCAGTGGCTCATGCCTGTAATCCCAGCACTTAGGGAGGCCAAGGTGGGAGTACCACATGAGTACAGGAGTTCGAGACCAGCCTGGGTAAAATAATAAGACCTCGTCTCTACAAAAAATTTAAAAACTTAGGTGGGTGTGGTGGTGTGCACCTGTGGTCCCAACTACTCCAGTGGCTGAGATGGAAGGTCGCTTAAGCCCAGCAGGACAGGCTGCAGTGTGCCATGATCAATGACGCTGCATTCCAGCCTGGGCAAAGAGCAAGATCCTGTCTCAAAAAAACACCCCAAAACCACACACGTGCGCTTGCGCGCACACACACACACACACGCACACACACACTTTGGAAAAATAAGAATGGGGCTCCCACATCCTGAGGCCAGTACGAGGTTTGCATGCTAATGTGTGTAAAATGATCTGGTTCATAACAGGTGCTCAGTAAATGGAGTTGCTCCCCTTTCTCATTTTCTTAAAGCCAAAGAGTGAGAGAAGTATGGTTTTAGCTCATGGCCCTGTGTGATAATAATGGTCACTGGAATGCGAATGACAGTGGCCCACACATGAGAGCCCGCTCCCACACATGCCCAGGGAGCGTGGAATTTGATGCTAGCAGACTCTCCCTCCTCCTGTGCCTGTCATCCTCCAACTCCAAGCACAGAGGCCTTGGCTTCCAGGGAGCAGAGGCGATTCTATTTTTAATCCTCCCCGTGGCCTCAAGCCTGAGTCACTCTGCCCACCTGCTAGACACCTCTTGCCGCCAGAAGCCGCCTCAAGGGCTCTGTGTGGCCAAGTGGGCACTGGACGCTGCCCATTGCTATGGCTGCCCCACCCCCCGCCCTAGCCCTCTGAGGCAGCTGGTGAGATGAACACGAGATCAGACAGGGAAAGGCCATCAAACCACACGCTGCCTCAGAAAAGACGGGTGGAAAGGCCTGGTCGGCGTTTCCAGGGCTGGGGTGGCCAGGCCCAGGGGAACCACCCTTGGAGGGCGGCCTCCCCAGAGGCCAGCTGCTGCCTTTGAGGTTGAGGGCCATTTACAAAGCCCAGTGAGCTTGGCAATGTAGCTGCAGCCTCGCTCTCTGGAGCAGGCATCTGATGACATGGCCCTATGACAATGACAGTGTCTACTTACTGAGTCTTTCCCATGGACTGGGCCCAGCAACAACTGGACACACAGAGAAAGGCTCACCCTCTAGGACCCAGCCTGCATGAGGTGCAGAAGGGACATCTTTTCCCTGGGGGTGATGAGATCGGGGAAAGCCTCCTGGAGGTTGTGACATTTCAGCTGGACTTGAAAGGCAGTAAGCTCTGGAGGAGCAGCAAGGTTGGGGTGTGGAGATTCAGTGAAGACACTGAACACTTCCACAAGGGAAGGCCATAAATGAATGGAGAGGGAGCCGGGAGCATCCCAGCTTTTAGGTTAGTGGGGAAAGCAGGAGTGAGGCCGGCTGATGATGCTCCTGCCATGGCAGCAATGGCAGGTGGTGGGGGCTGTGGGAGAAGATGACATGAAGACCCCCACCTTCCAGCCCAGGGGGTGAGCAGGTGTTAGGCCCCCACCCGCCACTCTCCCAGCAAGGAGGTGAGACAAGGCTGGGCAGAGGCCTGCGGCTGGCAGGACAAACACTTGCTGGCTCTGTGCCGCCCTCTCTAGCTGGACTCTGACGGCAGCCCTAATGTCACTCAGCTTAGAGGCGGGTGAACTGCAGGGACCCAGCCTGATTAAATCCACCATCTCAACCTGGGCCCAAGCTGTATATCTCCAACATGGGGGAAGTGACACCTCACAGCCTGCACACGGCTTCATTTCCGAAAAGAATGTGTGAGGGGGAAGGTCAGGAGACAGGCACAGCCGTAAATTTGATGGAAGGTTTAGCTGGAAACCCCATTAAATCCACACACAGCTCAATGCTGGGCAATGTCCTTCCTCTGAGTCTGCTGAATGGGGCCAGGGAGGTGAGGGACTCACTAAGTAATGTCCTCATTTTTTGGTGTCTCCTATTACCCAGGGGATGAAAAACCTATTACCCATAAGGTTTAGTGGCACTTGGTCCCAAGACTGCAATACTGTCCTTTACCTATGTTCTCCCCTTGGCCCGCACGTGGGCACGCAGCCTCTGCCGGGCTCTCTGTCCACTCCACCATCTGTGTGGATGGCCTCACTCTACCTGCACCCCACATTTGGGTCTCACAGGTCCTGGCTTCTGCTTCCCCAGGGCGGGTGCTCTCTACCCTGCACAGCGTGCCCTGGAAAAGCGTGACCCATGTCAGGAAAGCTGGTGTTCTGTGGCTTTGCGCCCAGCACTGAGCTGCCCTGGCCCCTGAAGTCTCCCCCAGGGCTGGGGCTACCCTAACTTCAGGTGGTGACTATGCAAAAGTACAACCAGGAACACAGGATGGCCTGCAGAAGGGTGCAAACCCCACTCCCCAAAATCAGGCCTCCACACACTCATCCCCTGGGGGGCTCTGGAGCATGGACAGTTTTCCTTGCAAGGGAGTTCCCCATAGAGAGAGAGGCTAGAGGCCTGGATTTAGGAGCTTCCTTCTACCTACCTCTCCCACTCCCTACCCCCACCACCAGGGGCCAGAGGCTACCTCTCACTGTAAGTATCCCTCATCCGAGACTGAGCTGAAGAACCACACAGAATAGTGAGGATGACAAAAGTGGGCTCACATCTCTGCTACGTGATCACGGTGAGTGACTACCATACTTCTCTGAGCCTCAGTTTCCTCATCTGTTAAACAGGATTACAATAATAACTACCCTCATGAGACTGCCGTAGGGATTTAAGGAGTCAATGTAGCAAATGCTCTACAAATACCTGCACACACCGGAGCTTCCTTTACAGTGAGGCTGTCCTCAAGGTTATCTTTTCTTTTTTTTTCTTTCTTCTTCTGTTTTTTGAGACAAGGTCTTGCTCTGTCACCTGGCCTGGAGTGCAGTGGGGCAATCTTAGTTCACTGCAGCCTCAACCTCCTGGCCTCAAGTGATCCTCCCACCTCAGCCTTCCAAGTAGCTAGGACTATAGGCATGTGCTCGGCTAATTTTGTATTTTGTTTTTAATAAAGGTGGGGTTTTGTCATGTTGCCCAGGCTGTTGTCAAACTCCTGGGCTCAAGCAATCTGCCTGCCTCCACCTCCCAAAGTGCTGGGATTAAAGGTGGGAGCCACCGGCCCTGCCAAGGTTATCTTCTAGGCTTGACAAGAGTATAGATGTTTTCGTGACAGCAGGTGCAAACAAAAGGCTAAACCCCTCATCGGGACTGAAGGAACCTGTTACTTCTCTCTCAAAAGCCACAGCTAAACTTACTTTATGATGCCATTTGTATGCTCTTCAGGAAAAGGCAAAATTATAGGGACAGAAAACAGAGTGTGCCAGGGGCTGTGGGGGGTGGGGGGTGGTGTTGAGGGTGGTTAGGGGAGGGGAGAGCGGCTACGAAGGGACAGGCCGCACACTGGAGAGAGAACAGTTCTGTATCTCAGTTGTGATGGTGGTTACACACCTGTATACATTTGTTAAGATTAACAGAACTGTAGGCCTCAAAAGGGTACATTTTACTGTATGTAATTTATACCTTCCTAAACCTGACTTTAGACAGAAAAAAAGAGAAAAAAGGACCCAGTTAAGATCAGATGAGACCAAACCAGCTATCTCAGCCCTGGAGGGCAAGGAAGATGAAGTGGTTCTGGAGTAATACCAGCAGGACTCAGAGGGGACGTCCTGGATGGCAGTCAGATCCCCATGTCCAATGAGGGACAGAAGACCAAGGGAGTTGACAGAGGAGGGTGGGCCCAGACACTAGTGCTCAGACAGCCCATCAGGCCTGCCGGCAGTGCCCAATGGCTCTGCGTTGCAGCTGAAGCCACCGCCCCTGCCTCAGGCTTGACCATCCCTCCAACTGCGTTCACAAATTCACAGAGCTTCAGAGGGACTCCAGGGACACACACCTGTGTTTCACAGGCTAGCAAACTGAGGCCATTAAGTGAGGAGCGCTGATCACATCCCACAGCCGGCAGCAGCTGACGCCTGCAGCCGGGCGCCCTCCAGCCCTCCAGCACCTCCTGGCTGTTCCTTTGCCACCGTCGCTCCTTCCCTGTGATGAGCTGCCCTGGAGACCCAGCCAGAGGCCTCACGCCCTGGCTTTCCTCCCCTACGCTGTCCACGTGACCTAGCCTCCTGGAAGGGAGATGTGGCTCCTGGAACTCCCTCCTTCCAGAAGCCAGAGCCCCTAGAGGTCAAGTTCACTGTAGACAGCCATGTGGGTCCAGAGGCCATATGCAAACTCATAGCCAAGTTCAACTCCTGAAGTGGGGTAAACTGTTTGATTTGCAAGTTATACCCCCTACACCCTGGACCTGGATAGTGTATTCTGGAATCAACCTACAGGGCCTTAGTGATCCCCTGCGACATTCCATCCCAGAGGACCTGGACTATTCGTTGCCAGCTGTCTTTGGATGTTAGGCTAACATTCAGAGCCACAACTCCCTTTGCTATTCCACAAGTTCATGATGCTGCCGGCTCCACCTGCCCTCCTTCCTACCTGTCCTTGCCCTCTACTGTCCCCCATCTGCCCTCCCAAACCTGCCTGCCCCCCTACTGTCCTCCCCCTACTGTCCTCCCCCCACTGTCCTCCCCCCACTGTCCACCCCCCCACTTGCCCTCCCCTACCTGTCCTCCCCACTGCTGTCCTCCCCACCAGCCTTCCCCACACCTGTCCTTCCCCTACTCTGCTCCTCCCACCTGCCCTCTCCCCACTGTCCTTCCCCACCCATCCTCCTCCCTCCTGTCTTCTAACACTCAAGCGGGACACTGGGGAAGAGTCCAGGCCTTTCACAAGCAGATGCTGCCCAGCCTCAGTGCTTCCAGGCATGGTGTAGGGAGCTTCAGGGATGTGTTGGCCGTGACAGGGTATCTGGAGTAGGATTCAGAAGCCCTGAACTTGGGTTGCCTTTCTTGAAAGTGTCACATTGAAGATCTTGGGACCTCTGTGTGCCTGAGAGGGTGTCAGGTGCTTCAGATAAATGTGCTTAGTTAATTCCACTGACCATCTTATAAGGTTAGTGACTCACCCCCATTTTACAGATTCAGAAATGGAGGTACACAGAGGTTATGTTATCGTGGTTACATGGGGTGCTGCCTTTGAAGGATGGCTAAGAAGAAAGACAAATTTCACAGTTTGGTCCGTGGTGGGCACGGGGTGGGGGGAATATTTACCTTTCCATCCATGTAGTTAGGCAGATGCTATGCTGGGCCTTGTGTTCAATGGCTGAAAACAATTATTCAACACCCCAAATTAAGCTCCATTCCACCTCACATACCAACACTTTAATTTTCAAAAGCAGTTCAAATCACAATTCTGCTTGAGAAAGACATACTTCAGCCAGGAGGTACACATTTATAATCTCTCTCATAGGCAGATATCTCAATTGTCCTAACTTAACCCACAGCTGCTTTTTTTTTCTGGCTTTCTTGCTGTCTGGGGTGTTTCAGGACCTGGACAGAAAAACCACAGGCTCAGCCTCTTCGTGGGGCAAAGCAGAGCTTGTGTTTGTTTGTGAATGACCACAGATGTGACCTGGTTTCCCCTCCTGCGGGCAGAGCTGGGGGCCAGAACAGGTGGTGGAGTTGGAGAGAGAGCTGTTGTTTGTGAGGCCGGGAAGGAGAAAGGAGGATGGCAGGGCCGATGGAGACTTCAGGCAACGGGATTAAACCTCAGAGGCTGGACTTCGGCTGGGCAAGACGCGTGAATTTAATCAGCACCCTCACCTTAAACCTGAATGAAAAGTAATTAAGTTTGCCCAATTCTCTAATTAAAATTCCCAACTAGCAAAACCCCAATGGCCATGTAGTGGAAATTCATGTGAAACAGAGAGGAAACAGAGTGTCTGGACAATGGTCTCCAAGCTGGCGACCACTCAGCACTGCCTGTTTGCAGAGAGACACATTTTGCTTTCCCATCCCTCACACTCCAGGGTCCTTTAAGATAACTTTCTTTCCCCCATAAGAGCTCCCAACAGGATGAAGGTTGGGAAATCAGATACATGTGCCCAGTTTAATATGTACACAGAGAGGGAATAAGGAAGCTTGAAGAGGCATCTCTGACCATATCAATTTATTCCTACCCTCGTCTCTAGCACAATGTGCAGAAATATGAAAATATACACACTTCTCTATGTAAGCATTTTAACCAGCACTTAAAATCCTAAATGCTGAAATATGGCTGGCTGTGGAGGCTCCCCTAGATGCTGGAGAAAATGACTGGCTGGCTTCTCTGGCTCAAGAGCCCACCTCTCACTGCAGAGGGGCTCTCATAGGTTACAAGCTCCTCATTAGAAGAGGCGCGTGCAGAGTTTAACACACTCAATTGGAATCTACTGCTTTTCATCCACAAACTCCTACGTAGTAATTATGGGTTACTGCAGGGTGACAGCCCAGCCGTTAAGTGACTCCAGCCCGAGATTCCTCCAGGCATCCAGCCCATGGCAGGGCCGCAGCCAGAGGCAGGCAAGTAGCCATGTGTCACCCGAGAGTGCTGTCCAGCCTCCGGTGGCCTGGCTGGGGTGCCATCCGACCACTGTGGACGACGTCCTCCTTCTAACTGCTCATGCTGTCTCCCCACGCACCGGCCAGGAACTGCTGTACTGATTGCAGGTTACCTCCTGTCTGGCTGGGAGGTCTCTCCATGTTCACTCCGGGGCTCCCTCCAATCCGCCAGAGTGAAGATTCTAACATAAAAACCTGATCACAGCCCAAGCTCTGAAGCTGGACACACAGCCCCTTGGGGCCTGGCTGCTGCTGACTCTCCAGCCCTTCCCAGCTCAGCTGCCATCACTAAGTGCGTCCACTAGTACCAAGCCCTTTTCCATCTGACCCATTGTCACGGGAACTCTCTGGGCTGCCCGGTGCCTGGCTAAAGGCCTCATGCTGGGCACCAGGAAAGCACAGAAGCCATAGAAAGTGAAGTCCCTGCTCCTCCTGGGGAAGTAAATTGATCCACAACTGAGACCCACGAGCTAACGCCAGGCCCAGGCAGCTAGCACCATCCCAAACCCCACAGGGCAATGCCAGAGGAGACACACACTCGCCTCTCCATGCCTGCAGACTGAGCTTCTCAGGGTGCTGAAAGAACAGAACTGGGCAAGAAGGGGTGAGCTAGAGGACTTCAGCCAGAAGAAAGATTTTTAAAACCAGAAAAATGAGACCAAGTATATTTTTTTTTCATTTAGAGACAGGATATGAGTTTAAAAAATAACTTTTATACTGTGTATATAATTCTGTATTCTGCTTTTTTCCTTTTAATATTGTACTATGTTACTAAGATTCTTCATAAATATTTTAGTGGATTCATACTGTCTCCACAGCTAGACGCTAATTTATTTAAACTTTCCCCTTTATTCAGCCAAGTCTTTAAACACCATAAAGTGACTTTACTACAACCATGATTCTGCTTAGACAGCTCTTCTTCCACCTAATTATTTGTATAAAAAGATGGGCTTCCTCAGTTAGAGCCATCACTGGCAACAAGAAATAGCCAATACTTTTGACTCTGGTATCATGAGGAAGAAAGATTGTCTTCTTTGATCTGCCCCTGGGAGGGAGGATACACATGATGAATATCTGTGGCTGAAGGAAGAACAAATAGGTAAGTGAGGGAGTCAGTAAGTCACAGAATAGTCCCCAAGGTCTATTCTTCTGAAGTTCACAATTCTTCAGTTTCTCATCAGGGACCCAGGCTCAGCCAATACTTTAATGTATCCATCTTGATCTGAGCAGTTTTTCCTAGATGTTAATATGATTTTTTTTTTTTTTTGAGACAGAGTTTTGCTCTGTTGCCCAGGCTGGAGTACAGTGGTGTGATCTCAGCTCACTGCAACCTCTGCCTCTCAGGTTGAAGCAATTCTCCTGCCTCAGCCTCCCAAGTAGCTGGGACTACAGGCGTGCACCACCACATCCAGCTAATTTTTGTATTTTTAGTAGAGACGGGGTTTCACCATGTTGGCCAAAATGATCCTGATCTCTTGACCTTGTGATCCACCCACTTCAGCTTCCCAAAGTGCTGGGATTACAGGCGTGGGCCATGGCGTATGGCCCAAAAGAATTTTTAAGAAAATAAATCTTTTAATAGCAAATTCCAGTATCAAAACTAAGGCAATTGGTACAACCACATTGGACGGCTGGCAGTATTAGTCAGAGCTGACCACGTGTCCCCTAAGATCCAGCAGTTTCATTCCTAGATATATTCCCAGGAAAAATGCACATATACATTCATCAAGACTGTACAAGGATGTTCATAAACATCACAGAATAGCCCCAGATTGGAAACAACCCAAATGCCCATCAACATTAGAAAAGTTTGGTGTATTGTGCTATATTCACAATAACAGGAAAAAATATTACTCAACAATAAGAAGAGCAAACCACAACTACAAGTAATAACAGGAATGAATCCCCTAAACATAAGAAAGCAACCAGATAGAAAATTGCACAAACTGCGTAATTCCATTTACATAAAGAACAAGAGCAAGCAAAACTAAGCAATGCTCTCAGAAGTCAGAAGTATGGTTGTTCCAAAATGGGGGAGTGGTGGCTAGTGACTGGGAGTGGGCACACGGGGGCTTCGGCTGATGGTCATCGTCTGTTTCTTGATCTGGATGCTGGTTACATGGATGTGTTCAAACGACAAAAGTTCACCAAACCCTACACTTAAGATGCCTGCACATTCTGGCATGTACGTTGTATCCACATACTCTTTTTTTTTTTGAGACGAATCTCACTCTGTCACCCAGGCTGGAGTGCAGTGGCGTGATCGCGGCTCACTGCAACCTCTGCCTCCCCGGTTCAAGCAATTCTCCTGCCTCAGCCTCCTGAGTCGCTGGAATTAGAGGCGCACACTGCTACACCCAGCTAATTTTTTTTTTATTTTAGTAGAGACGGGGTTTCACAGTGTTGCCCAGGCTGGTTACGAACTCCTGAGCTCAGGCAGTGCGCCCGCCTCGCCCTCCCAAAGTGCTGGGATTACAGGCGTGAGCCACCGCGCCTAGCCTCACGTACTTTTTTTTGAAGGATGTGTGGCCATTTTAAAGCCACATCAAAATAGTTTACTTTAAAACTTTCTCAAATATCTACATGCAAGGCCCTGAAGAAACAAATAAGTGACCCAGGGTCTGTGTATTGGGCCCATGTCTGATCTCAGGGAGTTCAGACTGATGTGGTGTGATGGGCAAGCTGGGAAGAGCTCCAGGGACAGTGCTCAGGGGCAGGCTCTGGGCCTGCTGGAGGAGGAGGGGAGGCCAGGAAAGCCACCCCATGGTCATGCTGAGGGGCTGGGCCAAGCCCCACACAGATACATCACCAGCAGACCCAATGCCAAGGCCCCACCCCTCCCAGGCCTTCCATAGCCTCTTGTCTTCCAACTTACTGCTGCCTGTTGAGTGAGCAGTGGACTAGCCCAGGTTCCACGGGGCCTAAAGCTGACACAGTTGGGGGCACCTCTTAAGTAAAAGAATATTAAACAATGAACCTATGATTAAGCACAGGGACGTGGAAAAGGTCGTGCAAACAGGGCCCAAAGCCTAAACATCATTCCCCAAGTGCATCCGCCTTTGCAGAATGAGTCTCCACCTGGCTAGGACCCCATCTGCCTGACCTGACACAGGTGTCCTCAGCAGGGCCAGTAGAACCTTGCTCCTCCCTGCCGCCCACTGGGAGCTGGCACACAAAGTGCCAATGGAGCCAGGGCTTCCTGAGAAGGCATCTGGCCCACCTGTGTCCCTCCTCCAACGCAGCCAGCTGCAAACCCCTGCAAGAAAAGTCCCCCTGCTCCGCCTTCTGCCATTCCCCACTGTCTGATTTCTCCGGTGACTATTTTAAACTGTATTAAGTGATTTTTAAATCTTCCTCCTAGTGAGATTTGATCTCATTTATCTTTGCTGCTGGGAGAATATCAGTGAGCTTCTGGGGGAAATGCGGCTGCTGAAGCAGCTGAGTGGAGGGAGGAACCCACAGCCATCATTCTGAGTGTTTAAGAAATTCAGCTCCTGATTCCACTTTGCATTTATTTTGTATGGAGCATCTGGCACCGCTTTAACTGTTTCCCTCCATAACCAATTGTCTTAGCACTGCCTACGGAACAGTCCATTCTTTCCCTAAGATTTGAATAGCCATCCTTGTTAAAAAAGAACGAAATCCCCAGTTGTACTCATCTCTATTTCTGGCCTCTCCGTTCTGTCCCAACACTGTGTTTTAATCACTACAGCTTTATAATATGGCTTAGCATCTTGCCGGCCAGCCCCCCACCGCACCCCCATCACTGTCATCTTTTAGTCCTGGCTCTTTGGCATTTTGTTGCCTTCCACGTGAATTTTATAGTCAGCTTAGAGAATTCCACTAGAATCCTCCTGGGGTTTAGATCGTGCCTGACCGCCCAGAATTTATAGGTAATAACACGCGCAAGGGTGTCCTGAGGCGAAGAAGAGGAATACTGTCTGCAGAGGCCTGGCTGCAACTAGTGCTCCATAAACAGCAGCAGCTGCTAGCACTGCCGTTAGCACTCGGTGCAGGGCGGGGTCCGCAGGACAGGGTGTGTCTACTGTAACTCTCCTTGCAAATCTTTCCAAGCCCATCCTCTTCTTTGCCTGGCCTCATGGGCCATTTCCCCACAGAGAAACGACTTTGCTCCTTCCCCATATACTCTCCTCCAAGCGAGCAGCACCGTGGTCCCTCTCGTTCCCAGGGCTTGAATCCCTGGGCTGTGATGGCCAGCCCGAGGTCATTCTGTGGGCCTTTCCTCTAGTTGTGGTCCACTTTTCCAGCCCACTTTGTCCACACCGTGCCTGTGAGCACCCAGAGCCAACTACAGACAGAGTCAGCCTCGCTCTGCTCAGACACTGAGTGCTGACATGCATGCCACATGCCTGTCCCCGGGTCCCAGCTTAGGAAAAACACCTGCACACACACAGTTACCCCATGCCCGGCACAGGCACCACCAACAGGCTCCCCCATCCCATTTACCCAGCACAGAGCACAGGCCACCGCCGAGTCTCAGACACCCACAAAGGCAGGAGTCACTTCACCATTTTATGGGTTAGGAAACAGGCTCTGAGGGCCGAGTGTTTTGGGTCGAAAGTGTCTGGGAAAGGCCTGGCATGGTGGCTCATGCCGAGGCGGGCGGATGGTCCGAGGTCAGGAGTTCCAGACTAGCCTGGCCAACATGGTGAAACCCCGTCTCTACTAAAAATACAAAAATTAGCTGGGCTTGGTGGTGGGCACCTGTAATCCCAGCTACTCAGGAGGCTGAGGCAGGAGAATCACCTGAACCCAGGAGACAGAGGTTGCAGTGAGTTGAGATCGTGCCACTGCACTTCAGCCTGGGCAACAGAGCGAGACTCTGTTTCAAAAAGAAAAAATAAATTGTCTGGGAAGCTAGGATTCTAACCTGGTTTGCTTGACACCCCCAAGTCGTATTCCTCCTAGAAAGGAATGGCACCAGGGCCAAACATCAAGTCACCTGCAGGGCAGACACTCAACTGAGCTGAGGTTCCCAGGCACTGAGTACCCTCCACCTCCAGCTGCAGCTTCTCCTAGCATTTCCTAGTCTTTTTTCTTCTTGGCTGGGACAGCAGCTGCCACAGTGAGTGGCTGTTGACAAACTAGTCAGCATGCTGCCGAGGCGTCTTTCTGAGCTGCCTGCATCCTCCTGAGCAGAGAGATACCTCATTAGCGTGCTATATTTCAGCCCCGAGAAAACAATGCATGCCAAGAGACCATAAACAACAAGTACAAAAGCTACAGGTCACGGATGATAGATGCCACCCGTAGACATTCAGCGCAGGCCTGCTTACACAGACAGGAGCCAGGCCCGCTTCCGGGCACATCTGTCTTTCCCCAAACGCTGACGCAGGGAGAAGCCAGCGCGGCCAGGGCTCTGCGCACAGACGGGGGCTGCGGCTGATGGGTGAGCTGCACTGTTTTGTGACAACTTTCAATGTTTCTCCAAACCCTCACCATTCTACTTTGACTACTGGTGCTTTTGATTATTATTATAACTTTTTTCCCTCTTGCTACAGGTCCAGGATTTCTCTCTTTGGAAAATAAAGTTTCAAAACATACCAGCCGATTTTTGAAAAGGGCCAGCCAGCCAGTTGGGAAAGCAGGCCAAAACCAAGGCAAACAGGGGCTCTCACACAGCCCCACGGAGCCTGCACAAACCGGGCTCTGTTGACTGGGAGGGGCGGTTCTGCAAAGGAGGCACCAGGCGGTTGAACACCGTCACTCTGGCCAGCTGTGTGCAGCCGGGAGCCTCTGGGGTGAGGACAAGGCAGGAGTTGGATTGTTCCCCTGTGACCAAAGTCCTGCAAGATGAGCAGAGCCCACTGAAGCAGACCTCCAGGCCCCGGGAGTGACAGATTGCCCCTGGAGCAGGTTCCTGACTTGGGGGTCTGGCCACAACATGTGTGTTCTGGGCAAGGTGACGCAGTCTCCTGCCTGTCTCCCCCCAGAGATGATTGCAAAAAGGTATGGAAATGTTCTCTGTGGTTACAAACTCTGCAAACAAGTGAGATTTTATGTCAGTCCGTTTCACAGTGATAGAGAGGAGAGCTCAGATGCTCTGTGGATGCAGGTTTGGTCAGATGAGAAGGCCCAGGGAGCTTGTGGTTGCTGGAGGGATGTTCCCAGCGCAGCCTCAGGTGGGAAAGTCAAAAACATTCCTTAGGCATTAAAAAGGGGATCAAAATGCAGCCTGCAGAGCCCTGGGGTTCCCCAAAACTGCCTCAAGGGGTCTGCGAAGTCAATACTATACTAAGATGTTATTTGTGTTTTTCACTCTTCTCTCTTGAATAGACACTGTGGGTGTCCGGAGGCTGCTATGCAACAGACCCAAAACGGAAAAGCTAGGAGAATGCATCCTTCTGCTAGGCCAGAGAGCAAAGAGGTCTGTCCAACTGAAAAATAATGCCATCTTTCACATTTTTGTTGTTGTCATTTTGGAAATTTTTTTTCATAAAAATTGGTTGTTTTATTAACATGAAATGGGTCTATTACTATTAGGTTTAAATAAGTTTAAATCTTTTAAATTTCTCAGTTTTAATTTCTAGAATGGTAAATACCAATAAATACACACTTCAAATACAAAAGCTTTTTGAAGTTACCAATACTTTTCGAGGGTATGAAAGGGGTCCTGAGACCAAAAAGTGTGAGACCGCGGCTGGGCATCAGTAATGACAGGACACATTCTCACGTGGAAAGGTTACAAGGTAGCAAGCACAATGTAATCTCATTTTGTAAAAAGCAGGCAGATATGTGTGTGTGAATAATTGTGCATACACTGTATACACACAGAAGACTGCAAGTGTATATTCCAAAATCTTAACTCTGGCTCTCGTGGGTAGTACACTGAGGGTAGACTTTCGTGTCTGTCACTCACATATATTACTATTGCCATCAAATAAAGTGACTAATTAATGTTTCAAGTTTAGCCTATTACGTTCTGAGAAGCCTACTGAATAGTAGTAATTGAACAAGTGCCATCCTGGCACCCTTACCACGGGCTAGTACGATGCTGAGTGTTTCAAGGACAAGAGTTCATTTAACGCCAATAATACCGACGGATTATCAGCCTCATTTTACAGAAGAGACAGTGAGTGTACAGCAAAGTTGAGGATCTTGTCGGCAATCACACAAGTAGCAGGTGACACCTGGACTCCAGTCTGGGCTGGCCTGTCACCAGAAGCCTGTGCTCCTGATCACTGGGATAGGTGGCCTTCCCTACAGACTCCTCCAGCCATGGAGCAGAGCTGTTTGCCAGGGCCTCAGCCTGCCCACTTCTTGGTGCTGACCACACACAGCCTGCATGCCCACTCTGCAGTGTGACCTTCGTCTCTGGTAAGCAGGACCCTAGTATTCTATGTAACCTGCAGCCCCTGTGTCCACTCCTAGTCTGGGCAGGTGGCTAAAGGACAGGACTAGGCAGTAGCCACTCCTCATTGGGGGTCTACAAGACTGCAACATTCTAGGGGAGCCCACTGTAAGCTGGTTAATTCCAGCCACCACTCTCTCTCACGGGGCACACCCCAAATCATTACCCAGGCCCGGCTTCTGCAGCCAAAACTGCTAATACCCTGAAAGTGAGGTCATGGCTTAGGGGTCACTCTGGACACATCTACCACCTCACCTCTGCTCCATGACCACAGCCATGGGCTTGGAGCAAGTGTCACAGCCTGAGGTCACTCTGCCTCCTCCAGCTCTCTGACCATAGCTGTCACCCCACCAGCCACTGACCACCTGGCACAACAAACTTTGTGCTCCCCTTCCAGGGCCCCCCACCCGCCTGCACAGGTGGCTCCTGTGTCCTTTGCCTTTGGCACAATGTGACGTCATGGTTGTCATGCCCAGACCCTGGGGGTCCCTCCATGCTCACTCTGGGAAGGACCACAACTCTCAGCTGATTTCTGAACTGGTGTGCTTGCTGTGGGAGTTGAGAAACATAATAAATGGGCCCCGCTCTGTTTGCAGCACCTAATTTGCAATAATATTGAAGTCTCCAACAATAACTCATTTACTCTTATAATAAATATATAAAAAAAGACAAATTGCTACATTGAACATGCATTTTCTTCACTGCAAGTAGCTGCTACCCCAGGGAGAAAGCCCTGTGCTGCTAACTAATAGTAAATCCTTTGGAAAATCATGTGTCATAATGATGGACAACCAGGGAAGGGGTATTAAATAGATTTAGAGGTTAGCTACTCTAACAAGAACAAAAGACGTCCTTTGCAAACCATACCTATAAGAGCACAGATCAGCCCATGATTAGCACCCACAGTCTGACAGCTTTGGTGCACAGGAGGAAAGAAAAGTTCTGTCCTGGGCTGGGTGTGGCCGGCCAGGTGTCAGGACAGAGGGGCAACGGGACGAGGGAGCAGGGGTGAGGCCTGGGCATGGGTTCAGGCAGGAGATTGTGTTCTCCGGCTCTGAAGTCTCACCTCTGTTTCTCACCATCGACCAGCTCCTGTATATCACTGAGTAAACACTCATGGAGCATCCACCATGCACAGCTCAGGGTGGGCACCAGGAAAGCAGGGAAGTACAGCCCTGTCTTTGAGAAGGAAGCCATGACTTTGGGATAAAGAGGCTCCTATGGACATCCTTGGCAGGGGCTCTGGAAGCACAGGCCAACCTGGTTGTGGATGGCTTCTGCAGGCCGCCTGAGTCAGTGCTAAAGGCCAGGCTCTGGCCTGGAGAACAGGGCTAAGAAAAGGACTGCCTTATTCTCCTGCTTATACCATAAGATTTCATGAACTAGTGCAGCCATGAGCCTTCTCGATCTGTTTCTTCAAGTCCCATGATTTGCATTCCTCAATTTAGGAATAGGGGTTGACAGCTGTGTCCAAAATCCTGGGTGTTCCTTGCCTTCCCATCCAGCTCCTGTCTAACTTTGAGTTTCTATGGCTGCCCAGGACCTGGACTAGAATTGGTGCCAAATGGCTGCTTACTGGACTGAAGGTAGGCAAGCAGGTTGCATGTGTCGCATGCCAGGCTCTGCAGGAAGAGTCTCTCATGTCACAGAAGAGGAAGATGAGGCTGAAAGGGTTACATGACCTGTGGAAAATCACACACCCATGATGACAGCAACCGCAGTCCCACCCAGCGCAGGTTTGAAGGTGGCACATGGCACAGCCACTTGAAAGAATCAAGGGCAAGTGGTCAGCTCAGCAGCCTGCACTAAGCAACACGGGTGTGGGCCAACGCTACCCATGAAGTCCATATTCCAGCAGGTGTCACTGGAAGTCATACCTCGGCTGAGGCCATACTCCAATCTCTTTCACCAATTCCCTATGAGACCTGAGCCAAGTTGCTGCCCACTCTTGGGACTCAGCTTCCTCTCCTGTGAAATGAGGCCGTTGACGCTACACAAGATCTCTACAGCTTCTCACCACTCACTCATCCATTCATCCAATGGAGGAAAATGTTTCCTCCTGAACTGATGATGCAGGTAATCTACAACCATGAAGTTACTCATCCAGACTAAGGCAGTTCCATGAAAACAGTGCTGCAGACCTTGTTTCGGCCGCTAAAACATTACTTTCTCCAGCATCAACTATCATCAGATCAGCCCATGATTAGCACCCATGGTCTGACAGCTCTAGTGCACAGGAGGAAAGAAAAGTTCTGTCCTGGGCTGGTTGTGGACGGCCAAGTGTCCAGAGGGGCAAGGGGCTAAGGGAGCATGGTGAGGCCTTGATAACTTTGCAGTTCAACCCTCATATTCTTGATAAACTTTGCTTTAAAAGTCATCACTCTATACTAGCCCAATATATGTAAACATGTTAGAAATTGGAAAACTTTCCAAAACTGTCTAGAAAGAGAAGCAGAACACTACACCAACTGGCGAGAGCTCTGCAGCCCCCTGCAGGCCCCCCGTGGACTGAAGGTCCCCCTTGCAGCCTGGAGCCCAGGAGGGGGTGTCGTTTGACCTTGGGGAATGGGTTTGCTTGCATTTCCTTCCTTCCTTTGTATGCTGAGCCCCTCCACTCCTCTGTCTTTAGAATATAAATACAGAGATTTGATTTCACTGGTGCTTTATGCTTTTGGGATTGCCAAAGTGTTCCCCCTCTGGCTTCCAGCATCTCACTTCTGGAAACCTATCTGTAGTTTAAGCAACACTGCCTGGTGATTGATGACTATTTTGCAACTGCTATCAGTTTACTATTTTAACCAATATATCATAAATCAGGAAGAGGAATGCTGGGCCCAAGTGGAGAGTGTAGCTTTTGCTCATTACCTGGGAGGATTATAGCCATTTCATAAAATCCATTATCTAGGGAAAGGATCCTATTGGTGAGGGCCAGCAAAATTCATTTCATGCTTCAAAAGTTTGTGATGGGGCTAGCTAGGGGAAAGAAACGAAATTGTTTGGAAGGTGGGGATCATGATTTGTTTAAAACTCAAGAAAGGCCAAGACTGAGCTGTGCCCATTATACCAAGTGGCACTTTGTTCTTAAATGCAAAGGCACTGTTGTCCCAGGGCCCAACGCCCTGACCACAGCCCTCCCAGGGCTCACAAAGGTGGGGCTGGCTAGGGAAGTGTGGCCCCAGGGTGGCTTCTCTCCCCTCCCTGCCCCAACTCAGGCCAGGCCACTCTCATGAATTCCAGGCCCAGAAATGGTCTCCTCTGTGGCCTCCCTGCCAAAACAGCATAGGTACAAAAGCAGACACATAGATCAATGAAACAGAATAGAGAACTCTGGGCCCAGTCCTGTCTACACAGCAGCTACAGCGATGTCCCCACATGACCACCTGGTCATGTCCTTCCCACCGCCCTGAGGATCCCAAATCTCGTGACCTCCAACACCATATGCCCACCTTGCCTCCTGCCATGGTTCAAGGACAATGACCTTTCCCCCTCTTCCTTGAGCTCCTCCTTCCCTCTCAGAGGATGCCACACATTCTCCTTGCCTTGGTCTGGAAAGTCTCCCCTCTATAACGTCCAGCAGGGTCTTCCCAGCACAGTGCTGCTGCATCCCTACCTGTTGCCTGAGGGTTCCAGCTACCCACCTCATCCTCCCTTGACCATTTATCTTCTAGCAAGTCACATTCTGATTTGATTTGAGGTCAGGATCACCATTTCCCCAAAGGCAGCTCCCAGGGAGGTCTCACCTCCTTACCTAACTTTGTTTCTGAATGGCAAAGGGAAAATGCAAATATCTCAGGAGGGAGGAGGCCAGTTGACCCAGCCTGTTCCTTCCCAGCAAGGCCTTAGGTTAGGAGCAGCATCACCTCCCACTGTAAAAAGTCCTCCCACTTTTAGGACCCCTGGGGCCCAGAAGGCAGGGCTGGGTAAGGGCCTTTAGGAAGTCAAAAGAAGAAAGATTCAACAGATGTTACAAAGAAAAAGAACGATGAAAGAAAGTGTCTTCTAGATTTTGCCAAGCCTCTGGAACATTCCTTTTCAATATGATTTTGTTTCCTTCTCTCCTATGCTTAACTTTCCGCAAATTCATTCCTCACACAAAAACAGCACGGTCCCCGAGGAAGCCGTTTTAACACACACGTTTTTCTGTGTAACCGTGAGCCGGGGCTCGCAGACAATAAAGCTTCTTGTCTGGAGTCCTCCTTGCAGCTCAGACCGCAGGGAATTGAAGTGGCGAAGACTGAGCTCCCAGAAGCTCGGCTTTGCCGGATCTCAGAAGAAACTCCCAGTTCAAAGTTCCCACTGATACCCAGAGAGTTTGAGGGGCTCAGAGTACATCTGTTAGTGGGGGCAGGGAAGAATGCCTACGGCTGACAGTGTGAATTTTCCAGCGCCCCCAGCCCCTGGCCCGCTCGCCTGACTCCACGCAGGAATCGCTTAACTTTCTTGCTCCATTTTCTCTGCTGTTCCTCCCGGCCTCCTGCACATTCCCTCTCTCTCCTCCCCTCCAGCTGTGTCCACCCAGCTCCTTTCTTTCCTCCCCCATCTTCGCCCCCTCCTTCCCTCCAGCCCCACCCCCCAGGCCCAGCACAGCCTCCCTGCCTTGGCGCCTACTTATGCTTGCTGGCTTCAAACTTGGAGCGCAGCAGACAAGGGGAAGGGACGTGGGAGAAGGGCGCTGCAGGCCAGGCCTGCACACACAAGAGTGGCCTCATCTCCACTCCGTCCCAGGGACAGTCACAGGAAAAGCTGCCTTCCTCCTTCAACTTACCCAGCACGCGGGGAGGGCGGAGGGACGCAGCACCCAGAGGGGCGGCGGTGCGGGGAGGGCTCTGCCCAGCGGCAGGAGAGGCGGTGGACCGCCTGGGCTGGAGCGCAGGGAACATCAAGTGGCCGCCGATGGAGGCGGGGCTGCATGAATCATTTATAACGGAGGCGGCCAGGGTTTAGGAGCCATCGCTAACTGCCTAACGGAAAGGCTGGCTGGACTCGGGGGATCCGGCCAGTGCTGGCAGCCAGCGGGCTGCCCTCCCTGCGGGTGCCTTTCTCAGACTCGGCGGCATGAACTGCTCCTCCTGGGAGAAGCTGCCATCTGCATGCCCTCCAGGGGCAGCAGCTGCCCTCCAGGTTCCAGAGCTTCAGGGTCACAGTGCCTTGAACTCCCGACTCTGTGGCCCCAAAAGGAAGAGGGAGCTGGGTGGGATCTTAGGGACCATATGGACTAGAAAGTCCACTGGGTAAGAAGGGGAAACTGAGGCCTGGGAAGGGCGGGAGAGTTGTCCAAGGCCCGAGGCCACTGTGAACCTTCTGAGACCGCTCCCTGAAGTTCCCTGAGGGCACCGAGAGCCACAGAGCCAGGAAGTGGAGTCCTTGTGGGCAGTGCAGGGGCAGGGTGGCTCCTCACACACAGGGCTCATGGGAGGATCTGAACCCACATCCCCAGCCAGCCTGAAATGTCACTCATTGGGTTTCAGTCTTTTGAATCAGGCTGTGGAAAATCACCCCCACCCTCTTTTCCCTTCTGCAGGGAGTGGACACATGAAAAGTACTTTGGGACAAGGAGTTCCAATCAAACAGAAGATTGGAACCACACCACCTCCAAAGCCCACTGGTGAGGACTGCCAGGACTGCCGATTTCACTCAGCCACTCACCACCTGCCCCGTCTGCCAGGTGCCACGTATAAGGATGCTGCCTTTTCTGCCAATGGCGGCGGTGGGGGGCAGGTGAACATAATGGGGTGGAGAGGGTTCATTGCTATTGTCACTGTCACCCTTTGCCACCAGAATGACACTCTATAGCCTCTTTTCCATCCTATCTCAAGGCATCAAGAAAATGAAAAACAGCTCTTCTGTCCCCCAAAGGGAGATCTTACCTTAAGCAATGGGATTACCATTAAGTACAAAACGTTTGACATTTATTCCAGGACAGGATGGAAGGAAGGACCCTGACGGGGGGTGGGGGGCGCTCCAGAGTCGGCCACCCCCTTCCCTCGCCCTGACCTGTCCCATAGCACTCCTCGTCAGAAGCCCGGACTCCATGTCCCTACAGAGACCCTCTGACTGTGGCCAAGCTCCCACCCTACCCTATCCCGGAAGCCCTTTGCTACATTCCTGCAGGAGCACAAGCTGAGGTCTCTAGTGCAAGACATGCTTCTTAGGCAGGAGGCAGGGGCCTGTGGGGCCCCATCTTAAGCCAAGAAATCAGTGCATGCCTGCATGGGCCTCCCTCGAATATTAAAGGAACTGTGGACATCCCTCAGCATGGAGAGCCAGAGTGAGTCCCATGAACACCAACTGCGTCCCCACTCCGAGTCTGGGTAGTGCTGCCCACAGGCACAGGGTATTAGGCCGGAAATGGCCTGCCTTTCCCTCTCTTGAAGAGGGGGTTCCAGGTCCAGAGAGGGTCTAATCTGCTTGGGATACCTGGAGTGGGACACATGGCAAGGCCTCGAATGCAGAGGGGCTGCATGAGCAGGCCTTGGTTGGTGCTATCTGAGCACCGCACACACCCTCCCCACAGCATACAGCAGCCCTTGAGATGAGTCAGGAGGCTTCCTGGGATGGGCGGGATGGGGAGGAGATGGTCAAACCAGATGCTGCTTTGGCAACACTTCTATAGGGCCATGGGGTTGCAGAGGGATCAGGAGTTTGTCCCAGTCGATTACACAAAAAGCTCAACCCCAAAGCTCCCAGGTCAGCAAAACTGAAAAGCAGGCCCCTTTCTTGGGTGGTATGGCCTCCAAGGGCACCGCAAAGGGCATGAAAAGAAAACAAGGGAAGGGAATCAAACTTTTCCTCAGCCTCAGGGAGCACTAGACCAGGCTGGAGGCTGGTGGAACAGATCCCTTTCCTGATGGGATCCTTGCCAGAAGGACCCCTTCCCTCCTAGTGGCGAGGACAGAACTCCTTAAGTTCAGAATCCTGATCCTTCTGAGAGTAGTTGGGTAGCAATTGTGTTGCATGGGGGGCGGGGCGACTATGCAGGCAGTAGGACCTGGCCCAGCTGCTGTTGGCTGCAGTGAGCTCATCAGTGAGGCTCCTCTCCATGCAGTGGCTGCTCTGGAGCCAAGGAAGGGCTGCAATCACACAGGCAAGTGCTCAGATGCTTGAGATACCTTTAGTCAGCCCTCCCGGCTCGGGCTCCCCAGCCTCGATACTATCCATAGACAGAAGTGAGTGAGGCCTCGGGCAGAATCCGAGGGCACCAGCCCTTCCCCTCAGTTTCCCCGGGGCAATGCTCAGGCTCAGAATGAGCCATTACCAAGTTGGAAGACACTGCTCCTGGCTGGACCCCAACAGCAAATGCCTCACAGAATGGGCTGCTCTCTGGGCCCTGCAGCCATCTCCAGAGAGACCCCTTCCCAAGGTGTCTGCAGCCCAGGCCAGGCCGTCCACAAGCAGTGATGATTCTGAGCTGGTTCTCTTCAGCCAGGCTTAGAAGAGGCGGGGTTTGTATGTTTCCATGACATACAAGTGCCCCACAGAGATCCAAAGTCCTGCTCAGGTAAGAGAGGGTGGGAGCGCCTCCAGGAAGCCCGCTCCAATACCCCTTCCACCCCCACCTTCAGCCACTAAGACACACAGGCTCTGTGCAGAGCAGGACTCGCAGGGCCGTGGGCTGGAGAAGGGATCAGCTGGAGCTGCTTTGGCTCTGGGCAACCCATGTAAGAGACAGCAGGTGGGAAATGGACGCAGCCAGACAACAAAACCACAGCCAAGGCCGGCCTGTGTGCTCTCCTCCCAGGTGGCAGTGTCTCCCATAGCCACCTCTCCTGGAAGCAGCCCTCTCGTCTGTGTGCCCGCCCCACAGGGAGTCCATGGCATCCTACCAGTATCCCCACATCGGCCCTCACAGAGCCTCCTCCTGCAGGCTGGCACCTGGACTCTCCACACTCAGAACTTTCCCTGGCTCCACCAAAGTCCAGTAGGTAACCTCCAAGTCTAGTGACTGCCCTTGGGAATGTGTCTGCTTCCCCAACTGTCCCTCTCACACGGGACATTTTGCTGCCAAATTGGCCCTTCCACCAACGCTAAATATGCCCGCAAACGCGGCAGACGCAGCAGACACCACCCTCTCTCCTATCCACATTGACGCTTGGGCCCCATCAACTCCTCCTCCAAGCAAGAGGCTTCCTGGAAGGGCTGCTATGGCCTCGCCTTCCTGTGACTCAGCTTATCTGTGCTGTTCCTAGGACATATCAGATCCTTTATTTTATTCTGAATACAGACTATTCCCACTTACAAATGAGCTGTGTTCTCAAAGGCTGGCATATTATAAACCATGATTTGGAACTTAAATGCATTTTCCCATAAAAATAACGTAACATAATATGAGTAGCTTTCTGTGTTAGCCCACAACTGCCCAGATAACCCACATTGTGGCTAAGATACTACAGAGGTGCAGTTAAAACCTCTATTTAAAAAATACAATACTAGTAATTAAGCAGACTGAAAACCATTAAGCATCTGATTAAAACAGAATAATTCTGTTCACTGACGTCCTAGTGCTTGAGGACGGCAGGCTCCTATCATAGCAAGAGAGACTGCCCAAGGTGGATTCCACAGCCCTGGGGTTGTGCAATCACAGGCGTGGGGTGGAGGCCGCGGTCAGGAAGAGGCCAGTGCTGACTGGGTCAGGCAGCCCTTGACCAGGGGCGACATGGGCACTGGCCGGAGCCAAGGCAGGCAGGGTCCTGAGGGGCAGTGGGCAGCTGCCAGGGAAATGCCTGCAATAGCTCCTCTCAGGGGAACTTGTGGGCTTCATGCTCTCAGGGGCTCCCAGAAGCTCCTGTCAGTCCATCAGCAGGCACATTGTTCTCTCACTGGTCTTGAATAAGGCCAAGCTGTGAGTGGTCTAAGCCAAGTCCTCCAATGGCTCAACCACAGCAATAGCCCCTTCCAGGCGCTCTGGTCACCTTGCAGCCCTATGAAGCAGATGTTGTTAACACGGATGAAAACCCAAGACTTGAGTTCTTGCAGCTGGCGAGGGGCAGAGCTGATCCCCAGCCGCTCGTCTGCCTCTGGAAGCCCCCTCCGACTAGGGAGCCATGGAGGGAAAGGGGAGATATAAGCTACCATCTCATGCTACCAATGAACACAAAGCATGATTTGCCACCAGCCCTATCAGCTAGAGGTCTAGGCAGGCTGCCCTCTTGGGCGAGAGGAGCCCTGCGCTGAGCCGGTGCCAGCCTTCCACTTTGTCTGTATTGCTAATCCCACATTCACTCACCCGGAACCTCAGAGCGCCCGCCCTGCACGGGCACTGGTGAAGCAATAATAAATAAGACATTGTACATTTCCTCAAAGATCTGAGAAGGCCCCGGCTTGGCCCCCCGCCTGCCCAGCTCAGCACCCTCGCTGGCCCACCTGCATGCTAAGTGCTTATGATGGACCCACAAGGGTTTCCAGCTCCCACAGTTCTTGCCAACCTACCCCATGGAAGACAGAGAGATGGGGGCAGGCATGGTTCAGCATATTTTACAGATAAGGAAACAGAGGTGCCTGAAGTCACACAGATACCTTAGTGGCAGGGCAGACATAACCCAGGAGCCCCGGAAGGCCCCAGACAGCAAGGCCTGCTGCATCCTAGTACCTCGTGCAATGCCTGGCACACAGCAGGAGCGCTGGCAGAGTGGTGGGCGAACCGCATCCTGATGATAGGAGGCATTTCCTGTGTAGGTATTTCTTTATTCTACAAACATTTAGAAAATGCCTTTGGGCCAGGACTCACCCCACATTCATTCCAGGTCTCCTTGGAAGCCCTCCTGCATAGACATCTGCCCTCTATATGATCACTTCCCTTTGCCATTGGGCCGCCTCCCCTTCACCATCATAGCCCGTCAGCCGAGCCTTGCCTGCCAAAGCGGGAAAGCTTTTCTTACTTGTTTCTGGCAGGAAGAAAGAGGAAGAAAAGACTAGCACACAGGCCACATCACCCCTTCTGTGGCAGCTGTACATCTCCGTGTTCCTCCTCCCCATCTGGGGTGGTTCACCCCTCAGATGTATAATGAATCAGGCACTCGCTCATTAATAAAAAATGACAAGCGATCATCTCATTGAAATCTGCCGAGCTGCCAGAGCCTGCAGACACAACCCCTGCCTGGCTCTGCAATTCCTCTGTGGTCAAGTGGTAATGAGTCTGTGGGGTGGACAGGCCAGCCAGTGAGTATCTTAGCACTTAACGTGCAGGCAGGGAAGTCACCTTTCTGCAGCAGGCACCCTCAGGGCCGTCAGGTAAATACCTTTTTTGTCTGTATTAACAAAGGGCTCAGCTCAGCAGGCCCCAGCTCCTCCAGGGTCAGTGAGGTAGGAGAATGCCACGGGCCATGGAGGGTTAATCCTTGCTGTGGCAATCAGCAAACCCCTGTGTCCAAATCCCCAGAGCAGCCCAGGCTTGGAGACTGAATCGCTTGGATGCTTTTTTGTTTTAAAAAGCAAGTTGAGTGAGCAAAAGGTCTTGACAGGACCACTGGAGGGCTACAGCGTGGATGACCCCAGCCATAGGACCAGCGCTAGGACCCCTCCCAGGCTCCCCCTAGAGCTGAATCACAGGGCAGCAGGCATGTCCAAGGGTCATGCTGCTGGAGGTGCCTCCAGGAAGCCTGCAGCGGCCTGCTCCTCTTCTCTCGTGGGGCACCCTCGCTGTTTTATGTTCACTTCAGCACCCGCTACATACGGAGTTTCACAGGCAGTGCTGGAGCCTGGTAGAATGTGAGCCACGCTGAACAGACAGCCCGGAATGGAATTCACACTCTGTTACTCGTGGGCTATGTGGCTTCAGAGACATCAGGAACCTCAGGTTCCTCACCTGTAAAATGGGTGACGGAGACGATCTTGCAGAGAGGAAATGGGCTCTAATCATCACCCCGTCATTACATAATAAATGACAGCTATCACGATTAGGGTGGGAGTCTAGAGCTTCAGCATTCTAAAGGCATAGTGGTCCAGCTTCTGCCTGGTTCACCATCATTTATATCATTTGCATCACCATTGCACATTCCTGTGTGCTGGCCATAATGGATCTGTAATTTTCACAACAATCCTTGGGTCAGGTACATTAACCTTAGCCATATTAGAAATGGGGTAATCCACCCAGGGCCTCAGGGAACCAAGTGGCCTAGCCAGGGTCTGACCCTTGCTCCTTCCTCTCTGCTCAAAACAGTCCTTGATGGCTCCCTGTTAACAATGGGCCAGGCCCAGGGTCCAAGAGCCCTACCTCTTCCACACAGGGCCTTCTTGCAGGCAAACGGGCTGCCCCCAGGTCCCTCCTGCATCTTTTGATCCACTAGAACAGTCGCCTGAAATGCCCTCCCCGATCTCTCCCTGCAGCTCAGCCATTCATCCTTCAAGCCAGCCACCTCCCCAAAGTGACCCCTGACCACTCCAGGGTCAGTGAGTGCTGCTGAGTTCTGCTCCCAGAATCCCGACAGGGAGCCGAGTCCCAGGGGGCCCTCTGAGCTTCTGAAATGGACACTGATAGCTGGCCTGAGCATGCACAGCCCCAGAGCCTATGTTGGGGGCCTGGGAGAATCTCAGGACCTGAGGACAGCAAGTCCCACCCTGCAGATGAAGAAGCCCAGGGTAGGTGATGGAATGAGACGGGACCTTCATGCAGCTTCTTGTGTGCACTGGAACTGACTGAAGCCATGCCTCAGGGCATGCTGTGGTAATGACCCCTTCACTTTACTCTAAATACCTGTAAACTGGAAGACAAATCTAAACCCAACCCTGGTCCATTACCTCTGCTTCTTACCTAGAGGACCTTAATGATACTCTCCGATGCCCTCTCCTTGATCCCCTTCAATCTACCCTCACACCACAGCCAGGAGGAGGGCACACACCCGCATGGCCACCGCCATAACCTCTGGGAAGCAGACAGAGACAGAGGGGCAAGGCTTGTGTTTCTGCACGTGCTTTAGTACTGTTAGCACCTGTTCTAGAAAATCTGTATAACTTACTGATAACAAAAAAGGAAAGTATTAGCTGGGTGTGGTGGCTCACGCCTATAATCCTAGCGCTTTGGGAGGGTAAGAGGACAGATCATCTGAGGTCAGGAGTTTGAGATCAGCTTGGCCAACATAGTGAAACCCTGTCTCTAGTAAAAATAGATAAATTAGCTGGGCGTGGTGGCAGGTACCTGTAATCCCAGTTCTTTGGGAGGCTGAGGCAGGAGAATCTCTTGAACATGGGAGGCGGAGGTTGCAGTGAGCCGAGACTGTGCCATTGCACTCCACAATGTGGCTCTTGGGCCACAAGAGCAAAACTCCAACTCAAAAAAAAAAAAAAAGGTGTATCTGTAGGGCTGTCGTGAGGCAGAGCTGCATTCACTCAACACAGCTTCCTTGCTCTTGTTTCAGGAAACAGCCCTTCCTTCAAGAGGAGATGGGGCCACCCACAAGCTCCAATGACATTCCAAGACAAAAGGGGACAAAGCAGAGCAAGCTCTGCATTTGCAGGCGGGAGGCCTAGGCTCTGCTTCTGCGATCAGCTCAGCGTGTGATCTCAGGGCCCAAGTGGCCTCACCTGTAAAAATGACAAAGGCCCCTCCCATCCCTGACAGTCTCAGACATTTTGGAGATCCTAAGGCAGGGTCCCAGAAAATAGCAAGTAACTTCAGAAGCCCAGCCCCAGGCAGTCTCCTTTAGAAGACAGAAGACTGCTTAAGAAAACCCTTGTAATGAGGCTATTAGCCAGGCCAAAGGGAGGGGGCACCCGGCTCTACCGTGCCTCCGGAAAGCCTCGCTCAGGCAGAGGCACAGCCAGGGCAAGAATGCTCCGGTCCTGCCCGAGCCTGGAACACGCACGCAGAAGACAACTCATTGCAAAACCCATGGCCCCAGGGATAGAGTCTGCCCTACATTAAGAAACACTTTCCAAATGAGATAATTATTTAATAGGTAATAAATGGAGTTGGAGAGAGGACAGCGGGAATTCAGTTGATTAAATGCCTGTGCCCCCCAGCACTGCAGGCCCTCCCCAGAGCCCAGCCTCCTGCCCCACACCTCCTAACGTCCTCTCACGCTCAGCTCACCTCCACCATTTCCTGCTCACGGATAACCAGCCTCCAGTCACTGTGCCACACAGAGGGCCCAAGCCAGAGGGCCCACAGCAAGGTGGCAGGCTAAATCCAAGCCATCCTGCCCGCCAGCAACTCAGCAGCTTGTCTCTTTCTCCGTCTTGCCCTGGGGACTGGCAGGCCAGTGGTCCAAAGGATAACAAGGACAAGGGTGGAGGCAAGAGAGGACAGTGGCCAGAAACATCAGAGGCTGCCCATTGTTGTTCACTAGCCTGGCCCTGATCCAGAGTCAAGCTTCATCTATGTCTGCCCATTTTAACTCAACAGAGTGGCTTTGATCAGCCTTCAAATCTATGGACATGGTGGGGGCGTGGGGAGAGACCACCGCCCACTAGTCACATGCCAAGTACCACAAGGAGTACGTACGTGTGCATTTAATTGCTCAGGTTTGTTTATAGTTTGTTTCTTGACAAATAAAACCACGGAGACTCAGAAAGCTTAAGGGACTTGTTGAAAGCCACACAGCTGGCACCTACCCTGAGAACCAACCCCATCCCTGCCAGCTCCAAAACATGGGCTCTTTCCCCAGCACCAAGTTGCCGTTCTCCCCCGCCCCCTGAGCGCGCAGCAGCCGGTATTCACCTAACGTGAGCTCCCTCCCCCCTTGACCACCCCACACAGAGGCTAGCTGATCCCAAACAACTGAAGTTCCCCAGTAACCTTTCCATCAACCCACAAAAGACACTCTGAGCGACTCCTCCAAGGAGAGCTCTAAGAAAGGTGCAAGGGAATTAGAAGCAAGCACGACTCTGAGTGAAAGAGCTTACTATCTGAGTGGACCACAAGGAGAGACAAGCAGAATACCAGAAAATGGGAAGGAGGGTTTACAAGGGCCCAGGGCCGTTATCAGGCTGTGAGTGCAAAAAGAGATCAGAAACTGGTGAGGGGCTGGTTGATCCCCTATGGGCTACACTGAGGTGGGACCTGGATGAAAATGGCTGGAATATAGTAGTTGATTGATGAAAAATGTATTGGATAGGTGGGTGGGCTGGTGGATGGATAGGTGGGTGGGTGGGCGGATGGGTAGGTGGGTGGGCGGGGCAGATGGGTGGGTGGGTGGGTGGGTGGGCAGATGGGTAGGTGGGTGGGTGAGTGGATGTTTTCCTCTTCTCATCTCTCTGCCTCTACCTGCATCCCCACCTCACTCCTCTTTCCTCTATAGCCATTTCACTTTAGATCTTCCTGATGTGCAGCTGCCCAGAGTGGACAGTGGCTTCAGAGATTAAGCTCCACAGCCCTGCATGTCTTGGGTGCACCACTAAGCTCTAAGCCTTCCCCTGGTCTTTAGACTACCATGGCCAAAAGGCATGGAAGGATGAGCTTTTCTTCCCGGCTTTCCCTGCACTCCATCTTCCACAAGCCCCGGCCCACACCTTTATTATCTCTGCCTGCCCAGGCAGCTCCCACCTTGATACAGATCAGAGGGCCTCTGGGCCCAGTTCAACCCCGAGATGGCTATTCCCTCCAGGCCTAAAAATAAGCTAGGCACACCAAAGGCCCAAGTCCTCATCACAGGCCTTTCCTTCTGGATTTTATCCCCATTCCAGCCACACGAGGCTTCTTCAGACACCCCTGGCGAATGCAGTGGGACAGCCAACGGAGCAGCCCAGGAAAACGCTGGTCTGCAGAGCCCTGGGAGGGTGGAGGTCAGGCAGGTAGAACAACACACGGCTCAGGACTGCAGTCCCATGGAGCTCAGGGGGCCCTGGGGGTGTTCTGTGGGCAGCCGAGCCAGTGCCCTCACACAGTGGCTGGTCCCAGGTCAAAGCCAGGCCAGGGCACTGCAAAGTCTACAGGCCGTGGAGATCGGGGCAGTGGGCAGGTCCACTTTAAAACGAGGCCCATGACTGGGAGAATCCCATCCAAATCTCTACCTAGGAGCCGTCCTGCCTCCAGGCACTGTCGGCCCAAACCTACCATAAATGGGAGGCCGGAATCCTAACCTGGAGCCCCGCAGGAAGGAGCTGGAAGGTGCAACAAAGGGCGGCGAGGTGAGCGGCATCCGCAGCTCCGATCCCAGAGGGCAGCTTCCCAAGCCCACATTAGAATCTACCTGAGCTGCCTGAGGCGTGCAACCCCTGCCCTCGCTCCCTCCTGGCCAGCATCATGAGAGAAGGTGGACAGGCAGAGCAGGCAGCAGGAGGAAGGTGAATTCGTCCAGCTTTTCGACCTGAAGTGTTGGAAAAGAAGAGCGGGATGGCCAGCAGGGAGAACTCAGGCTCAGGCGCCAGCAGCCCAGGGTTCACTTCCAGTTGTACAGCGCTGCTCAAGTAACCTCCCTTCCTGAGTCTCAAGTGACCCCTTGGTAAACTGGGGACCAGCACAATGACCTTGCTTTTATCAAGAGGGTCTGAGATGACAGATCCAAGTAGGTGCTGCACAAATGGTACCTGCCGGTGTTTTAAATAAGGTAACTGACTTTCCTTAATGAACCTAACAGAACATCTGTGTGTCTTAATGAGCGGAGAGGAGGCCTAGAACAGAGGCTCAGAGCAGAGGCCCGGGGTCAGAGAGCCAGGGCTCCTGGAAGGCTGTTCCACCACTTAGCAGCGATGGGACCTCAGGCCCATCACATCCCCTCTGTGGCCTCCATGTCCCCCACTGTCCAGTGAGGATTACGAGACTGTTATTAGAGCTGTCAGAGGATGAAATAATCCAATGCATGGAAAACCAGTCGTGCCTGGATCCCTAAGAAAAATGAGCTCGCAGTAGTTTTATCATCGCAATTCACCTGGGAGGCTCCACAGTTTCTCCGGAGGCTGCCTTTGGGAATCCTGCTTTGGGGATTGTTTTTAAATCTTGTGAATGTCCTCAGGGATGGGAAGAGAGTGTCACTTCACTCCACCTTCACCCATTCTGTAACCATGCTGAGTCCCGGAGACACAGGGCCCCCACAGCCCTCCTCTGGGACGCAAGCTAATGGACAACGCACTGTGCAGACCGTTTGGGTAAAAAGCAGAGTGTGTCTGTGAAGCCACCTGACCGACCAAGTTTCTTGAGTGGCTCACTCACTGGCTTTGAAGACAGCTCCAAGCACGAGAGCAACCACAGTGCCACAGCTGACAGCCGCCTCCAGGGTCAGCGTGCAGCCGGGAAGCCCTCCGGGAGCTCCCAGAGACCATTTTCTCAGAGGAGCTGTCTGCACAAACTCCCTCCTGTAGTATCTTCCCTGATCATCTGTGAATTGTTGACTTCTGTGAGTTTGCATGTCTGGTGGGTTCTATGCTTTTCTCTGCTCACTTGCTGTGTTTTTTTTTTATTATTCTAGCCCAAATAAACCTCCTCTCAAATTAAGATGAGGATATCAGGGTCATTCCGAGATGACCTCGGGGAGCCTGTTGGGTGGGGAGAGTGTGCAGGGCTCCTGCCAGCCCACGAAGGGGTCCTGCCCTGCGCTGGCCCTGGACAGGCCGGAGTGCCCATCTCTGGGCTGAGTCAGGGGCTTTTCAAGTGTGTTCTGGGCCATCAGCAGCAGGAGCAGCATCTGGGGATGTACAAATACAACCTTTCAAGCCCCATTGCAGGCCTACTGAGTCAGAAATTCAGGATAGAGTCCAGAATCTCATGTTTAACAAGTCTCTTGGGTGATTCTGATGCACTTGATAGTTTGAGAACCCCATGCTAAGCAAACAGCGGGCACTCAAGAAGTCAGTTCTGGCGCCTATGCCTTCCTTCTGCTTTCTGCTCATCCTCAGGCATGTCCCAGGCATTGAAAGCAGAAAACCTCGGAACATACACATTATGGAGACCAAACATAATGGGTGACATGAAACACGACCCCTTCTGCAGGTGAAGCCCCTCAGGGGACCGAAGGTCTTTCCGGGATCCTGATTTCACCTGACTGTCACAGCCTGTAGGGGAGGAGACTGTCACACACTCGGCAGATGACTGGGGCAGCACCCCCTGGAGCAGCACTGGGCGGGTGATATGACACATCCCGCCAGCCTCAGGGAAGGGAAGGCTGTGTGCGGCTGGAACCGGCACAAGCCCTCTTAAAAGTGGGACCCAAGTGTGACCAGAGGATAGAGGTGAACTCACAGGGCCTGCCAGGGTCACCACCTAGGCCTGGGCCTTCACACTTGCTATCTTCTTTGTCTAGAGAAGTTTGACCCTTTGGCAAACTTTTGCTCATCCGCTGAGACTTAACTCAGGAGTCACCTCCTCCAGGAGGCTCTCCTTGACTCCCAGCCCTGCCCTTGGGCTGCCCTTTTGTCCTCTTACCTCTCTACATTGTAACTCCTACACTCTTGGCTGGTTTTTTCCACTGGAATGTGAGCAGCCGGAGGGCGAGAATCTGTCTTATTTCTCGTTATAGCCTTTAATACATAATAGGGGTTTGATAAATGCTGGTCAAATGAAGGAGGGGACAAAAATGGGCTCGGGGAGCCACAGGCCACCATGGACAGGAAGTACCTGTGCATCTTGGATGTCATCCCCCAGCTGCTCCACGTCATAGGGGACCCACATCCCCCACTACCACCACTGTGCAAATGCAGCCCCCCAGACCCACCCTAGCCAGCTGCATCTGGACCCATGCCATTCAGACAGCACCCCGCACAGATGCCAGGAGGCGAGAATCAAAGCAAGTCCCAAGGTGGGGGCCCAACCCTTGGGGCCTGTGAGGAGAGAGGCTCAACACATGCCACACAGAAACCATGAGCCTCTTTCTCCTGAGAGCAACAATTTGGAAAAGTAAAGGGAGACCTTTATTGGAAATGAAGAAAAGCATGACAATGCCATCTTTCAGGTTTCCCTCTCTTCTTTCTCATAATATGCAATGGACTAGCGACTTAGCAAAACAACAGATCCAAACAGTCAGAAAGCCCAGAACTGCAATCCCATGCCAGCCCTTGCAGACTGGCAGGCCCATTGCTCCTGCCAGACAGGCCCAGAGCCCTTCTCAAGGGAGACCCCTCTGAGCTGCAAGACAATCTTCTCCCCAGAACCAATGGTGGAACCGTGTCACAGAATTTCTCTTCCATGACCCCACCTCTCTCCCAGGCCCAGTCTCTGGTGGCCTGAAGTGTCACTCTCTGAACTCAAATCTCCAGCTTCTGTCCGGGATTAAACTGCTCTTGGCAGCCCCGTGCCTTACACCGTTGTGCTAACCTCCTTGGCCTGTTCTGCCTGCAGCTTCTCTGTCCCTTTGAAGGCTGCCCACGTGGGTCCATAGAATCTGGTTTCTAACTAGAACTACTCCCGGCCCTCCTTTCAGCCTCAGCTGAACCTAGACCTACCTCCCAGGAAGCCTTTACCAAAGACCCTCTGAGGACCAGCAAGGTGCTGGCTCCTCACCCACCTTGCAGTGAAAGTGTCGTCTGCTGTCTCCTGAGTGATCATGTCAAGGTCCAGATTAGGTAGGGGATTTGGAATTTGCAATTTGCCCAAAGACACACACTGTTGTCTTCTCTGTGATCCTCTGTTCCTGGCCAATTTCTCTCACAGAATTCATTACACCCTCATTATCCCTTCCTGCGACTGTCTCCCCCAGAGTGGGTGTACAGCACCTGACCCTCTTCACACACCCAAAACCACCACAGTGGCAGCACACCAGGGACAGTGAGTGCTGGCTGGCTGTTCTGTTGAACAGCAAAGGTCCTGATGACCTACCAAGGCACACGGGGTGCTCAGTACCAGTGACAGCTCAAGGATCACCTCCTTGCTGGGATATTTGTATTGCAAGCCAAAGGAATGAACCTATAATGATGGAATTCTAGGCTTCATCCCAAAGTGCGCTGGGGAGGCAGGAGAGGTATCTGTGGACAGAGAAGCCTTCCTCAAACCAACCACGTAAACAGCTACCTCCTCTGTCCGTGTTTACCTCTGGAATGCTGGCAGTGGTCCCGGATGCCATCCCTCAGAAACACACTCGGCCCTCAGTCCTAACTCGACTTCACTGGCACTGACACGGCACATCATGCGGGGGTCCTGTCGGACAGCCAGCTGTCTCCCCAGCACCCCTGGTGGGGGTGGGCAGGAGTGCTACATGGTCCAGCACCTCCTTTGGCCTGAAGTGGCCCCACCCCAGCCCAGCACAGAGCTGGCCCGAAAATGGAGCTCAGGAGGAGCCCTGCTGCACGGGGAATGGCTCTCTGCCCATCTGTCTCTATGCAATCCCGTAGGCCTGGGCAGGGTAGGGATGACTGTATGTGCTCCATGTCCTCCTCCTCTCTCCAATTCCTGAAAAGCTCAGGTTCACCATCCACACAGGCGAATGCCATCCGGACTCTATAATTACTCGATTCTCCCAGGGCCTTCCCCACGCATTCTGGGCCTGGGACTTCTCACCCTTAGTGTGGAGTCCGGCTCCCCGTCCCACCTCTGCCTGCCTCTCCAGTCTCAGCTCACTCCTCAATCAACTGGTGTATTTCTCCAAAACGGGACAATGCCGCCCCAGGATTCTCTGCAAACCTCCTTCCTAAGGCTCACTCTATCTCAGCCTTCAGTTCTCAAATGGGACCTCCTGGGAGAGGCCTCTCCTAGTACCGTGTCGGGGGCATCTCCCAGTTACCCTCCCATGCCTGCTCTATTTTCTTCGTAGCACCTCTCCCTGAAAGAGTTTCATCTGTGTGTTTACTTGTAGTCTATTCCTCCTCACGGGAACAGGAGCACCATGGAGGCAGGCACTGCACTGGTTTAGCCCAAGCCCACTGCCTGATGGCCGGCTGGCACCCACTGCCTCCTCTGTGCTTGGGGACAGTGTAACAACCTCCATGGTGGGGCCTTTCACTCTTCCTGGAGCTATACCAGGCTCCAGTTCAGTACCAGTCAGGCCCCAAGGGCAGGGACCAGACCTAAGTCACCTGTAGGTCATCCCAGGATTTAGCGACCCCCACGCATGCAGCAGCACTGACAAAGCCTTCCTGGTCACGCTGCATATCAGACGAGCCCATCCATAACCTACAGGCCACAGGAGCAAGGGCCACCTCCAATCCCCTGGCCCTGGGGGGCCAATGGGCTGCATTTTTGCATATTTCCAAAAAAGTAAATCCAAACAGAGCAACATAGAACTGAAAACTCCTCACCTGAGAGGTCAGTCCAGGCCCAGCCCAGCCTGGCCATCATGACCTCCATTTAGGTGGCCCAGCCCGTGGTGCCAGAAGCATCACTGAGGGGCCTGTTCCACGCTACCCTGAGTCCATCCCCAATGAGTTCTCGTTACAAACTGGGGCCCGTGCAAGTTCTTTCATTTTAATTTTCATGATTCTTTTTCTTTTTAAAAAACATCTAAGCAATCCTGCATATGATTTTTACACTTGATCATAGCCAAAAGGCTGAGAAGCGATCTGCATATGATTTTTTTTAAAAAACAAACAGCACTGAAGGGCTTATCATGAAAGACAATAGTCCCCTCCCTGTGCCCTGGAGGCAATCACTTTTAACTTTTTAAAAATGTTCCTGCTCCTAATTCCTCTGGTGGCTATCTGATCTATATAAGGAAGGTATTAAAATACCACATTTTGATTCTTTAATCCTATGAGCTTAATGTTTCTGATTTATCGGTTATTTACACATAGGACAACTCAATTCACTTGGACCTCCCCCACCACACACAGAATGGTGTATAAAATAGCCACCCCCTGCTTCCTGCACCGTGATGACAGCAGCTCCTGATCCTCCATAGGCACTGGGGCTACAGGCCTCTCCTGCGGTCCCTCCCCTGGAATCCCTCAGGCCCGATGGCCCCAGCTGTGATTGCAGGAAGGGGGCAGTTGCAAAACCCTGGCCTTGCTGTCATTCCCTTCCCCCGGGTCTCCCTGCTGGGACCTCAGGTCTTCCCTGTATTCACTTACTCCCTTACCCTGTAGGAGAGAATCCTTAAGTAAAGGCCAGAGATGTACGGAAGGTAAATGCTTTTGAGTCTGTCCTATATAACTGAAAACAGCCTTATTCTCCCCTCTCGTCTGCCTGAGAGCTTGTCTGATAGATTCATTGACAATTTCCCAGGGCAAATTCACTGACTTCACGCACTCACTGCTGCTGACCAAAAGGGGAGTAGTTTAGTTCTCCTCCCTTTGTAGATGACCTGGGCTGTTTTGTTTCATTCTCCCCTTCTCTAGAAGTTTTTAGAAGTGTTACTTTATTCTTGGTTATTTGAAATTTCACAATCACGTTTAAATTGTTATTATTATTTTTTCTTTTTAAGTGCTGGGTACACTGAGGAATGTTTTAGTGTGAAGATTTTTGTCCTTCTAATCCAGGCAATTTTCTTGTATGATTCTTGTATAACTTTCTCTCACCTGTTTTCTGTGTCAGTTTCTGGAACCTCCATTAGTCAAATACTCCATCACCTGCCTTTGTATGACATCTTTCTCAGCTTTCCTTTCAGATGTTCCAGTCTATGTTTTGTTTTGTTTTGTTTTGTTTTTTTGAGACGGAGTCTCACTCTGTCTCCCAGGCTAGAGTGCAGTGGTGGGATCTCGGCTCACTACAACCTCCGCCTCTTGGGTTCAAACAATTCCCTGTCTCAGCCTGCCAAGTAGCTGGGATTACAGGCCCATGCCACCACACCTGGCTAATTTTTGTATTTTTAGTAGAGACAGGGTTTCAGCATCTTAGCTAGGCTGGTCTTGAACTCCTGACCTCAGGATCCACCTGCCTCGGCCTCCCTAAGTGCTGGGATTACAGGCAAGAGCCACTGCGCCTGGCCACTTTCTTCTTCTTCTTTACATGAAATCTCATCTATCCCTTTAATGAACTTTTTATTTCAGCTATCATATTTTTAATCTAAAGCTCTTTTTGTTCTCTGAATATTCTTATTTCATAGCATCCTGTTCTTGTTTTATGGATGCAATGCTTTCTTGGGCCTTTCTGAGGATACCAACGGGCGGGAGGTCAATTTGTCTGCTTACATTTTCATCTCCTCCTGAATTCTGCTGCTTTGGGAACCATCCTTTCCCAGTCGTCCACGTGGACGTTGCTCTTCCACGTAGCAGCCTTTCTTCAGATGTCAATGAAACCTGGATGTCCACTCACATTTCAAGAAGAGAGACTGGAAACTTGGTTGGAAGTTCTGCATATCTGAGTGGGGCTTGTCCAATGGTAGCTTTAGCAATTCCACAGGGAGACCCCCAAATGCCAGAGTGCTCCAAGCTTGGCACTGGGATCCAGCATCCACAAGGTGTGCCCTGGTTACCTCAGAGAGTTACCTTATGTTCTCTACAGAAGAATACAATTGCCATCATCATCATCATCGTCGTTGTCATCATCGCTATTGGCATAAAAGATAAACACCCGGATTCTAGTCATTCTATATGGGAGGTTGAGAGGAAGAGAGGAGTCAACAACTCCCATTTAAATTTTTTAAAACTATGGTAAAACATATGTAACATAAAGTTTGCCATTTTAACCACTTTTAAGTGTACAGATCAGTGGCATCAAATACATTCACATTGTTGTGAGTCTTCAAAACCTTTCCATCTTCCCAAACTGAAGCTCTGTAAACATTAAACATTAACTCCTCACTCCCCTCCTCCCCAGCTGCTGGTAGCTGCCATTCTACTTTCTGTCTCTCTGATTGTGACTATTCTAGGGGCCTCATGTAAGTAGAATCATGAGGATGTGTCCCCTCGTGTCTGGCTTGTGTCACTTAGCACATGTCCTCAAGATTCATCCATGCTGCAGCCTGTGTCAGAATCTCCTTCCTTTTGATGGTTGAATACTATTCCATTATATGTGTAAGCTACAGTTTGTTTATCCATGCATTCATCACCCATTCAATCTTACAGCCACTTACAGTAATGCTTGACAGAGTGTGCAAACCTGTCCTTGTCACTCAGCTCTCCAGAGATGGCACCTCAGCCCCTTCCCGCCACTCCTTACTTCTTCCCAAGGAAAGTTTCTGTCTGTGAGCTTCTAGGCGTCTCCATAGAATGTGTGGGCCAAGGCCCACATCTTGCTGTCCCAGTCCCCACACCCCAGTGTGGGTGGCCTTCTTGACAGAGGACTAGCTATTTTTAGTAGAAATGTAGAACTACCACCATTTTTAGCAGGAAAGGCGAAGGTGCCAAGGAGACTTCTTTCTCCTCCAGCTCTTCCCTCCCCAGGGTCCCCTTCCCGCCAGTGCCTTCTGCAAAAGTTGCCAAGAATAGGATGAGCAATGAAAAACAGACCTAAGTTTTCATCTCTGTCCTGAATACCCTGCCTCCACCCAAAATAAAGAGAAAGGCTAAGGCGACAGGGACAACCCCTGGGAGAGTCAGGAGGCAGAGCACCACCCTGCTGCAAACTCCCTGTGTGGCCGTCCCCACTCTGAAGGCCAGTCTCCTTGTGTGATAAGATGAGGGGTGAGGCTGCATAACACCCAACACCACGGAGCTCTTAATGGAGGAGCTCCACGTTCTAGCTGGTGCAAACCCACGGGCCAGGGCAGGAGGCTCCTGCCTGCTCTGCCACCCCTTCCAAGGCTGCTTCAACCAGGCGGCGGAGTCAGTCCCATCCTGGGAGCTTCCTTCCGAAGTTCAGAAGCCAGAGGCATTCAAAGCGCTTGCTCAGGTGTGCACTGCATGGCATGTGGGGGCCCGACAAGCTCCATCAAGATGCAGCCTGCATTATTCATGCCTTCTCCCTCTTCCCACGGCTTCTGAGGGAGGCCGCTACCACGGCCCACTCGCAAGGGCTGCTCCGAGCACTGCCCCTGCCTGAGCGCCTGCCATTCATAAAAGATAAACAAGAAGTGCTGTGCGGGGACAGTGACATCTGCCGCACCCCCTCCCCGCAGCGGGTTTCTCCCTTGCTGGGATTTGGAGCCACATGTGGTGGGGAAAGAGGGCTGGCGGGGATCCAGCTGCAGTCATAGCCTCCACGCTGGGTCCTGGCCTCAGCTGTGTTAAATCAACTCCCTGGCTTCAAAGAGGAACCCCCACCCCTGCCCCCCACACAGCCAAGGCAGGAACATCTGAACACCAGAATCTCCCCTCTCACTCTGGGAGGCCAGTGGCAGTTTCCAGGGCTGACATTTGGTCTGCCCGTCACCAACCCCTCAATCCAAGTTCTAGGTCATGACAGGCCCAGAAACAGCCATTGTTCCGCACCCTTCCATCGCTGGAAACTCAGGAGGAGCCTTGCTGATGCCTGGTGGCCCTATTCTCCCTGGCTGTCTGTCTTCTCTTCCTCCTGATCCTCAAAGAGACGTAGCGGGCAGGGGTCCCCGGGTGCAGTGGTCTCTCCCAGAGCTGCACGGTGCCTCTCACAGCTCTAAATGCTTTTGCCTGTGTGGGCCTCCTCCTCCACAAGACATATTAAAAATTATACTTTACAAATGTGTTGGTTTAAAGACGAATATAATCCAGGCTTCTGGGCTGGATTACATTCATTTATTTTCTTCCAGTTATTAAAAAATTAAAACTTTGTGGGCCCCTCCCAGGATGACAAGCCCTTGGCATGGTGCCTGCTGAGCCTGATGGAGCAGTGAGAACTGTTCTTGCTTGCCGGAGCCTCAGGGTAACCAACTCCTTCAGGTTTTCCTAGGGCTGTCCCAGGAATTCCCTAAGTCCCAGGCAAACCTGGAAGATTGGTTGTTCTCCCTGCACCTCTTGTTTCAGACTCAGATCCCCCATAAGCACGGACAGCCACGACGGTGTAACCATCACGATCCCCAAACCTGGAGACTAAACAGAGTGGCTGAGCTCTTGCCACAGGCAAAGCTTTATAAGAAGCTGGAAAGACACAGCTAAAATCCACGCTTGCTCCCAGGAGCTGCGAACAAACACAGCTGCAGCGGCCGCTCTGTGCAGGGCCTGGGCTGAAGACACAGTCACTATCGCTCTTCTGAACACATGGACCCTTCCATCTACATAGTTAACTCTGAGATGCAGCTAGAAATGTGGCTTTTACAGGTGAAAAAAGAGAATCTCAGGGAGGTCGAGGAACTCGCTCAGCTGGCTTTGAAGGGGAAGGGCTGAGGACTAAGCTCAGGGCTTCCCAGCTCCATTGCTCGAGCTGTGGTTTTGCTAGGGCCGGACTCACTGGGGAGAACCAGACACTGCTGCTGCCCCTTGACCTGGTACAGTGGAGTGGCCTGGAACAGGCAGCAGGACAGATGCTTAGGCATGACCAGAGGCTGGAGAGGTGCCAGCCCCATAGGACACTTACAGAACAGGTACAGTACCACCACCTCCGTACCTAGCCTGCACCAAGCCACCAAGCGCCCAGAGGCCCAGCAACTGTGAAAGAGCCCCCTTGGAGAGCTTGCGCTAATCATGCAGATACCTGGGCACATCCCAGACCGGCCAGTTATGGCTGAGGCCTATAAAGGTTTTCACAAAGTCTCTTCTGCATGATTTTACTGAGCAGCCAGAAACAGAGAACCCAGAACCCCATCTATCTCTCCATAGACAGATGCACATGGAGGGTTCAGGGACCAGGATGGTTTAACTAGCTCCATCCAGCAAGCCAGGAAAATGACCCCAGTTGGGTGGCTTTGAAGAAGGTGGAAGGGAGGCCAGTCCACAGCAAGAAACCAGAATGACTGATGGGGGAGATCTAAACCAGGCCCATTCCTCAAATGACAACACACGGGTAGGTGTAGTGGTGCTTTGGTCCCCACTAGTGACATCTCCCAGCTGACCTGGGGAAAGGCAGAGTTCCCCAGAGATGTTCAATGACAGACCCAGATCCTGGCTCTGTCTCTAACCAGCTGACTGACTTAGCTAATCCCACTTAGCCTCGCTTTTCCCATCTGTAAATTGGAGAGGGTTGTTGTGAGGATCAAATGAGCTAATCTGTGTAATATTTGGCCTGACGCCTGGCAATTAGGAAAACCTCAGCAACAATATCTACATGATGCTACCACATATTCCAGGCACAATACCTGGAACCTAATAAGTAATGAATATTTACTAAGCGGATGATTTGCCATGGCAACAGAGGTATCCATGCAGGTACCACCCATCCCATGATTCCAATCAGGAAAGCGTCCAAGCAGTGCCCTGAGTTCATTAGTGGTAGAATGAGCAAGTCAGCACAAGAAGCTGAGCAGGGCTCCTGACTGCTGTGCAGTTTGCTTTCCAGGTCTCCCAGGGAGCGCCTCTCCAGTCCCCAGGCCACCCCAAGCTGGGTGGGGTGTCTGAGAAGGAGACCGGAGGCAGCCAGCCCCAGCCAACTGGCAGCTGTGGCGTGCGAGCACGGTAGACAGTCTAGGCCCCTGTGGGCGTGCCTGGGCCTCGGTTGAGCCAGGCCTGATCTAGTTCCTTGAAGCCAAGTGGGGATGTTTCCTCCCCTTACAGCACGTCTTCCCTTGGAACAACCACAAGACATCGCCGTAATGAAACCCTAGCGCTGTCTGCATTTCCAAAGCACTCTTTCTCTTTTATTTTTAGTTGATTTTTTTGAGACAGAGTCTCACTCTGTTGCCCAGGCTAGAGTGCAGTGACACAATCTTAGCTCACTGCAACCTCCACCTCCCAGGTTCAAGTGAGTCTCATACCTCAGCCTCCTTAACAGCTGGGACTGCAGGCGTGTGCCACCATGCCTGCCTAGTTTTCGTATTTTTAGTAGAGATGAGGTTTCACCATGCTGGCCAGACTGGTCTTGAACTCCTGACCTCAAGTGATCCGCCCAGCTTGGCCTCCCAAATTGCTGGGATTATAGGTAAGAGCCGCCGTGCCAGCTTCTTTCACCTTTTTTTCCTCACCTGCTCCTCCCACCCGGTCTACGCAGGAGGCAATTCCAGGTGGAGAACAGGAGCTAGAGAGGTTAACGTTTCTCACCTGAAATCATGCAGCTACTCACAGGTGAAGGCTTCTTTTCAGGACTCTATGGGCCAAGAAAGCAATAAGGATTGTCCCTACCCAACTGGCTCCTGAGGTTGAGCGGTCTCTGCTAGGATGAGGTGCCCTAGAAAGTAAGTGCGCTTTGGGTGCAGATCACAGCACCAAATTACCCTATCCGCTCTGTCTTGGTGGCCAAAGATAAAAACTGAAACTACAACCTCCAGGGAAGCAAATGTTAATTTCCTTTCTAACTAGAATTTAGAACATTTTGGAGCTGGAAAGAATCTTTGAGAAACCATAGTCCAACATTCCCATTTTACAGATGGGGAAAGTGAGGTTCGGAGCAACAAAGGCTATGCTCCAGGCTACAGAGTCAGTTAGCAGTAGGGTTTCTGACTTCCCAGCCAGCAAAGTGACAGGAAGGGGCGGAGACCCTCCAAGCCTCGCCTACACCCACTATACAGACACAAGAAATGGACTTCGTGCCCAAGTAAAGCTGGAGGTACTAATTTTATGCAGATTCAGTCTAATGCCATTAGTGAATCAGAGCAAAGATTAGCAAACTACAGCTTGAGGCCAAATCTGTCCACTGCTCATTTTGCTGGGACATAGCGCTGCTTGATCACGCACATACTGTCGGGTATGCTTTTGAGCTGCAATGACAGAGGAGAGTAGTTGTGACAGAGACCATACGTATGGCCTGCAAAGACTGAAATCTTTACTCTCTGGCCCTTTACAGACATGTCTGCTGACTGCTGATTTTGAACTGAGGAAAATGTCAAGCACCCTCTGCTAGCCGTTGCTCAGGGTTCTTTGGTGAGATCAGATAGGACCCTTTCCCTGATGTAAAGGGTGGGAAACAGGCCCAGTGAGAGATAGGTCCTGCCGGGGACCATTCTGCAAGCTCCACTACACTCCTGGCTGGGCGTGGTGGCTCATGCCTGTGATCCCGGCACTTCAGGAGGCCCAGGTGGGATTACTTGAAGTCGGGAGTTCGAGGCCAGCCTGGCCAACATGGTGAAACCCCGTCTCTACTAAAAATACAAAAATTAACCAGGCATGGTGGCGGGGGCTGTAATCCCAGCTACTTGGAGGCTGAGACAGGAGAATCGCTTGAACCCGACAGGCTGAGGTTGCAGTGAGTCGAGATGACACCATTGCACTCCAGCCTGGGCGACAGAACAAGACTCCATCTCAAAACAACAACAACAAACACACACTCCTCCCTGCTCCAGAGCCCCTCTGATGCCAGCGGAACCTGCAGAGTCCCAGCTGCCCTGCAATCCACTATGCAGACCTTAACCAAAGCCGAGTATTTGCTTTCCTTTTCAAAATATTTTCATGTAAGAAACAAGGGACATAATGTCCTTAAACAGCCCCTCAGGTACCCCTGTAGTCCTGTTTGGAGTTATTTTTATGAACTCCAAAACACAGACTGGGTACAGCCGTAAGTATAGACAGATCTGGTCCCAATCCAAATGTGCCTGGGTAGCCACGGGGAAGGGCTCAGCTCTGAAGAGCACCACCCCAGGGCTGGAGGCCTGGTATGGATCCTGCCTACAGGATCTTGGAAAAGTGGCTTCACTGCTGGAGCCACAGATGTCTGCAAAGTGGCAGTAACAACAGGGAGGACCAAATGAGAGCGTCTTGATGGGGCGGTAGGTTCGTAAAGGCTGGCTGCCAGCATTCATTCACTCCCACTGCATTCTGGAATATCAGAAGGAAAATGAGGCCTCTATTGAAGGGCACCTTCCAGGACACACAGCAGATAAGGTCTTATCTCGGATCACTTCAAAAACCAAGTCTCTACCAAATGTGATGCTCACATTATTTTAATGTCATCGTAAATGACGTTATCTTTAATCTGGTGCATCAACTTGTACAATCCAGGGAATGACTCCCCAACCAGACTCCCACCTGGGCCACAGAAAGTCTGAGTAAGCAGCTCTCATGGAATGTATTCATTTCAAAAACAACAAGAACACTATTCTTTGAATTCACAGGCAGATGGTCTGTAAGACTGACAAAACTTCTTCCTATGCCTTCTGCTAAGGGCAATCTCTCTGAAGTGTATTTTCATTCACTCATTCAGAAACTACACATTGCATATCTGTGGATGAGGGGCTTAGGAAAATTCACGTAACTATAGGTTTAGGTTTAGGCCATAGGAAGCTTGGAGGCCAGCCAGCCCACGCCACATGGGGCAGCCTTGCTATGGAGGGTGGGTTCTCACATCAGCATGCCAGGAGCTCCCTGTAAGCTACCTCCTGCATCCTACAAACATGCTCTCAAATGTGCGACGCACCTTAGCAAGACAATTTCTCATGGCATTGTTTGAAAATAGCAGAATACTGGAAATCTAAATATCCATCAGAGGGGGACTCGTTAAATAAATTACAGTCTGTCCATGTAACGGAATACCAAACAGCCATAAAAACAAATGAAGAAGCGCTTCAGGTCTGATATGGACCAATTTCCAAGATACATTGTCATGCAAAAAAAGCAAGATGCTGACAATTGCATTAAAAAACATATATATGTATGTGAGTGTGCAAATTTATAGATAAGTACACATATATAAATATTCACAAATAACATTTTATTTATGTGTACACATCTAGAATCTCTTGCAAAGGATATGTGAGAGGCAGGGAACACTGGTTGTCTCCAGGGAGGGGAACCCGTGGGCTGGCTGAGAAGGAGATTTTTCACGATATAACCTTTAGTAACTCTTGAATTTTTGTTTTGTTTCAATCTCATCAACTTTAAGCAAAGAAGCCTGTTTTTTTAAGTTGACAAATATGTAACTATTGAGTTTTGAATCATGTAAATGACTCTAGTTAAAATGATAAAATAAAGAAAAAAAAACCTTACCAAAAGCCAAATACCTCCAATAATTCATCCAAGAGCAAACTGGAGTGAAGGAGGAGTGCCTTCATTTATATTCCCACAGCCCAGCAGCAGCACCCCCACCACACGTACACTCTCCAGACTGGCTTGCCATGGGTCCTCCTCCCAACTGGTGAACCAGAGACTCCAGCTGGCCCATGCATTCTGCTCTGCACTGGGATCTGGGGACAGCCCTCTCCCCCACCACACTCTGAGCAGGCTGGGAGGCAAGCCCAGCTCTCCTCTGTCCTCCCAGCACCTGGTATGCCAGAAGCAACGAAGAAATGTTTTAAACAGTGCCCAGGAAAGTGCTGGGCACACAGAAGACCCTCAGTAAATACTGTTTCAATGAATGAAGACAGAGAAAATCCAGAAAATAAGAGTCAAGAAGCCATCACTCTTGACTTAAGTTTACCTTAAGACTGTGAATTCAATGTCTGGGGGGAACTGCCGTTACAAAAATAGTGGTTCACTGATAAGGATGCGCTCACAAAATGGTCAAGTGGCCTGCAGAGATCACACAGCAAAGCAGCTGGAGGATGACCCTAGGCAAAGTGAGATGAAATGGGCCCTCTCATCTCTCTTCACTAGGCCCTCTGTATAATCCCTCACCCTGTGCCTTAGTATGGAGTGTACGAGCCTTGGTCCTCCTCCAAGAGGGCTTAGATGGTGTGTGACTGAGCCAGTGGATTTTGGAATAAGGCAGACGCCAAGGATTTCCTCCTCTGCAAATCGACCACTTCATGGGTCTTTTGCCCGGAGTGGATAATGATTACACAGTTCTTTCTCAAAATGTGTTTCTTTCCCCGTCAACCTCATTTTCTACCTTTAATTTTGCATAAGAAAAACAACAGCGTAGTGACTTCGAGTTTCAGCAATACCGTCAAGAAGGTAAATGAAAAGCCCTCCAACAGAATGAGCATTGGTTTAGATGTACATTTCAGCTGGCAAGGGAAGAGGCCGCCTGAAGCCAGACGACAAAGGGACCCCAAAGACCAGAGCAGGAGCAGTGAGCTGATCCTCCAGCTGCTTTGCTGTGTGATCTCTGCAGACCACTTGACCACTTTGTGAGCGCATCCTTATCAGTGAACCACCATTTTTGTAATGGCAGTGTCCCCCAGACACTGAATTCACAGGCTTAAGGTAAACTTAAGTCAAGAGTGATGACTTCTTGACTCTAATTTTCTGGATTTTTCTCTGTCTTCATTCATTGAAACAGTATTTACTGAGGGTCATTTGTGTGTTTGTAGCCACATGCTTGCCTTCTCGCTGAGTGCTGGTTCAAATTTACAGTCCCCATGTGGTCCAGTACCCCAAGCTATGAAAAGAACACAAAATTGATCTCACATCTGTGCTACTCCTGAAGAACCTGGTAGTCACACAGAAAAGCACTTTGGAAGGACAGCCTCAACTCACACTACATAGGTTTTCCTCAAATAAATCTCCACTCATTATCTGAAATTACAAAGTGCACATGCACACCTATGCATGCACGCACACACAGACACAAGAGTAACCAGATACCACAAAGGGCATTATCAAAGTCAGCTTGAGAGAGGATTAAGAAATGCATAGCAGAAAGATGGATAATATAAAAACAAGGGACAGAGACATAGAAGATACAATAAGAAAGTTCCAGGAAGACAGAACGGCGGTAAGAGGGGAAAGGCATAATTTGAAGAGATAGTTGTGGAAACTTTTCAAACCTGTACAAAGACACGGATCCTAAGTCTTCAAATTTAATAAAATTGCTATGTTTCAGAATGTGTGGGATGTAATTGAAGCACAACTTAGAGATACATTTATATCAAGAAGAGTAGAAAAGCAGGAAGGCTAAAAATCAATCACATAGGTGCCCAACTCAAGAAATTTGGAAAATAATGTCAAAGCACACCTAAGAAAGGAAGAAAAGGATAGAATGACAATACTAGAAGGAACCAGTCAGACAGAAAACAAGGAAACGAGAAAGAGAATCAACCAACTCCTGAATTAGACCTTTGCAAGGATTAATAAAACTCTGTGAAGAGGCTGGGTGCAGTGGCTCACGCCTGTAATCCCAGCAGTTTGGGAGGCCAAGGCAGGTGGATTACTTGAGTTCCAGAGTTCATGACCAGCCTGGCCAACATGCTGAGACCCCATCTCTATTTAAAATACAAAAATCAGCTGGGCGTGGTGGCACATGCCTTTAATCCCAGCTACTCGGGTGGCTGAGGCAGGAGAATCACTTGAACCTGGGAGGCAGAGGTTGCAGTGAGCCAAGATCATGCCACTGGCACTCCAGCCTGGGTGACAGAGTGAGACTCCATCTAAAAAAAAAAAAACTCTGTGAAGACTAACCAAGAAACAGGGAAGGCACAAATAAACAACATGAAGAATGGAAAAGGGGATATAGTTATAAACACTGCTGCTAAATTTAAAAACAGAAAAAAATGAACACACTCCTGAAGACAGAGGTAGATTGATTGGTTGAATGAAAGATGACACAAAGAGATAGAAAACTGGAATTACCTCTCACCATCAAATAAACTGAATTAGTAATTAAAAAAAAAAAAAGCTAAGAAACCAACAAACCCAGGCTGAAGAAGTTTTGTAGTTTGGGTTTTTCCAAACTTTGTAACATGTATAAATATTTGAAGACAATTCTTAACATATTGTCAACATATACAAATATGAACATATACAAATAAATACACATATTTGAAGATAATCCATACAGTATGCAAATATTTAAATACTGGAAAGAAGGGCATTCCTTAAAACATGTTATGAGGCTAACTTAGTTGAAAATTCAGCTAAATAAGGAGAAGAATGGAAATTTATAGGCCAGTCTCACTGCTGAATGGAATGACAGAGCAAGAAGGCCCTTGCCAGATGCAGGGTCCTCAACCTTGGACTTCCCAGCCTCCAGAACTGTGAGAAATATAGTCCTGTACCACTTAATGACAGGGATGTATTCTGAGAAATGCATCACTAGGTGTACAGCCTACTACACACCTAGGCTATATGATATAGGTTCTTCCTGGAACCTATTGCTCCTGGGCTACAGCACGTCACTATAGGGAATATTGTATGATTCATGTATCTAAACATATCTAAACCTAGAAAAGGTACAGTAAAAACATGGGATTATAATCTTATGTGACCACTATGCTATATATGGTCCATGATTGTCCAAAATATTATTATGGGGCACATGAGAGTCAATAACTTTTCTTTATAAATCTCCCAGTCTATGATATTCTGTTACAGCAACACAAAGTGGACTGAGACAATGTGGCTCTCAGAAATTTTAAAATTAAATGTGGTTCACATTATATTTTTATTAGACAGTGCTAATTTAGACAGCTCAGTAAGATGCAAGAAAATAACTAAAAGAGAGAAAAATTGGAAAGAAAGGAAAAAGCTATCACCATTTGTAAATGACAAGATTAAATAAAATGTCTATAAAATCTATAGGGACACATTTAAAACTAGTAAGAGATCAGAAAGATTGCTAGAAATATGATCAATGTATAAAATTTAACTACATGCCTAGATGCCAGCAATAAAGAATTAGAAGCTGTAATTTTTAAACATATATGTGTGTGTGTGTGTGTGTGTGTGTGTGTGTGTGTATGTATAAAACATTTACAGAGGCAAAGAAAACTTCAGGGTACTTATGAATAAATGTAACAAGAAACGTGTAAGACCCTTATGATACAAATGACAAAATTAAAAGACATTAAGGAACCAATAAGTATAGGGAGAAAGGCCGTGATCATGGATGGGGAAACTCAAAATGACAAAGATGGCAGTCTTCTCCAAATTAACTTATAAATAACTCAATTCTAATCAAAACCCCAACAGGGATTTCCAGGGCTCTAACAAGTTGATCCTAAAGTTCTCATGGTTGAACAAGGGCAGAAAAAGAGCCAAGACCATTTGAAAGAGAGGAACAAATGAAGGGATTTTCCCTACCCGGCTTAACAGACAGCTGTAGGAGCTAAGACAATGTGAGATGGCCCCAGAAGAAACGAACAGACCAAAGGAACAAAGTTAGGGAGCCCGGGAACAGAGCTACCTAGGCAAGGAAAATTGACGTATGACAACTTTTGCATTTAAGAAATCATTAAAAATTAAGAAATAAAATAATTGCTATGAGACAATTGGTTATTCACATGGAAAAAGTAAAAAATGTGATCTCTACATAATGTCAAACACAAAACAATCTCAGCTAGATTTCAAAACTACAGTTTTTAAAATTTTACAATAGGAGAATAGCTGTATGACCTCAAGGACAGAAAGAACCTCCTAAGATACAAAAACAAGCCAAAAGAAAAAAAAATCACACACTTACTGTGTTAAAATGTACAACTTTGTTTCGATAAACCATGCCATACCCAATGATAACGGCCAACACAAGACTGAGAAATGATTTATAACACACCTAAACAAGATTAAGATTTTTAAGATCAGTATCTCTTAAAAATATTTTCAGGGCCGGGCACAGTGGCTCACGCCTGTAATCCCAGCACTTTGGGATGCCAAGGTGGGTGGATCACAAGGTCAAGAGATCAAGACCATCCTGGCCAACATGGTGAAATCCCTTCTCTACTAAAAAATACAAAAATTAGCCGGGCATAGTGGTGTGCGCCTGTAGTCCCAGCTACTCGGGAGGCTGAGGCAGGAGAATAGCCTGAACCCAGGAGGCGGAGGTTGCAGTGAGCCAAGACTGCACCACTGCACTCCAGCCTGGTGCCTGGAGACACAGCCAGACTGTCTCAAAAAATATATATATTATTTTTTCAGAGAAACACAGCAACCCAGTAAAAAGCTGAGCAAAGGAGATGGATGGGCAAATCAGGGAGAAGAACCCCAAATGTCCAATACACTGCAAAGGAGCAGAATGCAAATGAAACTAAGACTATTCACTATGAGATTGAAAAAAATATCAAGTCTAATATTATCAACCATTTCATGAAAAGTGAAGTTGATGAAATCGTGCAGCCGCTTTGGAGAGCAATTTGGCAATGCCTAACAAAGCTAAAAGTGCTTTTAGCAACAGCCCAGAACTTCTACCCTTTCACTGAGGCCTGGGCTTCTAAATGAGCGGCGTGATACAGAGAAAGAAAACACATTTTGTGTTGCAGTGTCCTCCCGGTGCACATGCACACACAGGCACACACACACACATAAAACAGTCTGACAAAACTTCACTACACGCAGTGTACTGTGATATTTTCCACTTCATCTTTTTAAATGCTGTTTCCCACAAAATTGATTTTATAAACCCTGCTGTGAAAGTTCTCCCACAGAGACACAAGGGGAGGTGTGCCACCCATGGCAACAATGTCTGCCATAATTAAAAAGTGTAAACAATGTAAATAACCTCAACAGGAGAAGAGAGAGATCGGCTGGGGAATATTCATTTATTGTGGCGTCTACGGAGCTTTCAATGAGCAAATCACAGCTTCAAGTTATGACATGAATATATCTCAAAAACATAATCTTATGCACAGAAAAATATATACATATATACACACACACACACATATAATAAAGTAACATCTTAATCAACTTTTAAAACTCACCATGTATGGACATGTACATATATAGTAAAAACAGGGAAACATGCCAGAGGGATGCCAAACACAAAATTCTCTGGTCTGACATTACTCCTGGGGGGCAGGGGATAGAAGAGGGTGATGGAACCAAGGAAGAGCAATAGATAGGGGTTTAAATCAGGGTTTAATAGCCCAGATGGGAGGGCCATGGGATCAGACTACCCCAGTCGGGGCTGTATTATCCCCGACATAGGTTAAAATTGCCAGGACATAGGAATAATACATAGTCAACTGTTAGCCAGTTTGATTATTGCTTCTGAATTCTCTACAGACAATGCATACTCCCTACTGCCTGCATCCCCCACCTTGACATGCCACAGACTAAAAATGGCAAAAAAATGTTAAGCTGCATGAAGTTATGTGTCTTGGTTATATCTTTTTTGTGTGCTTAAAATATTAAATATTTAAATATACATATGTAGGCCAGACGCGGTGGCTCACGCCTGTAATCCCAGCACTTTGGGAAGGTGAGGCAGGCAGATCACAAGGTCAGGAGTTTGAGACCAGCCTGACCAACACGTGAAACCCTGTCTCTACTAAAAATACAAAAATTAGCTGAGTGTGGTGGCATGCTCCTGTAATCCCAGCTACTCGGGAGGCTGAGGCAGGAGAATCACTTGACCCTGGGAGGCAGAGATTGCAGCGAGCTGAGATCACACCACTGCACTCTAGCCTGGGCAACAGAGCAAGACTCCATCTCAAACATATATGCACACGCACATATACACACATATACATCTCTTTCTGCGTGCATATGTGTGTTCTCCATAGACCAGACATGCCAAGGTAAGATACTTCCAGAGCAAAGTTGCATGTAAGGTGAAAAAAGATAGTCTGGGCTGGGCACAGTGGCTCAGGCCTGTGATCCCAACACTTTGGGAGGCCGAGGTGGGCGGATCACCTGAGGTCAGGAGTTCGAGACCAGACTGGTCAACATGGTGAAACCCTGTCTTTACTAAAAACACAAAAGTTAGCCAGGCATGATGGCGGGCGCTTGTAATCTCCGCTACTTGGGAGGCTGAGGCGGGAGAATCTCTGGAACCTGGGAGATGGAGGTTGCGTTGAGCCGAGATCATGCCGCTGCTCTCCAGTCTGGGCAACAGAATGAGACTCCTTCTCAAAAAACAAACAAACAACCAACAACAACAACAACAACAACAAAAACAGATCGTCTGGTGCGTGTCGCTGGCTGGGGCCTGGGAGGACTGACGTCTCACCTGAGGAGGCCAGGCAGGCCCACCCCAAACACTCATCTAAGCAACCATGGGAGCCAACTTTCCCTAAGGCTACATCTGATCAACTCCCACCAAAGCCTGCTGGTGGTTGGGCTCAGCTCCCAGGCAGCTCTGTGGGGCACTGCCCAAGCTTCTCTTCCTGCCTCAGCTTCTTTGTCTATCAAATGGGTACAGCAATGCCACTAAAAGACCATCGACCCCACCCATACCACCTCCAAATCCTGGCCTTCACTGTTTGATGATCACTTTCCTTCCCTCAGAGAGACTATCTTTTTTCCAGTTTGGTGTGTTTGTCAAAAATCAGTCAATTTATCAGAATAGTAATGTTTGCTTCAAGAATGATAAGGCTGTCTATCTGGTCACAGCTCCACCCAAGTGTCACTCGCAAACAGTGGAAAACCAGCTGAAGAGTGAGAACTCATGTAGATTTAGCCCAGAGCACCTGGGGTGCAGAGCCTCTAAAACACCACACAAGGAGTGCACCAGAAGGTGCTTCCTTACACACGACCTCTCAGCTTGGAACCAGAACAACACCAGGATCACGCCTTACGCAAAATCCCCACCGAAGGTTACTAATGACTTGCAGGACGTGGTAGCCATCACTGCAGGAGACACAGGCATCTGAATCAGGGTCAAAAGAAATCCAGGAAAAGGTCTGTGAGCAAAGGGGCCTGCAAGGACCCAGACCCCATCTCATGGCTCCTGACGATTGCTATTAACTACACTTTCTTGTTTTCTGTGTTTCTGATGCTCTCACGTCTGAGGCTTCAATGACTTGGAGAAGACAGCCCCTCCCAAGTCTGAGTGACGGCAAAGTATCCACCCAGGAGTGAGACTTTTTCACGTGCAAACCAACTGATCCAGAGTCCATACTCCAAACCATCTCTTCTACCTGGCTCTTACACTCTGGGAGGCCAGATGCCTCTGCCCTAACACCCCAGGGCCAGGTTTCAGACAAAGAGGAATGGCCCCTATGGCCCAGAGACCGCTGGAATCATTCAAACCAGCCAGCCCTAAGCTTCTGGCCCTGCCTTGCCAGCTCTTCCACAAAAACCAATGAAGCCTCCTTCCCATGCTCTCCCCTCACTCCCTCATTGACTGGCCCTGATGCTTCCCCAAGTGGCGCTGCATGGCGTGAGGTGTCCCCCCAACCCGGGAAGCGTGTAAACAAACCACCTTTTCAAGGGCAACTCTCTCCTGCTCTACTGGCCTCACCACACCTGAATCACGCTAAAACCTGCACTTGAAAACATCATTGTACATTGTGCAGAGGGTGCAGAGCATGATGGTGTGGTGGGGGGACTGAGCAACCCCGGAGCTGTGCAGCAGCATCACAGGTTACTTTGAAACCAGACTGAGTTAGGCCAATGTACTGTGAGCTCTGACTTCAGCTGAGCCAGACAAGCCAATGACAGACCCACTAGGTGTTACTTGCACGTTTAAGAACTGCACTGAGATGACTTTGAAGGCTTGTGGATTGGTTTCCAACTGAATTTTAAACCTTGGTTTGTGGGTTCTGCTGAAAAAGAATCTTAAGTTCAATGCTTAATGTCCCTAAATGGCCTTCATGTTTCCTGCCAGTGAGCAGGTTTGAGGAGCTAAAGGATGCTCCCGGCCAGGAGTCTTGGCAGTCCTGTTGATGACCAGCAGTGTGGCAGGAGTTGACCTCACTGGTGGGAGATGGCTCTTGTGATGTCTGAACACCGAAGTCCATGAAGAGCCAAAATCTCTGTGGGTAGCTGCACATTTGAGGGGTCTGCTTATCCAAGGTTGGGGGACAAGGCTTCCAATCATGAAAGCCCTGCAAAGGTGGCCTGATTCCCTGGGTGCTCTAGATGGGGAAACAGGTCTCAGCGAGGTGCAGTGCCTTGCCCAGGGTCACACAGCCAGGGCACAAGATGTGGGAGGCAGGCCCAGGCTTGTTGAGCTGATTCCCAGAACTTTTTGGTACAGATCTCTTTGGTATAGAACTATTTGGTATAGATCCCATGCTCTGGCCCCGCTGTAGACCCTCACCCAGCTCAGGGAGGGAACAGGCTGCCCTCTGCAGCAGGAATGTTCCTGGGGCCCACAGTCCTTAGAAACACTCTTTACATGTGGCTGGGTGCGATGGCTTACGCCTGTAATCACAGCACTTTGGGAAGCCAAGGCAGGTGGATCATTTGAGGTCAGGAGTTTGAGACTAGCCTGGTCAACATGGTGAAACCCTGTCTTTCCTAAAAATACAAAAATTAGCTGGGTGTGGTGGCACGCAGCTGTCATCCCAGCTACTCGGGAGGCTGAGGCAGCAGAATCACTTGAGCCTGGGAGGCGGAGGTTGCAGTGAGATGAGATCGCACTACTGCAGTCCAGTCTGGGTGACAGACAGGGCGAAAGAAAAAGAAAAGAAAAGAAAAAAAGAAACCTTCCCTACATGCGCGCAGCTACACTGCCTCTGGCCCTGAGGATCCCTGACAGGCAAACACCATCTCATAGGCCCTGGAAGTCTTAGGCACAGGCGGAGGAGGAAAGAAAAGGAGCTGGGGCAGGGAAGGGAAATGCAGGAGGGTAGGGAAGACAGAAAGGCAGAGGCAAGGAGATAAAATGAAGGCGGCCTGGTGGTGGGCTGGGAGGACAAGCCCCAGCGCAGTCCAGGTTGGTAAGAGGCCGTGGGCAGCCACATTCCTGGGCTCCAGGCCCCAAGCTCTCTGTGTTGATCTGGTACCTGAGCACACCGTAGCACACCCCATCCTTCAGGCAGGAGTGTCCTTTCCAGCTGTTCTCAGCCAGCGCCTGGCTGAGGAAGGGTCTCAGAGAGGAAAGAGACCAGCAGAGCCCCTAAGCCACCTGCCGCTGCCCCGTGCCGTGAAGTACCAGCTCTTTCCGGGCCTGCTGCCACCTAACAGCCCCTCATCCTCCTGAAGACTCCATGGCCTGAGGCTCAGGGAGTGAAGTGACCTGCCTGTCGCACAGCCTGCAGGCAAAGAGCTGCCCTCCAGCCCAGCTTTGTCTCCTCTCAGAGCAGAAAGTCACAGATGTTCCCATTGCCCAAACACACTCCAGAAGACTCACAGCCAGCCTCACCCCGGGCAGAAGCAGCAGCCCGAAGGGGCCTGTGGTCTGTTCAGGCCTCAGCTGGGGCTGGGAGGCGGACAGACTGTTCCCTTACAATGGCCTGATGTGCCTAGAGGAGAAGCAAGAGAGGTTTAAGAGTTCTCTGCCACACAGGGCTGATGGAGCAGTGCCCAGGCTCAGGCCACGTTGGAAGGGGCACAGCCTGGGCCTCAGCCCCAGACCCTGCTGCCCAGGTCAGCCTGGCTACAGCAGCCCTGGCACCGCCCCCTGCCTCAGGCGGCCTCCGCAGCCCTTCCTACCTGCTCCTTTCCTCTCTCCACCATCTCTCTGAAATTCTGGGCCTGTGGGGCAGGGTGGGGGGGTGCTGGGTACTTCATTTTCAAGACATTGACCCTGGTTCTCCTTGGTATAAGCCCTGGCACTTGGCAGGGGCAGCCGGGATGCAAATTCAAGACTGAGGAGCTCTTAAGACACAAAGACAAAGTGCTCAGTGGCCAGTGCTCTGACTCCTTGTGGGACCAGGTGGTGCCTCCTGTGCCAGGTGGGCATGGACTGGGGCCCTGATCCATGCCGATTCCTCTCCACCAAGCAAATACCATGCTGTGTACCTGGTGTTTACTGCTGGTCAAAAAGAACAAACTGAGAAATCCCTCTGTGGTGCCCCATGTGGGAAGTGATGCGTCGGCAGCAGACGCAGCCCAGTGTAGGTAATCCCACTGGCACTCCAGCCCCTGAGACTAAGTGATCAGCTTTGGGACAACCCCGACACTGGTGGCACGGATTTCATCCTTACTTCACGCAGGTACTTTGTGAGCATGACCTCGCCGAATCCTCACAACTACCCATGGACAAACGAGGAAACTGAGGCCTGGAGAGTTGGGTGGTTGGTAAGGATCAGAGCTGGATTCAAAGCCACGCTCCCAGGCACCAGACCAGGAGATGCCTCCCTTCCTAGAGACTGGGACAATAACTTGTGTCACTGGAGGCTGTATGACAACAAGAGACAGCACATGTAACGCTCTCTTCACAGCCCCAGAGCACAGACATTCTCTCAAAATGGAATCTACTATTTTACTGACTGCCCCCAACCATAAAGAGGAATCAAGTACTCTGAGCCTGGCTTTTATTTTCCTGGGTATGAGCTGTACTGCTTGTGGCCTATCACCCAGAAAAACACAGGTGCCCTCTGGCCTGGCATCAGCATCCCAGCGGACACTCCAGCTGCCCCTGGACAACCTGTCCCCACAGTATGAGTCCTGCAACCTCCAGAGAGGCCTGGTGCCCACGGCAGAGGCCCCAGCACTGGGAGGGTTTTCTCTGGGAGGAGCACTTGCCAATTGCCAGGTTAGTACAATTATCAAGGGCCGGACTGAATGCCCCGGAGTAACCTCAAGTCTTTCCAAGAGGCCCTTGGCAGAAAGAGGGCCAGGCATCGGGACAGGGCCAACCTCCCAGCCGGGAGCAAGCATCAGTGTGCAGAGACAGACAAGGAGAGGGAACAGAGAAACAAATATGGAGAATGACACACACAGAGAAAGAGACGGAGAGAGAATGACAGAAAGAGAGAGCGAGGCAGAGTTAAAACCAAGGACGAAATGAGGGAAGCAGAATGACAGGAAAACAAAGAGACCCAACAGACAAAAAAGAAGAGAGAGAGAGAGAGAGAGAGATGGAGGCAGAAACCAGGACACGGAGACAGAAGACGCAGAGACACAGAAAGATCCGGGACAGGGACTGAGTGAGAAAAACAGAATGAAGAGAAGAGAGAGACAGACAGACAGACAAAGAAACAGAGAGAGAGACAACAACACGTTGGAGAAGGACAGAGAGAACCAGAGAAAGGAGGCAGAGACGGCCACCCAGAAAACATGGAACGTGTGGGGACCGGGATTGGCAACAGCAGGGAGCTGAGCCTCACAGGCCCAGCCATGAGGTTCTGGGAAGGACACTACCCCTCATCTGTCACCTGCACGTTCTCCAGAGGGCACACACGCCATGCCCTGCCCTGCCCTGCCCTGCCGGAGCCCCAACAGACAGGCCCTGTCCCTGCTCTGCCCTGAACTCAGGCAGCCAAAGGGGCTGCTGTTTGGGGAACACATTACCAGCATATGCTGCCCTCCCCACAGAGGGATGTGGGGCCTGGCGGACATCCATATATATCCCTGTGTGTCTGTGCCCACTCCTCCGTACACGCCATCAAATGCATGAACATAAACCCACATGCACACAGGCTTGGCAAGCATGGTGACCTGACAGGGCCAACTTCCTCCTCTACTCACCCTGTGCCCTAGACTGAGGGCTCCCTATGTGCCAGGCACTATGCCCACAGGGCTAGGGCATAGCCAGAATGCAGGGGGCACAGTGAGACCCTCTGAGGGCAGAGAGCTAGGCCAAGGCCACTTAAACAAACATGAGGGCAAGGAGGGGCGCAAGACAAGACCCGATGATGGCACCGCAGGGCGCAGGTGGCTGCACCAGGAGCCCGCCCAGCGCTCACCCCCCGGGATGGCAGGTACTCAGAACGAGGGGCAGAGCGGGGCCAGGGTCTTGTGGCCGGTTAGAAAGACCACCTCCACCAGACTCCCACTCACTCAACAGCACACTCTGACCCCCAAGCCTGCCACAGTTTTCACCCAAAGCGCTTCTGCTCAAAAGACATCTCTTCTAAGCAAACTTTACACACACGTGTGCATATACACACATGCGTGCAGGCACACTTGCCTCGCCAAAACATGCACCCTCCCTTCTGAGTGCCCAGCATGGTGCTGACTCAAAGGGACCAGAACTTGCTTGCAGAACTCACATGGACTCAGGCCTGCACTTCCCTCTGAGTGCCCCCAGCCTTGAGAACTCCCTCCATGAGCTGGGGAAGGGGCCCCATGAAGGAAAGGGTCCTGGACAGGACGCAGGATCTCAAGGCCCACACAGCCCCTCCTGCAGCCACCCTGGAGGGGCAGAGTCCCCTTCTCCCAGGCCCTGGCTCACAGCTCCAACCAAATCAGCATGTGGAGAAGGCACTATGGGACGCCAGCATTATGGGATGGTGATAATAATGACGGTATCAGCCAACTCAAATAAGAACCTCCTGGGAAACAGCTGTTAAGCCCAGCCTTATTTATTACTCAGATGCACCCCTATAAGGTCAACTCTTTGTTATCACCATCTAGAGATGGGAAACTGAGGCTGGGGGAACTCCTTCTACTTGCCAAATGTCACACGGCTGGTAAGTGGCTGGGCTAGGGCTCAGCCCTAGCACTGTCCAACTCCTGGGTCTGAGATCTTAACCACTATTCTACCTTTGAGCTAAGTCAGCCTCATAAAAACTTTAACCTTGGCCAGAAACTAAGACTCCCACGATGTGCCCACTCTGTAAATGATGTGGAAGGGATCGTTTATGGAAGTACTCACGTGCTCTGAGGCACACTGCCCATGGGGCTGTGTCCCTATGGATGTGTGATTGTGTGACTGCAGGCATGTGCATGTGAATGTGTGCCTGTGTGTACAAGTGTATGAAGGGTGCATCTGGGCGTTGGGTGTGCATGTGGTGATGATGCGCGTGACAATGAGTGTGTGCATGTGTGTGGCTGTCCTTGTGTGCATGCCTACATGCGTATGGCTGTGTGTGGCTGTGAGCATGCAGTATGTGACTATGGGTGACAGTGTGTCATTGTGGGTGACAGAGTGTGTGAGTGTGCAGGAGCAAGTGCTGTGTGCTTCCTCCGAGAGCCCTGGGCCCAGCCTCAGGGTGGTGGGGCAAGGAAGACCTTTCAGAGAAACTGTGAAGAATAGTGGCTGTAGATGATCTTTTTTTTTTTTTTTTTTTTTGGAGCTGGAAGTCACGGCCTCAGCAGAGGATCCATTTTAGTAACAAGAGAAATGGAATGACGTGGCAAATTATAGTGTCTGACCAAATAAATTATTCCTTTCATTTTACCGTTTTGTTTGGAGGAGAGCTTTAAACCTCATCCTCAAGCATATTCAGCAAGTGCTTACTGAGCGGATTTGGCTGTAATTAATATGAATTTAACTTTCTTTTCTTTCCCAAGGCACTGAGCTGGAGGAGAAACGGGGCAGGGCAGATTCCTCCCGGCTGTGGGTTGGGTGAAGGTTTAATAGCTTCACAGACCTGTGCAAGCTGCAAGGGCAAAAGGGAGAGAAAAAATATAAAACCTTTAATTGCTACTTCCCAAAATAACCTCAGTCTGCCTGTAATAAGCTTATGCTGGATTTTGATTCTTTTCACAGAGGAGAAAAAAATCAGATTTAAATTTCTAAAACCAACATATTTTCCACAGGGTCCACCCTCAGCATCTGTCTGGGGTTGAGAGCTCAGATGTCCTAGGAGTGTCCCAGCAGGGACTCAGACAAGAGGCTGGCCTCATGGGTGCTTTCTCTGGTGAGAGAGGGGACAGAACTAACGAACATTTCCTCAGAAAAGCCACCTGGCCCAGGGGCCTTGGCCTGGCAAGTTGTTTTCATGCATAAAGAGTGCGCTGAACCAGGGGTGAGGCACTGGTCATCGACAGGGGTGGAACCAGGGGGCCCAAGGTTCGTGGAAGCTTTAGAAGTCCATGATTCTTTAGACCTGCTCCTCAGACTCTCTTTAATAATTTCATTTGCTAAAATTGTAGGAAAATATATAAAATTTGCTAAAATTGTAGGAAAATATATATTTACCATTTTAATGACTGTTCAGTGTACAATTCAGAGGCATTGGGTACATTCAGGTTATTCTGCAACCATCACGACCAGCCATCTCCAGAGCTTTTTCATCTTACCAAATGGAAATTCTGCATCCATTCACCACGAACTCCCCACTCCTTCCTCCCTCCAGCCCTGGCAACCACCGCTCCACTCGCTGTCTCTATGATTCTGAAGACTCTAGGGACTTCGTGTAAGTGGAATGAAAGAGTATGTGTCCTTTTGTGACTGATCTCACTTAGCACAATGTCCTCAGGGTTCATCTGTGCTGTGTCCGAATGTCCTTCCCTTCTAAGGCTGAACAACCCCCCTCTGTGTCTACGTACCACATTTTGTTTATCCAGCCATCCATCAGTTGGCACCTAGGTTGCTTCTACTTTTTGGCTATTATGAATGAGGCTGCTGTGAACACGGGTGTGCAAAAATCTCTCCAAGACTCTGCTTTCAACTCTTTTGAGTCTAAATCCAAAAGCAGCATTGCTAGATTGTAAGGTAATTCCGTTTCTGTTTCATTTTTGAGGAACCACCATACTGTCTTCCAAAGTGACTGCACTGTTTCACATTCCCACCAGCAGTGCACAGGGGGCCAATTTCTCCACGCCCTCGCCAGCACCTGTTCGATTTTCTGAGTGTTTTTCTCAATAGGAGCCATCCTATTGACACAGTGGGTACGAATCCCCACTGACTCTTCATCACCCACTTATAGGCAGAGGCACTCCTTGGAGAGGCTGGGCTCACCCCTTAGCAAGAAGTATCAGCAGAAACTCGGGTTTGAGCTGCGGCAACCCCACTGTCCTGAAAGAAGGCAGCCTCGGGCCAGGGCAACAGGCATAGGTTTGTATTTCTGGGCTGGCTCTGAGGGAAGCCTAGAGGTCCCTGAAGCATTCATCTGGTCATGGATTCAGTCAACAAACCACTGGCATGGGCAGTGCCAGACCCTGTTCTAGGAGCTGGGGACGCAGCGGTCCCTCATGGACCCATGGGAGTAACCACCCAGTGAAAGCGAAATGATGGGAGAACGACTTGTCCTGGGAGCTGCCAGTGGTTATGTGTGGCTGGCATGTGGGGAGATCTGGGGCTGGGACATCACAATGGAGAATGTGCCGGCGTTCGAAGGGGAGACAGAGGAAGGGAGAGCTGGGAAGGCTGCCCAGCAGATCTGAAATGGGCTCTGAGCTGTCACTGGGGACCACAGAGGGTGAACTGCCTGCTTCACAAATCATTCCCAAAAGGCATGGGGTCAAGAGGCCCTGGGCTTTGAAATCCCATGGGCCTGGGTCCAAAGCCACTTCCTCAACCTGTGTGACACAGAGTACATGCTCTCTTTGAAACTCAGGTCCCTAAACTGTAAAACAGGATTCCAGGGAATCCCATCTTTTGCCGGGATTAGACCATACATGAGATAGAAGTCTCCACCACTCCAAAGCACCTTTGCCCACCTCTAGCAAGGTCCCACACAGAGGGGAGCCCACTTCCTCCAGAGTGCAGTCCAGCGGTCTCCTCTGTGTGGAGATGCACACTGCCTCCCAAACCGAACGGCAGCAGAGGGAGGGGGCTGGCTGGGTTCTGGGGCTGTGCATGAAAACTGTATGACAACAGTTTTCAGAACTCCAGCTCCAGCACTTGCAGTACAGGAGGCACGAGTGAATGTAAACAGGACAGCAGACCCTCACTCAACGTGGCTCTGGCACATTCAGACTGGGGGCAAGGGCACCACTTCAGCAGCACGCACTCAGCCGCCCTCTGTCTCAGCCTCTCTCTCCGCCTCTCTCCTCCACACTAAACTTGCTAAGTTGGGTGCATGCAGATGCATGCCAGCCACAGCTCCCTCCCACCGCACCCAGCAGGGCTGGGGGTTGGAAGCATCACAGCTGTCTCTGGACAGAGCCTGGCCGTGGCCCAACGCTCTGCTGTGTCATAACAAAGGCGGCTGTCACCGGGCAGCCTCCCATCATGCCCAGCATTAAGGGCTTGTGGGGTTCTCACCCAGCGTCTTATCCCTCCCTGGGACACTGCTGGGCCACAGCTGGAGGACAAAGCTCTGAGTAGCCAAGGCTCGTGCAGGGACATCTGTGAACCAGCAGACACAGGAAGGAGCACTCCTGTGATCCCTGGCCAGATTATCCAAACATCTCCTGGCCCTGGGGCTCAGCCCCAGGGACAGGGGTAAGACTTGTCAGAAGACACCCACAGGGATCTGGTGTCCGCAGGAAGCACCAGGAGGGGGACAGGGAGGAAGGGCTGTCATCAAGGCAGGCTTCCTGGAGGAAGCAGGCAAAGGACAGGCATCTGGGCAAAAGGAGCTACCTAGCCAGGTCACACTCAAACCCAGGTGCACACTCACAGTCCAACACACACAGCCAGGTCACACTCACAGCCAGGTGCACACTCACAGTCCAGCACACACAGCCAGGCACACACAGTCCAACACACACTCACAGCCAGGACACACTCACAGCCAGGTCACACTCACAGCCAGGTGCACACTCACAGTCTAGCACACACAGCCAGCTCACACAGCCAGGTGCACACTCACAGTCCAACACACATAGCCAGGTCACACTCACAGTCAGGTGCACACCCACAGTCCAGCACACACAGCCAGGTGCACACTCACAGTCCAGCACACACAGCCAGGTCACACTCACAGCCAGGTGCACACCTACAGTCCAGCACACACAGCCAGGTCACATTCACAGCCAGGTGCACACTCACAGTCCAGCACACACAGCCAGGTCACACTCACACCCAGGTGCACACTCATAGTCCAGCACAGCCAGGTCACACTCACACCCAGGTGCACACTCATAGTCCAGCACATACAGCCAGGCACGCACAGTCCAACACACACTCACAGCCAGGTGCACACTCACAATCCAGCACACACAGCCAGGTCACACAGCCAGGTGCACACCCACAGCCCAGCACACACAGCCAGGTCACACTCACAGCCAGGTGCACACTCACAGCCAGGTCACACTCATACCCAGGTGCACACTCATAGTCCAGCACACACAGCCAGGTCACACTCACACCCAGGTCACACTCATTGTCCAGCACATACAGCCAGGCACACACAGTTCAGCACACACTCACAGCCAGGTGCACACTCATAGTCCAGCACACACAGCCAGGTCACACTCACACCCAGGTCACACTCACACCCAGGTGCACATTCATTGTCCGGCACATACAGCCAGGCACACACAGTTCAGCACACACTCACAGCCAGGTGCACACTCATAGTCCAGCACATACAGCCAGGCACGCACAGTCCAGCACACACTCACAGCCAGTCAGGTGAGGTTGTTTTAATGTGGGGCAGTGAGTGGCTGCACAGGTGGACAGGGCCAGGCCTTGCTTGGGCTTCATCATGTATTTGTAAAACCTGAGTGATAAATGGCTCCTTAAAGAGGAAATACATTCTTTCAGACTCTATGTACCTGCTTCAATTCTCCCAAAACTCCCAAATCATGGAAGTGCCAATGGCTACAAGAAACGTGATGGGGGTCAGGCACAGTGGCTCACACCTGTAATCCCAGCACACTAAGGCCGAGGTGGGCAGACTGCTTGAGGTCAGGAGTTTGAGACCAACTTGAGCAACATGGTGAAACCCTGTCTCTATAAAAAATACAAAAATAAGCAGGCACCTGTAGTCCCAGCTACTTGGGAGGTTGAGGTGGCAGGATCTGAGCTTGAGCCAGGGCCATCGAGGCTACAGTGGGCCGTGACTGTGTCACTGCACTCCAGCCTGAGCAACACAGCGATACCCTGTCTCAAGACAAAACAACAATAACAATAAAGAAATGCCACAGGGACATCCTTTGTCAGGTGCGTCACTGACAAGGGAGTTCAGGTCCTGATGTGCCATGTGATTGGAACGTCAGGCTGTGGGAACACCTTATCTCAAAGGCCCCCGGGACAGGCTTACATTCTCAAAGACCAGCTATGTCATTGGGGTACGTGACTTACCCTCTCTGAGCCTCCTCGGAGTCAGCCTGACAGGTGCTGGTATAGACCCAAAGGAGGCCCAAAGGGGTTTACAGCAAGAGATGGAGCGAGGGGCAGTGGCTCATGACAAGTGCCCAGAGGGACACTCTGGAGCCGCAGTTCCGCCATCTCTGAGCCCTGGCTCCATCTCTGAGCCAGATGGTGGGCCTGAGGACCACCAGCTTCCCAGGGTGGAGAGGGACAACCACTTGCATCAGGCTGGGGTGTCCACACCCCTGTAAGGGGGAAGCATGCTGCCAGGGCACCACCCCACACAGTCCCTCTGGCCAAGGGGCAAACTGGTAACAGTCAAGGTCAGTACAGCTAGAAATTGTTTTGCTGCCTCCCTGTTCCCCGCTCCCTGTTGCCCTAGTCACCTTCCCCATCGGACGGCCCTCCACTCAGCCTTCACAGGGTCTTCATCTCCTCCACCAGCTATGTGATGTGGGGTGAGTGACTTAGGTTCTCCCAACCTGGGTCCATTGGTATTTTAGCTGCTATGCTGCCTCCCACTGCTACAAAGTCAGCCCAACGGAATCCACCCAAGATATGGCCATTTAGATCTCCAGAGCAGACAAATCAGAAAAGCCTGTTTTTTGATTTGTTGAAGTTAATTTACCATAGAATTCCATTCATTAATGAACCGCCTTTATGCCCATAAAATATGAATAATTTTGGTCCATGCATGGTTTTACAGGAATAGGGTCAATTACACAGTGACATGGAATACCAGGGCCACCAGGAATGTGAACCCTTCTGTGGGTTCAGAAAGGAAGCCCTCTTTTGGCCTGCACGGCACTGCCCCTTCACCCAGGCCTATCGGAATCCCACAGGGCTTCACTTCCACACATGCCACAAGCTCCCAGGAAATGTCCATCTGCCCAGAGACACCCCAGGACTCCACCCTGAGGCCCAGCTCTCCTCTCCACAGCCCACAGCCAGGAGATCTTCCCATAGGAGAATCGGGGAAGCATTCTGACCCCTGCCTTCCGATGCTAGGTACTCCATAGACGTCCCCAGGCTATACACTTCCATATGCTCCCCATGTCCCACAGCAAAACTGCTACAAGAAGACAGATCAGAAAGAATGTCACATTACCCACTCATCCTCTCCCACCAGCAGCTCCATCCCGAATGCTCCGTGGTGTTAAAGCACACTTCAGTGTGTACTGGGCAAGAGATATCCCTCTCTGCCTCCTCCACGCCTGCCCAGGGACTAGAACTTGTACCCAGAAACGTGGGTTAACTTAATGATGTGGGGGTCTCTCCCCCAGCCCCACATAGAACTCCAGTCCCTTCCCCCCACCAGTATGGCTAAATTTATAGATTTGGGATTGCTGTAAATTATAATGTAATTATATCGCGCCAGGGACAGCTTCCCACGGCAGAAATTAAAAAGCAATTCAGGTAAATGATCTTTAGCTACAGTGGAGCGTCCCTGCAGAACTCATTAAGTCCAGGGACCAAACGGCATACCAAAGACGGTGTGCGGCCGCTGCATGTCAAACACAGCCTGGCCTGGGAAACACACAGCTGGGTGGCAGGGGCGCGGGGAGCAGGAGCAGGCTCCCTGTCGGGATGCCCCTCATTCGCCTCTCACCACAGACTCTCTGCACACCTATCCAGGTGTCTCCTCCAATGCCCCCTCAGCCTCCCAGTCCTAGACCACCCTTGGGAGATGCTCCTTAGAGAAGGAAAATCCAGGTTGCCTGAGGAAGAACGAGGGCAAGAGGCAGAAGACGGGTTCAGAGTGTACTGAAAATGAAATCAGATGGGAAATTTGCTATTTTGGTTGCATTAGTGCCATTTCCTCTAAAGCTTTCAATTTTAAAAGTCCAGGGAGTTATTCTTTGCGTTTTGTTGTTGTTGTTGTTGTATTTTAACGTCCTTAATTGAAACTTCCATTGGAAGGGAAGTATTGCATAGGAGGAAAGAACTGGAGAGAAACATACTAACATGTGAGGGACGGTCATCCTTGGGAGGTGGAATCAGGGAAGAACATAATGATATGTTCATTGGGCTTTCCCACAGTCATCACATTTTCAATCACTTTAATAATCAGAAAAATAGCGAACAGGTGATTGGCAGAGGCATTTCCATTTGCTGTCCTTGTGACCTTCAGCCACGTGCAAAGGGGTGGAATGGGGGCAGCACCATCTCTCTTGGTATTAATTGTGTCAAGTTCATGCAAAGAGCCTGTGAGGTCAGGATTCTCGAGATACAAAGGCTCTGGAGCCTCAGGGCCAACCAGGCTGTATCCTAAAAGGTTTCTGAAAAGGTCATTTTGTCCCTGTCTCTTGAGCGGCACCTGCTGTGCAGGGCACTGTGCCCGTAGCACACTGCCAGGTCCAGGGACCATGAGAAGGCTGCTCTAACTCCAGAGACACTTTGTGATTTTGTTACCTGCCAGGGACTGCTCAGTGCTTCACTGATAACGGCTCACTCAACTCCTGTGACAATCCTTGCACCCAAAAGGATGCTGTCCAGGCAGGAACTCCAAAGCCACAAGAGCTCAGGGCCATGCTCTAGGTCTCGTCCAGCTGTCACTGGCAGAGCGGGAACATGAACTCGGCTCACTGCCCGGTCTTAGCCACTGCAACCTCATCTCCATGTCAGAGGTGTGGAACACAGCAAAGGCCAGTTCACAAGCAGCCTGGTGGCTTCCCCAGTGCCACTTTCTCCAGGGCCCCGTGGAGTCAAAGGCAAACAGGAACACACACTGGGGACCTCGGGTGGCAGCCCAGCCCAGGAGAAAGGAGGCTCGGTGTGACCCGCCCCACTGCCATCCAACTGGGCGACCCTGGTGAAGAGCCTTGGCCTCCCCGTCTGTAAAATGGGGTTGCACTTGCCTCTGAGGGTCGTAGCACAGGCTTAGGCAACCTCGTAAAGAGCAAAAGGGAAAAAAGGGTCTTTCTGAGTCAACGTACTAGTCCCCAAGTCAGCCTCCCATACACAGGTACCTCCCTCTGTTTATTAGAAAGACGAGAGGATGAGGAAGGGCTGTGGGCCAGATCTATGGGGCGCCAGGTGTTCCACTGAGAGTGCAGGTTCCTTCCACAGGGCCTACCACGCTCTCTCCTCCTCATCCTCACATCTGATGATGCTAGGCCAGGAGCTGGTTTACTAGCCCGTCCGAGGGTGTGACAGCCTCAGCCAGAATAAAACCAGACTCCCTCCCTGACGCTGAGTTCCCGTTACCTGTCTCCCGTGAATGTCTGCCAGATCTGCTGTTTCTTTCAAAGTGGAAGTCCACCCAACGTTCTGCTCAGCTGAGCCATGGGTCCATTCCTAATTTGGACATTTATCTCCCAACATCCAGTCAAATAGGAAAAGAGATCACACATGAGGCCTTTGCTTGTCCTAGTAAACTCTATCCATGAAGCCCAGCGCCCCCCTCCCTGGGCACATCTGCACCTTGGCAACCCGAGACAACCTCCCCTACACAGAGGCCCCAGGAAACACTGTCCCCATCAGGTCCTGGTGGCTGCGGGCTCGGCCGCCCACGCCAAGACAGGCTGCCGGTCAGGGAGGAGCAGACCATCCCCGGCTTAGTGTTCTGGGCCCTGAAACCACTTTCTGCATTTCCTCGAGGAGGGAGGCAGGTCGGCCTTGGCAAGGCATCTGAAACCACGGGGAGGCCACACACTAGTTACTGAGTCGGCACATGGCAAGCCGTTCGAAACGCCTCTGGGTCACAGACAGATGAGAAAACATGTTCTTAAGCCACCTCAGCAGACTGCTCCTCTGGTCTCTCAAGAATGCACCCCGCATGGCACAGAGCACCCCTGGAAGCTGCAGGGTGGGCCATGTCTGCCTGCTCCTTGGCCAAGGGAACACTTGAGTGTTTGTTTAAAGCCAGTCCGCTTCCCACTAGAAAAAGAAGCTACCCTCTCCAGCACTCACTCTTTCCTTCTCCACTGAAGTTTCTACCATAGCAGAAGGATAATTCTCACAAAGAGAAGAAACACACAGACACACAGAGTGTGCACACACATCCACACACCGGCATGGCCAGGGGTTGTCCCCACAGGGTGTCTGGAGCCCACACAGCCACAGCCAGCCTACCTGGGGGTTGCTGGGGCAGGATCCCAGGCCAGGACCCACCCCTGGAGTGCCTCAAGGCAGCTCTCTGCCTTCTCCTGCCACCAGCTTCTTTGCCGCCAGCATCAGCCTCTGACGTTAGTGCCTGGAGAGGGGGGAACTAATGCTCACCAGCTGGCTTGGTGATTTAACCCTCTCGGCTTCCAGGGAACTCTGGCGTCCAACCAGATAAAAGTGCACAGTCTCCCTAACAGGGGCCCCTGAGCAAATATGAGGGACAGGTGAGAGTTTAAAGTCGGCAAGAAAGTCCAGCCTGGGATGGCTGAGAGGAGGAGAAACTGGCCCCCAAACCCACCTTCGCTCCCCTGTGCTGATTTTAAGGGAGCCGGAGAGAACTGCCTTAGCTAAGAGAAAACCAGACAGAGGGCAAAAGGGACCAGCCTGGACCTTTCCTTCACTTACCTTTGTCAACCTCAGTCTTTCTAGGGGTGAATGCCTCAGTAGAAGCTGCTGGAGGTTTCCAGCAAAACTTAGCCAACCGTCCCCAGGTTCCCATGGCCTTGGCTGCTGCCCATCCTGCTGCCTGTGCTCATATTCTGCTCTCTAGGCCCCATATTTCTGCCTAGTGAACCTCTATTCATCCCTCAAGACCCAGATCAGGCTGGGTCTTGCCTCCTCCAAGAAGTCTTCCCTGCCTCTCTTCCCCCAGAGGCAGGACGAAGTATCTGGAAATGACTTCTCTTGGAGTCGTTACTACACTAAGACCTGTACCTGCACTAATCAATCCTTCTTAGCTGGTGAGCTTCCTGGGGGCTGGGCTAGTGGAGTATTTGCCCCAGCACAAGGGACTGGCACAGTAACTGGTGAATGCCTGCAAGTAGGTGAATACACTGCCTGTGGCAAAGTCCTTCAGATTTCCTATTCTTGAGAACAAGGCTCAGGCTGTAGAATTCTCTGTGCCTGCCACTGGGTTTCAACTGCTAAAGGAAGAATGGCAAAGGAAGATAAAAGAGGAGAGTGGATAGAAAATACAAAAACCGGTGGGCCGCAGTGGCTCAAGCTTGCAATCCCAGCACTTTGGGAGGCCGAGGGGGGCAGATCACTTGAGATCAGGAGTTAGAAGCCAGCCTGGCCAACATGGTGAAACCCCATCTCTACTAAAAATAAAAAAAATAGCCAGGCATGGTGGCATGTGCCTGTAAATCCCAGCTACTTGGGAGGCTGAGGCAGGAGAATTGCTTGAACCTAGGAGGCAGAGGTTGCAGTGGGCTGAGATCACACCTTGCCCTCCAGCCTGGGCAACAGAGTGAGACTCCAGCTCAAAAAAAAAAAAAAAGGAAAAGAAAATACAAAACCCATCTCTATTAGTGGCACTCTGTCACTCTGAATATCTACTGTCAGTACTTTTAAAGTACAGCACAAACCTCACCCATCTAGAGGTCACTCACCCCTCTAAGGTAACTCTACCAGCTGCAGCCAGGAACCCAACAAGACCCAAGAAGGCCCTGAGACCCCAAACCTACACCTCAGAGACCTTGCCCTAAGTAGTGTATGATAACAGAGCCCCTTAGGCCCTCATTCAGGGCTTCTGGAGTCTTAGTTTAGAAACTGTTCTAACAAAATGCATGTTTCCCAGCACATAGACTAGAAGCGAGTATCAGTAAAAGAGGACAAGGGGCTGTGGCTACTTCAGATAAGCAGGTTATCAGCATAAGGTGGGGGACGGTCAGAAGGACTGAAGTTCAAATCCTGGCTCAAACCACTTACTAGCCGGGTGGCCCTGGCAACATGCTAACCGGCAGGCCTTTCATAAACATCTAAATGCTTTTTGAATGAAACAGAATTGACTACTGAATTTGGCCTTGAAGGAGCCTTGGGATTTGGCAGGGCAGAGGGCCTGGAGGGAGACACTGGGGGACTGAAAAGTCCCTGAAGAGACCAGCCTGGGGCCCAGACTCATTGGAAAGATTCTCAAGGCTCAGGAGTGTTGGGAGTCGGGGTAGGGAGAGAGAGGAGGGGAGCAGGGAGAGACACACCCTCGCTTCTTCCCTGCAGTGCCCAGCCCCTGCTGGGTAAGGACTCAGCCAATGGCAGTGCCTGGGCCGGCTGGGCCTTGCCTGGTTCAGTCCTCCTGGCTCTTGGGTTTGTCTGGACTAAACGCACCCAGACTAGGCCCCGTCAGTTGAAAGGGTCAGTGCACACCATGTATCTCCATCTTAGGCCACTGGCACATCCACACTCCTTCCCAGGGGCTGATTCAAGAGGCAGAGGCTATTTTCTTCTTGGATGGCAAACAAGGGCCCCAAATGTACCCACTGGCTGTCCTGGTGTCAGACTTCACTCTCCACGCCCCCGCCCCACAGGCTTGGAAGAGGCACTACCAGCCCTCAGGGATGAACGCGGGGCTCCTTGGAGCTCTCCAGCTCCTCCTACCACCTCTCTGCGAGGCCCCAGCGTTCAGGCAGCTGTGACCTCAGCCAGATGCAGGCACGGGGCCACAGGGCCCTTGAACCAAGAGCAGGGTGCCTGGAAAGGCACAGGAAAGAGGGGAGCACAGGCTTTAGGAGCAGGATCCCATCAAATCCCATGTGAGGCCCTGGGCAAGCCAGGGGACTCCTCTGGGCCGCATGTGTAACAGCGGGACATGGAGGCCATAGGAAGCTGTCCTCAGACGGTCCCGTGGGGATCCATCCCCTCAGCCTTGCCACCTGGTTCTCCGCCCGGCTGGGTCTCTTAAGTTTGCTCCATACAAGCGAGTGGGTGACGATATTGTTCCCAAAAAGAGCCTGGAGTGTGGCCAGGTGATGTGCGGTGGGTGGGGAGGGGCACCGTGCATGCAGCCTGGGACATCCAGCACCAGGCAGGCCACTGGATGAGCAGGATGGAGCCAACGAGGCAGATATAGGGGTGCTGGGCAGAGACACTTGAGGGAGTCTCCCCACCCAGGTGACCCTGCAATGAGTTTCCAGTAAGAAGAAAAGAACACGCAGGACAAAGCCTGGGACCTTTGTTTGAAGGAGAAGGGGCAGGCAGGAGATCACAAGGGGAGCTTAGAAGACAGGGAAGGAAAGGACCGGGGCGGAGCGGTGGTGAGACTGTAAGAGGAGGAGGCAGGAAGACCCCCGATGGTCCACGGCAAGCCCATCAGCGGGGCCAATGGGTGAAGTGAGGGGGCCTGTCCTGATGGGCGTGTGATGGGGGGGTGACAGATGGGCAGTGAGCACAGCCAGCTCCTTCAGGACACAAGCACAGCCAGCCTGCGGGGCTGGGAGCCGGGGGGAGAGACCCCACGGAGGCGGTGGGGGTGGCTTCATACCCAGGCAACTTAGCCAAGCTGACGCTATCTACCTCCCTGTATGGTTCCGGCTGAGGGCTCTGGCCACAGCAGAAAGCCATGTGGGATTAGAAGGAACGACAGTGTGGAGCAGCAGGCCTCTCAAGAGATGGGCAAAGTCACATTTTCATCATAATCCTAAAACCTCATTTGTCTTCCGTGTTTTCCACTATAGCTTTGGAAGATCCGCACAACTCTGAGCTTCTAATTCTGAAGGACTGACCCATGGACACACAAAATAATGCATGGGAGAATAGTATCCATTCAAAGTGCAAGGCAGACCCATGGATTTTAACCAATGGTATGGAAAGGCCTTTGATCTGTTTCAGATTCCACGATGTCGAGTTTTGGTGCAGCATCAACGAACATCCAAATTAGGTGAAAAGGCTTTTAAAATACCATTGTCTTTTCTATCTCGATGTCTGTGTTAGGTTGGATTTCCTTTATATATTTTAACCAAAACAACATAGTGCAACAGACTCAATGCAGAAGGAGACATGAGAATCTAGCTGTCTTCCATTAAGACAGAAATTAAGGACATTGACAGAAGTGTAATTCTATTCTTCTATTTTTTTTAATTTTAGAGAAGTTCTTTTCATAAAAATTATAGTTTTATCATTGTTATTTTCAAATGAATTTAAAGACAAAATATTTTAAATTGTTCTCATTTTAAGTTTCAAATAAAGTAAATATCAATAGATATGACACACATTAAAAAAGCTCTTTGGGGCCAGGCGTGGTGGCTTATGCCTGTAATCCCAGCATTTTGGGAGGCCTAGACGGGCGGCTCACTTGAGGTCAGGAATTTGAGACCAGCCTGGCCAACATGGCAAAACCCCATCTCTACAAAAATACAAAAATTAGCCAGGCATGACGGCGGGCCTGTTATCCCAGCTACTTGGGAGGCTGAGGCAGGAGAATCGCTTGAACCCGGGAGGCGGAGGTTGCCGTGAGCCGAGATAGCACCACTGCACTCCAGCCTGGGAGACACAGTGAGACTCAGTCTTAAAAAAAAAAATCTCTTTGGGGTCCTCAGTAATTTTTAAGTATACCGGGATCCACAGACCAAAAAGTTTAGAACTGCTAGTGTAGGATCCCAAAGGCTCCCTCAGTCCCCAAACATCATCACTGATCTGTGGGGCAAAAAAGGGGTGGAGCCAGCTCCGTCTGCTCCCACAGAGCCAGGAGGGGATTCAGCTCCAAGGAGGAGGCTTATGCAATCCCCGTTCCAACCCGTGTGCATCCACCTATCCATCATGAAGCTGGAAGCACAGGCAGGCAGGCATGAGCTCTAACTGTCCTGGTGGGTTCCAGCTTGCCCTTGCTCTCCCCCATGTCACACCTAACACCCCCTCGGATATCCAATACCACTGGCCTACAGCAACTTCAGCCCAGCACCAGATGCAGAGACGGTGGCTTTGCAGAGATATCACTGCTCCCGTGGCTGGGCAGTAGCTGATGCGATCACCACCCTGGTTGCAAGTCTCTCAGGGTGATTCTACTCCACTGATGGGACTGTAGCTGATATAGGGTGGACATCTGGGTAGCCTTCCACTGGGTAGAAAAGCCGGGGAAGGCGCTCTGGAAGCGGGGACTGCTGTCGGAGGTGTACAGGCCCAAGGGCTGGACAGGTGGGCCAGGGCAGCAGTGCCCACAGAGCTCAGGCTCAATCCCATGGCACGTGGGAGCCACAGCAAGCCGGCTTAGCAAAACACGGGGCAGCATGGTCCCTCTTTCGGTGGAGGGAGAGGGCTGGCGGGGCAGGCAATGCTGTCTGCATGGTAGCAAGTCAGGTTTTACTCTCACTCCCATCCCCAACTTTTGGACAGAGTCGGTCTGCAGCCTGAGGCCTATGGGTGATTTGCAACTCCTGTTACAGATGGGTTGCAGCGCCATAAAGGCTGAGGTGCTTTCTCTCCCAGGCTTCATTGTGGTTTTTTATGAGTAAACATTTCACGATAAAGACTTACTGTCTGCAGAGACCCCTTTATACCCCAAAGGTAAGGGTTTAAGTGGCCTGAAAACTGCCGTTACTTATCTTTACAGCGGCCTGCGAGAGCCAGCTCAATGGCAGAGACTTCCATTTCACTGTATATATTTTCAGTGACTGGTTATAGATCAGGCTTGTCCCTGGGGCTCAGAGTCTGAGGTCTCCATTCTAAAAGGCCTAGCTGAGAGAACCATCGCCCTCTCCCTGTCTCAGGCCCCCTGATGCTGGCACCAACAGGACAGGACAGGACACTGGCCCTTGTCTTGGAGAATACACACAGGGGAACTCCAGGACCATCAAGCCCATTTCTGACTTCATCCTCCAAGAGGCAGCCTCTGTCCTGCCCTTTACCCCAATGGTCCCAAAGCTTTTTGGGACCAAGAACTGGTTCCATGGAAGACATTTTTTCCAGGAACCATTGTGGCAGGCAGGAATCCCATAACTGCTCTGCCTCAGATCATCGGGCATGAGATTCTCATAAGGAGCACGCAACCTAGATCCCTCGCATGTGCAGTTCGCAGTAGGGCTCCTGCTCCTATGAGACTCTAACGCCACTGCCGATCTGACAGGAGGCGGAGCTCAGGTGGTCATGCTCTTGCCCGCTGCTCACCTCCTGTTGTGCAGACTGGTTCATAACAGGGCATGGACTGGTAACAGTCTGCAGCCCCGGGGGTGGAGGACCCCCTCTTTACCCCATCCAACACTGCTCTCAACACGAAATCTGATCAACTCATTCCCAGTGAGGCACTGATATCTGACAACAGCCGGGAGGTCTGCCCAGAAGTATCCATTGTACAACATTCACACACTTTTCAGCCATCAGCATTCATTTTTAATCACAAATCATACAGAAAGACACAGAAAAGGCTTCCTAAGCCCCCAGAAATCACGGCGATCGGCACTCACCACCTCCATCTCTGTATAGCAGATATTGTCAATCCCCACTCAAATCCCGGTGCCCTTACACCTTTGAGGCACATATCCTTTCCAACCACCGGCACCGTGGTTAACTGAGAGTTTTCTGTCTCCCAAGCCCATTTTGCCCAGCTGTGCAACAGGCCTGCAGTGCGAGAGCAGCCCTCAGCGGGGCACTGCCAGCAACTGGTGTTTAGAGCTGCTTTCTTCCTCCGGGATGGCTACCATGCCAGCTCCTGAGTCTCCCCTGGGATGAAGCTCCAGTTTTCTCAGGGGCAGCTGACCTTCTAAGGTTCCCTTCACAGGTGCTCTCCTCCCGTCTCACCTCACACTCCTTTCCCTACAACTCCAAATAAACCAGGTGCACCAGAACCCTTCTCTTACAAGCCTGCTTCTAAGAATGATAACTAAGACACCATGTGTGGAAGTAACCCTAGGAAATGCATCTTCCCCTCAAATCAGGGGCACAGACTTCCCTTGGGTGGTGGGGAAGCTCAACATGACCTTCTCAGGACAATGCAGCCCACTAGGCTGGCACCATCTTCCCCACTTGTCTTGGGCACAAGACTACATGCAAGAATGGCAAGAGGCAGCAAAAGGCCAGGCGAGGTGGCTCACGCCTGTAATTCCAGCACTTTGGGAGGCTGAGGCAGACAGACCATGAAGTCAAGAGATCGAGACCATCCTGGCAACATGGTGAAACCCCGTCTCTGTTACAAATACAAAAATTAGCAGGGTGTGGTGGCACGCATCTGTAATCCCAGCTAGTTAGGAGGCTGAGGCAGAACTGTTTGAACCCAGGAGGCAGAGGTTGCAGTGAGCCGAGATTGCACCACTGCACTCCAGCCTGGGTGACAGTGTGAGACTGTCTCAACAACAACAACAAAGAGAGGGTGGAGAAACCAGCAGTGCAGGGCCAGGGTGGGGAGGGGGCACCTGGGGATCTAGGGCCAGCTGCAGCTGCATGGACAAGGACATCGTCAGGAGAATAGCCTGGCAGACAAGTGCGGTGGCACCCATCGCCTGGGGCACTCACACAGCTGCAAAGTTCTTGCACAAGCAGGACTCAGAGTTTCAGTCTATGCCTGGGACTTGGCTCTCCCTCTCCCAAGACTCAATACAGCTGAAGGGATCAGGCTGTTCCTCTGTGTGCAGCTGGGCCATTCTGGGATGAAGATGCTCAAGGGCACGTGGCAGCCATCATGTGGACTGCATGTCCACAGGCACCCACCTCCTCTGGGAAAAGCTTTCAGAGGGGGTTCTTGCCCGCCTCTCTTCCCTAAAGCAATGAAGTTCTTAGAACCACAGCACAGGGAAACATTTTCTCTGGTTATTTTGTTTTGGTGTGTTTTTTAAGTCTTCAGAAGCCTTCAATCCCTCCCTGGGGACAAATGCACAGAAAAACATGTTTGGCCACCCTGGCCGTGCCAAAACACTGTCAGTGTTAGTGGTGCTCAGGCGCTGGCCAAGAGCGCCAACGCCTCACATCCTGTGTGTGGCATGCTGAAAATTCTTAGGGACCTTTTCACAGACATTGCCTGGGGACCTTGCAGTGCCGGGGGTGGGGTCACAGGCCCACAGAACAGAGCACCTGTCTCCCACCCCAGTCTAGCTCTTTCCCTACCTAGAAAATGCTCCACAACACGGCCAGGTGTCCCCGCCTTCCTCAGTGGTGACACACAGAAAGAACAGAGGACTCTCACCCTCACTGCTGTGAAGCATCCCCCCGTGGAAGAGGGAGGACAGGGTTCACTGACTGGCAGGGTCAGGGCAGCGGGCAGGGGGGGGATTCGCTCACCTGGGCCAGCCCGGGAGGTTCAGAGACCTGAAAAATACGACCCAGGAGAAAAAGCTCCAGGAAAAGAGAGGTCAGGGCCCACATGCCAAGGATGGCAACAGGAGAAAGGGGCTCCCTGGCAGCCTGAACAACTAGGAAGGGTGGTGTTCCCAGACAGAGACTATGGGGCCCCCCATGACATCCCAGGGCTTAAGGGTAGGGAGAGGCCAGACATGCCCCCAGAAGGCCACTCTGGGAGTCATGACCCCTGTGATGGAAAGAAGGGCCTCAGGTCTCCCATGGTAGCAGCGTGGTCAGTCCTTCCAAAGCCCCTGTGAGGATGACCCTGGGGATTGTAATCCAGCCTGCACCTCAGCTTCAGCCCTGACCACAGCCCTAGAAGGGAGGTCCTCATCAGTCCCCCATGAAAGACAAGAATGCAAGAGAACCACCACAGCTCCCACGCGCGGCAGGACCCAGGGCGTCTGCCTCCACAAGGCCCCATCCAGTGGCTCCTGGCAACACCTGACTTCCGACACAGTGCGGGGACCGGGCCGCGACATGGGTGTGTGCCCCTGCCCTGCTGCCCTGGGGTGACCTGAACCCGCTCTTCAGCCTGCAGCTGGCTTCAGGATGAGTTTCTTCTCCTCCCACAGCAGAGGAAGTGGTTTTTCATTGTGCCTAACCAGCACATTTGAGAGAGACAGTGGCTTCGGCAACCCTGGGAAAAGCGCTCCTGTCTCGAGGAAGGCTGGGGCCGCCGAGCCCGCATCTCTCCCTGCTGGAATACCCATCTTACATCCTGTTCCGCATGGTCATTGATTTGGGTTCTTGCCTGTGTCTCCCAACTAGAATGTCAGTTCCAGAGAAGTGGAACTTGTCTGTGTGTTCCCTGCTTCCACCCAGGGACTACACTGCCCCCAGTAAACACTTGCGGAAAAAAGGAAGAGAAGGAAAGAGAGAGGGAAGCGGGAAGGGAGGGAGGAAAAAGAGCCTTCTGAAAAGCAGAGCTATCCGGCAGGATTTCATGTGTGGGTATGGAATGCTTCGAATCAACCAGCAAAGAGATGCACTGATTCTAAATGCCCCTCCCCTGCTCGAAGCCCGTCAATGGCTCCCTACTACCTACCCCCAGTCCAACTTCCTGTCAGGGCATCTCAGGCTTGCCACAGCGATTCCAATCTCCCTTTCCAACTGCACCGCTCCTCCTATGCCTTGTATAAAGCCTCCTCTTCAGCAGGCGCTGGCCCTGCCCTGGCATGTGCCCTGTCACCCTGGCATGTGCCCTGTCAGCCTCCCAAGTAGCTGGGACTACAGGCATACGCCACCACACCCAGCTAATTTTTGTATTTTAGTAGAGACGGTGTTTCACCGTGTTGGCCAGGATGGTCTCTTGACCATGTGATCTGCCCACCTTGGCCTCCCAAAGTGCTGGGATTACAGGTGTGAGCCACCACGCCTGGCCTGGGACAGGTCTTCTTGATGGAAACCGAGTCAGGCCTCTGCTCACCCCCACCTTCCCAGTAGCTCTCTCATTCTTTAAGAAGCCCTCCTTAGGGATGCCACCCCTGGAATTTTCTGGCATTTCCTCTCCAAGGCTCTGGTCTGGCACTTCTCAGAGAGCACTTTGTGTATTCTTACAGGGATCTCAAAAGGACAACTAGGGGAGGGGGACAGGCCTGGTCACCCCTGGTTCAACCCAGAGGATGAGGCCTGAGGATAGAATGACCAGAGAAGTCCTTGCTGCTTCTGAAGGGCCCAGCTCTGACCCCGTCATCCACCAGTGGGTGTCTACAGGTGCCCAGACCTCTCCTGGTCTCCTGTCCACTCCTCCTGCCATCTGGCTTCAGGGAGGTGGACACTGGTATTTGCCCTGACCAGCATCACATGGGCCACCGTTCTATGCACAGCTCCAGCAGATAAGGGGGCTGACCCTCCCCACTTCGCATAGGTATGCATAGGACCCCACAAAAAACGACATGCCTCAGTCACAGTAGCTGGTTCACAAGGGTGCATGGGATCCAGGCCTAGCCAATAAGTTGCCGCCAGGACTTTTGCTGGAATCACCTGGAATGAGACACGTCTCCATCTAAGCTGATGGGTATCAAGCCCACATGCACCTTCTTGTGATCAGAGCTACCAGGATGCCAGGCCAGCAGAAAGCGAATTCAGATCACGGAGAGAAAGAGACACATCCCAGTGATTTCACTGGAGCCTCAAGCTTAGCTAGTCCTGAAAGGAAATCTAACCCTGAACTTCCGAGTTATGGAGGACCAGAACCCCATGTAGCTTCAGAGAGCCAGGGCAGGCTTCTGTCACTTGCACCAAGTGTCCTGACTCAGTTTCCATCAAGAAGACTTGTCCCAGGTCGGGCGCGGTGGCTCACACCTGTAATCTCAGCACTTTGGGAGGCCAAGGCGGGTGGATCACAAGGTCAAGAGATCGAGACCATCCTGGCCAACATGGTGAAGCCCTGTCTCTACTAAAAATACAAAAATTAGCTAGGTGTGGTGGCATGTGCCTGTAGTCCCAGCTACTTGGGAGGCTGAGGCAGGAGAATCGCTTGAACCCAGGAGGTGGAGGTTGCAGTGAGCTGAGATTGCACCACTGCACTCCAGCCTGGCGACAGAGAGAGACTGTCTCAAAAAAAGAGAGAGAGAGGAAGGAAGGAAGGAAAGAACGAAGGAAGGGAGGGAGGGAGAGAAGGAAGGAAAGAAAAGAAAGAAAGAAGACTTGTCCCTTCAGGCCAAGGCACTGCCATCTCCCTGTATCCTCATCCCTTCCAAGCGCCCCTATCAGAGCACCCCACACACCTGGGAGCCTGCCCATCCTCCACATCCTGAGGGGCAACACAGGGCCAGGGAGAGAAGAGAGGCTGTCAGCTGGGCCTCCCTGAGGAAAGGATGAGGCCATGAGGTAAAGGGAGGAGGGACAGCGAAGGGAAGGGACTGAGGGCTCCAGGCCAGGACAGGGGAGGTGGGTGCATGTGCCAGACAACCCCAGTCCACACCATGCCAAAGCTGGCCAACGCTGCCACTTCCCAGGGCTACAGTCCGCCTGGGTCTTGCCTGCTGCAGATGCTGCTCTCAACACAGAAGAGGGCCCAGCATACCCAGACTGGGAACACCAGGGCTCCCAGACCTCTCCCTACCAAGATCTACCACACACTCACCATGCAGCACTGGCAAGACCATTGCCCTCCCTGCACCTCACTAGATCAAATGGCCTCTGAAGCCACTCTGGCTCAGAAACCTGGTCCTCTCCAGCTGTGGGCAGCAAGGCCGTGAGGCCATCCCTGAGACCTGGCTCCTCCCAGCAGAGCAGCTGATTTCCAGCAGCACAGGGACCTCGCCCCTGGGGCTCATCCACCCAGCATTAGGGCCAGCAGGGTCACCCTGAAATGCTCACAGGGCATCTCTCTCAGTGCCAGCCTGATCGCAACTCCCACCACTGCAGAGCCTGCCACCAGCCACGATCAATGATTCCGGGTCCTAGGGAGGATGTAATCTGGTGATAAAGGACTGGAAGTGAGACGGAGGCTGGCGTTCTTTCTCAGTGATTTACTCAGCTCTCCTCCAAACTCGCACCCTTAATGTAATTATTTACTTTGTCATTAAACACCCTCCTTCCACTTCAGTTATTTTTAGAGCTCTGGGGCCTATAGATTGGATGGGGAGGCTGCTCATTGGCCAGGGAAAGCCGGGTCCTCCCTGAGGGGCAGCAGTGCTCAAGGCACTTAGAGATCCCAGGGGTTGAGGGCAGCGCACAGCCAGGCCCCCATGCCACCACCAGCTCCCTCCCTCCCTTCCCTCCCTCCCCTCACTTCCTTCCTCTTTTCCTTCCTTCCATCCTTTCTTTCTCCTCCATCCCTTCTTTTTTAAACAGAGACATAATTCACATTCCATAAAATTCACCCTTACATAGTCTATAATTCAGTAGTTTTTAATACATTCACAGGGCTGTGCAACCATCACCACAATCTAATTACAGAACATTTTCATCCCTCCACAAAGAAACCCCATGCCCATAGCAATCACTCCCATTCCCTCTTCTCCCAGCCCCTGGCACCTCCTCATCTCCCTTCCGTTTCTATGGATACGTCATTCTAGACAATTCATGGAAATAGAATCCTTCAATAATTGTGCTTTCATGCCTGGCTTCTTTCTCTTAGCATACCTTTGCAAAGTTCATCTGTGTATACCATTGATCAGCACTTCACTCCTTTTTATGACTCAGTAATATTCCATTGTACAAACATACCACATTCTGCTTATCCATTCATCAGAGGATGGGCACTTGGGTCATTTCCATTTGGGGACTATCGTAACTAACATTGCTATAAACACTCATATACAAGGTTTTGTGTGCACAAAGGTTTTCAATTATCCCAGGTAGTTCTTGAAGAGTGGAATTGGTGGGTCCTCCCTTTCTGCTGGCCTGATGCTAGAAAATCCAGGGGTCCAGACTTGTGGGCGCTGCTGAGAGCTGTGGGCAGCTGGGCAGCTCCATACTGCCCTGGCCACTGATGACACAAATAGCCTCAGGCGCTTTCAGGCAAGAATTGCCACTATCCCATGAGAATAGCAACAGCAGCCCTCTGCCCACATGCCAGACCCCCTGCATTACAGAGCTTGCTGAGGGGAGCCTGTCACCCGCTTTTCACAGACAGACAAGGCAAGGATGGTCCCTGCTCCTACACCTAGATGTGAGCCCACACCTGCCTGTCCTCTAAGTGAAGGCACCTGTTGCTTTTCTTGTCACCAACATAGCATGGAGGGGCGTGACTCCAGTGTGGAGACCTCACAGTCTGGGGACCCGCAATAGGACAAAGATTCTGCTTACAATGAGCCTCAGCAACTCACGGAGTCAGCAAAGTGTGTGAGTGGCAAATTTTGCTTCCCTCTCTGACCCTCTTCTCTCCTGGGTGAGCTTCCCCAGTCACAGGTACTCCAGTGCCCGAAGGCTGTCTAGATCCAGGAGCCACTGGGGAGATATCCCAGGAGGATGAGGACAACAGGGGCCTCTGCACAAACCCAGAGGTAAGGTGACAGCAAAGGGGTAAATGCCTGATGGTGGGACTGCAGCACTCGGTGGGGACAGGAACTTCCCCACCCTGGCCACCTTCACACCACCCAGGGACCACATGCCCGGCCCTGCAAGGAGCTTCTCCTGGACATCCTTCCATTTCTAGAATCACAGGAATAACAGAAGGTGCAAAGCAGTGTCCACTGCCCAAGCCCACACCAAACCCAAACCTCCTCTCAAATATCACTGCTGAAAACGAGATGGAAGGTCAGACAGCGGATGAGGCCCTGCTCTGCCCAGAGGCCGGCTGTCTGGTGCCAGGGTTTCAGGCTTCACGATCCCCCACAACACAAAGCAGAAATTCACGCCCTCTGCAAGCAGGGTCAGCCAGGACTATTCACAGGGAAAGAGCCAAGGGCGGTTTCTCAAGACAGAGTCCCTCTGGTTCCCTCCCCGCCCTGCCCTCCCAGGAGGAGAAGAAGCCAAATGCTGAAGGTTGGAGTGTGGGGGGCTCCAAGCAAGCCATGCATGCAGGGCTCAGCTGAGTCACCAGCGTCCATGTGTGGCCATGACCAGCGGGAGAACACAGACCCTAGGAAGGGCCACTAGACTCAGCCTCAGATGTGAGCTTGTGCCAGGGCCGGGGAGGGAAGGGAGCCCCTTGCCAAGGGACTGACAAAACCAGCCTCATTTACCAGTGCTGCCCACTCAGCTCGGCCTCTCCAGCCATTCTCAGACCCCAGGACCTTTGCCCATGCTGTTCCTCAGGCTAGAGTGCGGTTCCCCCTTGTACATCATGGGTGAACTGCTGACTCATTATGGAGACTCAGCTTCTTCATTTGCTCTCTCAAGTGTTTACTCGGAACATATGTGCTGCCTTCAGAAAATAGTTCTTGAATTAAGAATCATCACCAGAGCAAGAACCATAATACTAACAGCAGCGACTACCATTTACAGAATGCCTACTGTGCGCCAGGGGCCATCTAAGCACTGGAGACTCATTATTGGTCAACCTAGTCCTCCAAAGAGAAGTGTCTTTGCCCGCGTTTAAGATGAGGACACCGGGGTTCGGATCAGCACAGGATACTCAACCAAGAAGGGGCAGGGCAAGAGTTCAAACCTCACCTGTCCAAGCCCAGGCCCCAGCTCCCAGACCATACTGGTGTCCTGGGGCTGATGGCTCCCTGCATCGAACCCAGGGGGCTTGCCCAAACCCTGCCACGCTTTGCAATCACACTTTGGTGACCCGTCCCCAGCCCCCTGATCTGAGTGTGTAGTGGCTTTCTGTGGGACTGACTAGGCAGCGAGGGCACGGGGCTATACACAGCAGTGTTACCAGGGTCTGCAGAGATCACGATCCTTCCCTAACGTTTTCCTGGATCACAGCATGCAGCAGACAATGCCCGTATCAGCATCGCAACTGGGGTGTCTGGTTTCTCCATGGGGGGCCCACAAGCTTTTGGAGACAGGGCCATGGCCCCTGCTTCTTAAATGCGTCTCCCCCCACTTCCTGTCCCCCTCTGGTGTCCACACAGAGCTTCATAGAGGACAGCAGCTTCAAATGGCTCTTTCTCTCCTTATTCCTCAGTGTCCATTCAAAGAGGCTTCAGTGGAGACCGCGGGATCTCAGCCTGCACCCTGGATCAGCCATGCACCCAACTGGGCACCAGCCACCTCTGCACCTCCCCCTAGGGCAACAGGAGCCTCATATCTTCAGACCCCACACGCCAGGCAGGAGACATATGGACTCACGCAGGAAATATATGAACTGAGCCAATGGCACCCAATCCCCCTCCCCACACTCCCAGGGGGGCCACTCTGCCCCTCCTCCTCCCACCAGGGCCCACTCGCCCTTTCCTCTTTCCACCTGGTGAACCCTGAATGTTCCCAGGCTCAGACACTGCCCACCCCATGAAGCCCCATGGGCAGGATTCATCACCATCTCCTGAGTGTCACTTCCAACTGGGAGCTTCTAGAAGGCAGAGACAGCATCCCTGTCATCACCACCTCTTTGATCCACAGCTGAGAACCATCTGCGGGATGTGTACGTGAATGAATACAGGGAACCCAGAGGCACCCAGGCCCGGGCACCCCACAGCCCCAATAAATGCAGGGCTTTACTTCATTATCCTCAAAATGGTTCCAAGATCAAAGGTGGTGAGACCTGGCCACAAACATAAAATAAATTATCTCTTTCCCCCCCTCCCAAGCAATGATAAATGGTTCTATTAGCAATCCAGATTGTTAAACTCTGATATAACAGAACGCAGGGAACGGGGGCCCATCCATTCTCCCTCCGGCGCATACTGAGTTGTAAATAGGTTATTTTGTGTGTAAATAACACATTAAAACACACCATTAGCTGTGTCTTTTGATAGAGAGGAAATTGTTACAAATAAATAATTCCGGACAGGAATGTAAAATAAGCCAGATTTAATAGTGCATGCCTGGTGCAGCCGTGTTAAACATGACTAAAATGATAAACCCCAGAAGATACTAATAGTAAACCATGCACTGACATCAAAGTAATGAGGCTGTATTTTTACCAAGCTTTAGAAATGCTAAAATTAGTTTTGACAGAACCAAACGTCAGAAAAATGTTTCCAACATAAACACAGTCGCTTGGGAAGCTGGGGTTTGGGCCAGGAGGAGGGCCAGGTTGAGGGACAGCTGTGTCCCACGTGATGGAATGTTCCTGGGGAATCGGTTTCCAGTCCACGTGATATCACTAAGCAACCCTTTGCATTTTGTGTCTCTGGGCCTCAGTTTCCACTTCTGTAAAATGAATGGATTCAAACTTGAGGATTTCAAAGGCTTCTTCCAGTTCTGTAAGTAGAAATGACTCTCAGCTTCACCCAACTCTGCATCAGCTGAACATCCACAGTGAACCATGAGAAATGAGGGAGTGCCTACCAGGTGTGACCAAGGCCCTAGGGAGCACCCAGGGGCAGGAGCCACCAGCACTGTCCTCTGATGCTGTCATTCCAGGCAGGTAGAGTTCACCAGCTCATAGGCATTAGCCAGAAAACAGAGTGACATGTGCAAACATGCGTGCTAGCCTCCACAACCAAGGGGAGCCACAGGCAGGGGCCAGGGGAGCCTCCCGGAGTCCAGACCCTGGGCTGGGGCCAGAAGCAGAGAACAAACCTGTTGTGCTGGGGAAAATGGGGTGGCTCGACTGATTCTGGACAGCAGCCATTCTGAGTGGCAGTTAAGGCACCGCAGTGAGTGTGAGGCCAGGATAGGCCAGCGGAATGCTCGGGTTTCTGTTATGTGGACATTTACTTCCACTATGCCCACACAGTCTGCTAGCCACCCTGTAGACCTTGTCTCGCTTAGTTCCACGGTAGCCAGAAGTTGTGATCACTACCATCGCCATTGCATGGACCTCAGAGAAGTTCCCTGACTTGCCAGGAACGCGTGGCTGGTAAGCAGAGGGATGAGAAGAGCCCAGATCTGCCTGACCCCAAGCCATGCTCTTCCCACTAGACTCTGCTGGGAACAGGAAGAAGCCTCCAACCTCATTCCCTGATCCCAGGCACCCGACCTTGCAGTACACTCCTGAACCACCCAAAAAAACATCTGGATGGTCAGCCTGCACCCTGCTTCCTGGGTGAGCCAGGCTGTCAGGGGAACTCAGCTCTGCGCTCTGGACAAAGGCTGATGAGAACTGGTTGTTCTGTGCGGCTGGGCCATAAAACAAGCCTCCCAGCAGCATCAATAGCCATCCTGAAAATCACTTAAATAAGAGTAATTGCCCACTTAGTCACACCTGGGTGCATCTCCAGGCCCAACGCAAAAGTGTGTGGCCTCAGTAGAGAAACTAGGATAAGCTGGGGAAGCTGGCCCACTCACCTCCCTGCTGGCCACGGGGCCTGGCAGGGGGCTGAAGACCAGAGCCAGCCTCAACTGACTCATACCCAGAGACAGCTGATCACACTAGCCCACCGGGAACACCTCTGTCATGATAGAATCAAGATACCATAATCACCTACTAGATGTCTGCTGCAAGCAGGATGTGGAGACGGTGGTGAAAAAGCAATGCCCTGCCCACATGGAGATCCTAGAAGCACAGTAAAAGGACACAGTGCAAAGACAACAGGGACTTGGAGGTACGTATCAATGGAAGGGTATCGGACAGATTCCTAGGTGTGGTAGGGTAGGTGGTGGGAGGGGATTTTCTGGCTCTGGCCAACTCAGTGAAAATGCTAGAGGTCTGAGTCATTTAAATATCCTGGTATTTGCACAGCATTCCCATACAGACATGCGTGTCTCTCCACAAAGCAAAACTGTGCCTCAGAAAAACTTCCCAAGAAGCCAGCAGGGCCAGTGAAGAAGATAAGAGGCCTGCCAGAGTGAGTAGGGAGCATAGAGGCCTCCTGGAACACTGGAGCGCTACGCTGAGAGTCATTTAGTGCCTGACCCTAGCTATGCAAACCTGGTCACAGCCCCGCCAGTACTGCTAGCTGCAAACCATCATCTCCCTGCCTGAGACTCTAATATTCCAAGAGATCTCGTTCATGCCTTGGACCGACTGCATCCGGTGACCTGTGAAGTATATTAAAAACACACATGCCCAGGCCCCAGCCCAGGAGCTGCTCTGGCCTCTGCACTTACACAGTGTCTGTCACAAGAGTCTAAGGCTTGGCCAGCTTTAGTAACCTTTGGTCCGGTCTAGTCTCCAGTGTGCTGCCCAGGGCACCCACCACTCTCAAGTAGGAAGTCACCAGAAACTTAGGTATCGGCCTCAATGGGTCACTGGGCCAGGGTTAGCAGTGAAAGGGAAACTTTCCAAGTTGGGTAGAGTATGCAGACCTAGAAAAGGAAAACTGGTAGGAAAAATGGCAATAGTTAATAAAGTAAACACTCAACTTGGACCTCACACAAAGCCACTTCTGTGCCCAACACTTTATGAAGCACTTTCCATGTGCTAACTCAAGGAATGCTCACAACCAAGATCATGTCCATTTTACAGATGAGAAAACTGAGGCACAGACCCACCCAAGGTCAACAGAACTGGGACTTAAGCAGGCAGCTGGTTCCAGAGTCGGGGCTGCTTCTCACGACTCGGGGGCCTGCCTGCACTCAGAGAGGCAGTGTTCCAGCTACTGTCCAGGAAGTGCCCTGGCAGGCCTGTGTGAGCACATCAGAAGTCTCCTGGAATTGCTGCAGTGCAGCTCTGTGTCTAACTCCCATTTTACATATGGAAAGACCCACCCTACCTCATGTAGTCAGAACACGTGGTTCTCCAACTTAGGAGTGCATCAGAATCACCCAGAGGGTTTGTGTAAACACAGGTTGCTGGGTTCCACCCCCACAGAACCAGATTCAGTAGGACTGGGATGGGGCCCAAGAACTAGCATTTCTAACAATTCCCAGGGGATGTTGGTGTTGCTGGTGGAGGACATCTGGCCCAGCACACAGTGGATGCTCCGTGGAAGAGGTGGGTGTTGATCACAGAAGGTAGTTCCCAGGATGTCTAAAGCCTGTCTGGCTGCTTGATTCCAGAAACTAGCAAAACTCATGAGATCAGACCCAGCTCCACGTTTTATGACTCCACCTTTAATACTGTCCTAGAGGCTCAGAGGAGTCCCTGGTGCTCAGTAAGGCACACAGAGAGGTTCAGAAATATTTCGGAAAGAGAACCAACAGTGGAAGAGGAAAATACAACAGCATTTGGACAATTTCAGTATAAAGCAATGAGAAACATCTGAATCAAATTGCTTTTAAAATTACACCATTTTGGAAATTAAAGCGGGGGAAAATCTCTGGGCCAAAATGTGTTTTAAAAGATTTATGGCCTCCAAAGTGTTAGCACAACAGCAAAAGACGCTGGGAAAGAACTCGCCCTCCCAGGCTTCTGCCGTCTGCTCTTACGAACTGCTCCAGCTAGATGATTAAACTAACCTTTCCCCAGTCTGACCACAGGGCTGCTTTTTCCTTTGGTCCAGCTCGGTCCAGCCCAGCCATGCTCTGCTCTGCAAATGTGTTTCTCATGCACATTTTGGCACAGGGAAATGGTGACTCTGAGTGGAAACACCCAGCTCTCAGCAGGTCCAGCCTCATGGACTCCTAAGGGAAGTCAGGCAACAGAGGCCAGTTGAGGTAGTGTCTTTGCAAATAAGTCACAGCCCCAGACCTCAAAGAACTGGCTGTCTGGAAGACAGCAGGTGCCATCAGGGCCTGGGATGGATGAGGGAACTGAGGCACGAAAACACACGAGGAGACCTTACCAAGGCTGGACACTCACCCCAGGGTAGCAATAGGATCTAAATTAAGGCACAAGTCTCACAGCAATGTAAACAACAATCTAAATGCAAATACCTGAAAGAGACTTTCACCACGTGAGAGGCAAGAGCCCCAAGCCTTGGGCACAGCCCAAATGGGCGTCGGTCTCATCTACAATATGGGAGCTATTGAATGAGAGGTTCTGAACGCACCAGCCTGACACCCACGAGCTCCCGCCTGGGTTTTCTGAGCTTTGCTGCTGGGGCCTCCCCACTCCTTAATGTCCTCTCTCCTCACTCTGACCTTCACTTTCTATCTTATTCCTAGTGGGGTTTGAGATCAATTGCATCTTCTTTTTTTCCCCACTTAATATTAGAATACAAGCATGTTCCCCCCGTAACTGTAAAGTCTTAATTAACATTTTCAGTGGTTACGTCATGTTTCATTCAAGATGCTCCATAGATGAACCAATCCCCTATCAATGAACAGGTAGGCTGTTTTCAATTTTTCACAGATATAAATAACTCGGAAGTGAAATCCCATGGTGGCTCACGCCTATAATTCCAACACTTTGGGAGGCCCAGGCGGGCAGATCACTTGAGGTCAGGAATTTGAGACCAGCCTGGCCAGCGAGGCAAAACCCCATCTCTACTGAAAGTACAAAAATTAGCTGGGTGTGGTGGTGTGAGCCTGTAATCCCAGCTGCTCGGAAGACTGAGGCAGGAGAATGGCTTGAACCCAGAAGGCAGAGGTTGCAGTGAGCCCAGATCCTGCCACTGCACTCCAGCCTGGGTGACAGAGGCAGACTCTGTCTCACAAAACAAACAAAAAAGTGAAATCCTTCTGCGTGCAGGTATGTACACTGTTTGAATCAACTGAAGCCATACAATTCTAGCTGTGGAATGGAAGCACTTGGAACGGTGACAGTGAGGGGTAGAGGAGGCTGGATGAGGGGTCATGAGCTGTGGGGGAATGCAGGGTACCCCCACATCTGGATACTTTACAGATGCCGGGGAACAGCCCCTGACTGTTTCCTCACCACTGTGCCCCTGACATCCTCAGACAGGACCCATCCACCCCACCCCTCCTCAGATGTGTAATAAGCCAGGAAACACTAAGCTTATGTAAATCATCCCTTTCCCCCAGACAGCAAATCAGGGTGTGAACCATGGGGACAATGCCACGGGATTTGGAGGAACAAGCCAGACCTCAGGGGGAGCCAGGTGACTAGGAGGTTACCTGCATAGCGACAGGTGCGTCGACTCAGTCATGCTCCTGTCCCCAGCAAACAGGCCTCAGACCAGCCACCCAGACCAAGATGATTCATCCGTCTTTCCCCGAAACAACTTGAAAAGGGGGGCCCCTCCACAAGAATTCTCAGCTCCCTGCAGCCTTGCAGCAACGCAGGGTGTACCCTGCAGCACTATACCTCTCCTCGGCTTGGCACAGTCCCCATGGCCCCTCCTCACCACTGTCCACACCCAGCCCTGTGCCTGAAGGCTGAGTGTCCAACTCCTCAGTGGCTGCAGCAAATGCTTCTAGTCCATGAAGACGTCCTCCTTCACCAATCCCACTCTTTCTCCTATACCATTCCAGTCCCAGAAGACCCTTGGGTACTCCTCATGCCAGGCCCAGCACCAGATGCTGAGACCTAGAGATAAGCTCAAGAGCATCCCCGCCCCTGAGGGGGACCCATGCCAACCACCTGCTGCTGCCCAGCGCCTCCTTCCGTGCATTCTCCTCACCTGCTGACAGGTCTGTGCTCCTGCAGGCAGTGAGGCCCACATCTGTGGCTCTTTGGAGCCTTCTGGAGGACTCAGGGTTGCTGAGTACATGAGGATTCTTACTCATATACCTCTGCCACCATTCAGTAACATTTAAGGACGATCCGAAGCTTCAAAATCATAAAGACTGTGGATAACACCTGTCAAATCCACTCTCGACACAGATTAGGAAAACTGGGACCCAGGCCAGCGCACCACCCATCCCATCCAAAATGCAGCTGCCACGTTCCACTAGCACCAGGAGACTTGCCCCATGATGTCCCTGCTTTGTGCCACGCAGCAACAGCTGCTCTCCCCAGACTCCAGGAGGCCCCTTCCCAAAAAAGCTGCTCAGAGACAGGTGCTGGGAGCAGCAGTGGGTGAGGAGGCTGTGGGGTCCTCACGATTCTCCAGCAGCAGACACACCTGGCCCAAGACTGCTCCGAAGCCAACAAGCCACCTGGCCTGCAGCAACTACGCTCATGAAGGCTGGGTCCACCCTTTGCTGGAACCTCACCAGTCAAGCTGCCCTGGGATCAGACAACAAGGGCCTGCAGGGTGGGCAGGGAAGGCATCCGGGGGTGGGGTGCAGTAGGGTGGAGTAAGGTGGTAAGGATCTTTGTGGAGCTGCTGTACTCCAGGCACTGGGCCTCCTGTCTGGCCCCCACTCCCGCCACAGATCCAGAATCACCCAAGCATCTGTTGCTATCGCACCAATAATGACAACTCAGTCTGACACTAGAGGGGCTCCCCTGCAATTACATTCTAATTACTGCCTAATTACTGCCTAAGTCTGTCCTCTGCTGCTGTGACATATCAGGAAATTGCACCACGGTGGTTCATGATCCACTCATGGCTTGGAGAGGCTGGATGCAGGGCAGAGGGCTGGGGCCGGGGGTGGTTCAAGCTGAAAATCCTGGGCAGGCTAGACATATATGCAGGCCAGGTTTCCTGGAGCTCACAGGGCCTCAGAGCATGGGCAGAGGGGCAGCTTGAGGGGCCCCGACAGGCCAGGGATGGCCCTGACGCAGGGGAAGGAAAGGCCACGTGGCTCCAGAAAGGCCACGTGGCTCCAGGACCAGGGCCCCTCCACTGCCCTTCCCTTCCTGTAGGCTTGGCTGGCTTGGCCCCTCCCGCTCCACATAAGTGGGCTCCTCCCACTCCACGCCTAGCGGGCCCGTCCTCACAGGAGGGTCTAGAGAGTCCCCGTCCAAGGGGGACAGGGTAGAGAAGCACTGTCCAGCTCAGAAGGCCACCTCCCCAAGGGGGCCTGAAGGGTGACCTCCGATCTCCCTTTCCTGACATGGGCCACACACCCCAATAATGACCTCCCACTTAGAATCACAGGAAAAGTAAAAGTAAAGATAGTAACAACCACCGCAGGCCCTCAAGTCCATTCTTAGAAACACCCACTTCTTTTATTTTTTTGAGATGGAGTCTTGCTCTGGAGTGCAGCGGCGCCAATCTCAGCTCACTGCACCCTCCACCTCCCAGGTTCAAGTGATTCTCATGCCTCAGCCTCCTGAGTAGCTGGGATTACAGACACGTGCCACCACGCCTAGCTAATTTTTTATATTTTTAGTAGAGACAGGGTTTCACCATCTTTGCCAGTATGGTCTCCATCTCTTGACCTTGTGATCTACCTTCCTCGGCCTCCCAAGGGGCTGGGATTACGCCACCGCGCCAGGCCAGAAACACCGACTTCTAAGCCCCTCCGAGGGTCTTTCCAAGTTCCTGGGCTCTGGCCCCCATGTGGCCTGTGAACCAGCAGCCCCAGCATTATCTTCGCACCCAACAGAAATGCAGAAACTCAGCCCCGCCCCAACTGACTGAATCGGGGTCTCCACCAAAACAAACCCCCGCAACCGTGTACACATCAAAGCATGAGGGGCGCTGCCCAAGCACCCGCCGGATCCCTGGCTGCTCTCTGAGCTGTGCCTGAGCAGTGACAGCAACAGGGTCTGACTAAATGCACTTGAACAAAAAGGGAAGAAAAGAAATCCAAGTCTCTCCATTCCTCCGAGACAGAAATAGTTCTGTGGCCTCCAGATGGACTGCGCAGACACAGGGGAGGTCTCGCCTTCCCGCCAAACTTTCCCAACGGGATGCTGGCACGGACAGCCCAGTGGAAACCAGAGAGGTTTTCTCTTTGGGGCAGTAAAATGAGAGGCTGTGGCTCGTGTAGTCTCTTTTGTTATAATTAAGTTGGCCAGAAATTCACCTAAGATAGTAAATTCTGTACCTGACCCTCTAATTAGAGCCAGAAGGCATCAGGAGACAATTACTTTCCAAAATAGTTCTTGGCGGGCAAGAGGCAAGGAGTTCTCTGGGCACATCTCAAATGTGCCAGCTGCACGCACCCCAGGGCTGCCTGGCAGGCACCACGCCCCTCCTCCCTCTCTCCCATCCCAGTACTCAGGCCCCACCCGCCGCTGTCTGAGGCAGCTCAGCCCCCTGGAGTTGGAGTGGCCAGACCTCCTAGCAAACCCACAGGCGACCTTCATGGTGCCTGGGATTCCCGGGAGCAGCGGCGCCCTCCTCTTCGCCCTCCATAAACCCAGCATGCCTCCCTGATGACATGGGCCACCACTCTAATTAAATCCTAACGGGCTAATGAAAAACACCCCTGCTGCCCTCCAAGTGTGCGAAACAGAAAGTACCTCCTTGGGCAGCCACCGCTGCTGCTGCCGCTGCGGCCACCACCAGAGGAGAGGCCTTTTTGCCGGGGTCGGGGAAGCCAGCGGCCTCCAGGATCCCACTTTTGGCTTCTTGCTTCTCAGAGGCAGTGGCTGAGGCAGATGTCTCCATCTCAGCTGCTCATCGTCCTGGGTGGCAACCCTAAAAGAGAAGACAAAGACACTCACCAACACTGCGCCCAAACCCAGCCGGGAAACGCCGACCCAGATTCACACCGCCGCTCGCTCCTCAAGCAACCAACTTCATTCTAATTCTCTTATAATTGGGAAGGAGGGTTTAATTAATTTTGAGAATTACGAGTCCTGGGATTCGTCTGGTCTTCTGAACGACCTCATGGACAACTGCAGGGCGTTTTCATCATCTTTTACCCAGATTTCAAAAATCTAAGTCACAAGTTCCTACTGATATGAGTGGTGGGTAGCCTCTGATGAGGGAAATGAAGTAACAAATAATGACCTCTGTCTGCAAATCATGGAGAAAATAAAAATAAATATAGTGACAATGACCTAGAGGTCCTCAAAGAAAGGCCCTCGTTTTCAGGTCGCTTCCCTGCTCAGCAGAATCTCTCACTTACTCATTTGCAGGTTCACTCATTCCTTCGCTCACTCATTCAATAAATGTCCAACCTTTATTGACTCACATGCACTCAGTCAACATATTTGTAAGCCCCTAGTATGCATTGGGCATCGCGCCTGTACTGTGGCCTCCACTGGTGCCGAAGATACAATATGTGGAGTTTACATTCTCCTTGAAGACAAACAAGGGGGAAATAAATGTAGATTTAATTTCAGTGAGTGGGAGGTGGCTAAGGAAACGAAAGCAGGGCAGCAGGACAGAGACGGTGGCAGGGGCACAGTGGGGCAGCACAGCCAGGCCTCTCTGGGGCAGGGATGGGATCCCTGAGGGGCCACCCCACTGCAGCCAGAGGACAAAGGCAGGAGCCCAGGGCCGTGTGGGAGGAGCCTGGCTTCTTTGAGTAGTGGCCAGAAGGCAGGTGCAGGCATCACTGGGTTTTGACGAGGGGCGAGGCAGGATTGACTCCTGGTGTAAAGGGATCACTCCACTGTCATGCGGAGAGCAGGCTTTTCGGGGGAGAGGGGGCTACTGCAGTAACCCAGGGAGAGACGACGGTGGTTTGGGTTAAGCAGGTGGTGGTGGAGCTGGTGCAACGTGGACATGCTTTGAAGGCAGAGCCAACAGGGCGGGCTACAGGCTGGATAAGGAGGCAGGCAAAATGGCTGTGACCAAGAGAGGAGCACCCAGTGGGATTCAGGGCACAGGAAACTTCTGTCTCCAGCTGGGTGGTGGGGCAGAGCAGCCTTTGGATCAGATACTACAGAAGAGAAATCTGAAAGTCACATGTTTTAAAGAAGGGTGGTGTGGAAGATGGCTGGCATTTTTGGCTGGGCACCTGGAGGAGTGAGGCAGAAAGGTTATGGGCAGCTGCATGAAGTAGGAGATGGCAGTGAGGAGCTGAAGGAGCACCAGAGGCAGGGACTGGGGACCCGGCAGCCCCTGGGCCAGATCCCCAAGAGGGAGGATCAGGAACAGGGAGACGAGAAAGTTCCAGCACTGAGATGGGGGAAAGGAGCAGACACCAGTCAAGGAGAGAGAGGAGGAATGGAGGTGGCAGTGGGGAGAGGAAGGCAGAGGAGGGAAAAACAAGCGGGAGAGTGTGCGGCCCTGGAAGCCAAGCAAAGAAAGGAACACTTTCTCAGCCACTGAGAGCTGGAGATGAGGACCCAGCATGGCCACCAGGGCCTGGTGGGGGTAGGGAGAGGGCTGGAAGACGGTGGAAACTGAGGCACAAGCAATTTTGTCAGGAAGTTTTGCTATCAGAGAAACTGAGAAATAGGGACACGGCCAGAGGAGGTGTGCAGTCAACAAGGGTGGGGGATTCTGTATATGGAAAGACACAGGTGGAGCTCACATGCCTGTGGGCAGGGGCAGGGTCCTGCAGAGAGCGTGGGGACAGGGGTCACGGTGTGCAGACACCAGCGGTCACTCCAGGGCCCTCAGCTACATCCACATCAGTAGGCCCTAGAACTTTTCTGTTTTTTTTTTTCGGGGGTGGGAGGGAGGGACATAGTCTCACTCTGTCACCTAAGCTGGAGGGCAGTGGTATAATCTCAGCTCACTACAACCTCCACCTCCCAGGTTCAAACGATTCTCGTGCCTCAGCCTCCCAAGTAGCTGGGATTACAGGCGTGCGCCACCACTCGGGGCTAAATTTTGTATTTTTAGTAGAGATAGGGTTTCACCATGTTGGCCAGGCTGGTCTTGAACTCCTGGCCTCAAGTGATCCACCTGCCTCAAGTGATCCACCTGCCTCGGACTCCCAAAGTGCTGGGAGCTCACAGACATGAGCCAACGAGCCCAGCCAAGAATTTTTCTTAAGAGACAGGGTCTCTCCTGTCACCCAGGCTGGACTGCAGTGGGGCAATCAAAGCTCACTGCAGCCTCGAGCTCCCAGGCTCAAGTGATCTTCCCGCCTCAGCTGGGACTACAAATGCGCACTACCACACTTGGCCTAGAATTTTATTTTTTTAAATCCACACAATACTCCCACATCTTTTTAAGTAGAAACATAGAAGAGTACAGAGGAACGATGGAGAGGCCCCAGGACGGATGTCCACAGCTCCTGGCTTGTCTGCACACACCAGCCTCGCCAGTTTCCACAATCCTTCAAACCTCCCTACCCAGAAAGCCCAAGGAAGTCAAGCAGATAGGAGAGAGAAAAATCTTGCTGGTGAGTCAGGGGCCTCCTTTTGGCCTAGAAATTCAGGGATTGCTGCCTGCTCTTTTAAGCCCACGTTAAAATCTGCCCCTTAAGATTCTGGCTATCTGAATGGCCCACCAGCAGCATACACTGGTCCGTGCCTGCTGTTCCTCTGCCCCTTACCAGGTCACAGGTAACCACCACAACAGCCACCTGAGCTGCAATCTTGAGCACCTTCCTCCTCTCCTCCCCGCACACATGAAGACTGTGAGCCCCATCACTTCACCCCATGCTCCCGACACCTGCACGCCTCACTGGCACTGCCTCTCCCCACTGGTTGCTCTGTGCCAGGCGCTCTTTCCCTCTGGGTCCTGGCACTTTTCAAACCTCTGGTCCCCTCCAGATCATCCCCTGTGCTTCTGCTAGGTACTGTCCCAAAAACCACACCTCACTCCATCCCTCCCCTGCTGAGCCCCTTGGCCTTCAGGTAGTCTTCCCGCTTCTACCCACAGCCTTCTCTCCTCACCAGCTCCCTGACCCTCCTAACAGGGATAACTGGCTCTGCCCTTGCACACAGCCAGGCCTCCACCCAAGCTATGCCACCCCCTAGAAACCCTTCACTTTTCTGTGTTTGATGAACTCTTACTCTTCCTTCAAAATGCCACTCAGACGTCACCTCCTCCAGGAAGCCCCCCTTTCCCCCGCAGCCCATGGTTGGAGCCCTGAAGCAGTCAGATCATGTCCCTACTCAACACCCTCTTATTGCATTCATCACCTCCAGACCAGTTGTTGTTCAGCACAGCATTCCCATAGCCAGGCCCAGCCCAAGCTGGCAGCGAGAAGGCTCCATCCATGAAGAACAGACCCTCGCCAGACACTGAATCCGCCAGAGCCTCAATCTTGGATTTCCCAGGTCTAGAAGTGTGAGAAATAAATTTCTACTGTTCCTAAAGTATCCAGTCTATGGCATTTTGCCATAGATGCCCAAACCGATCAAAGCACAGCAGCTGCAGCTTCCTCATGGCAATCCCATCTATTGACATCGGCACAGCGGATGTCATCACCAGTTCTCATAGGGGAGGAAGCTGAGGCTCTCATGGACAGTGAGCTGCCCCAGGCTGATCCCCAGGGGAGCACAGGGCCAGGCCTACAGTCTGGTCCTCCAGCTGAAATGCTGCCTCAGACCTTAGGATGTGGTGGCTTCAGAAACAGGGTGAACGCAGTGCGGGTGGAGGGGCATATATTCAGATGCCCACCTTCCAGACTGCAGCTCAGGGAAAGGATGTGCACACAGACGCACCTGAGCTTTTATGAACGCCTGTGGGGAGCAGATGCAGCAGGGGGGTTCCAGGCAGTGCCCACTGCATCCGTGGTCTCGCCTTCCCACCCCTTCCCGGAGAACAAGATAGTACACAGAGCCAAGAAGCTGTGTAAATCTCAGGAATTAGCAGGATTAGCACAATTTCTAGGTAAACACCAGGTACCCAGGGTCTCAGGCAGCCACTTTCACTCCCTAAAGCTCATCTGAGGCAGGCCCGGCAGCCCCAGCGGATAGCCTCACCTCGGCTCCCAGGGGCTGCCTGGGGACAGCAGAGAGGGTCTGTCCAGGGATGGTTCCCATGGGCTCCACAGAGCTCCAGAACAAGAGGGGCTGGGAGTCACAGCACTTACCACAGGGAGAAGAGTCAACTCCTCACTTCACCTTAGAAACTCACGCAGCTCTGCCGCTTCCAAACGACCACAGAGGAAACAACCACACTCTCCAGAATTCTGCTAAGGGGGTGGGAGCAGGTGCCCGGGACCCAGGGCCGGGAGGAACCCCCTGTCCATTAGGAGGTTCACCCAGGTCAGCTGCCCTCTGGGGCCTCAGCCGGGGCACTGGTGACAGCAAGAAGCTGGGATCAGTTCTCAATGCTCCCAAATGCTCTGGGAGCATTTCTGGGCCTTTTCCTGGAGATTCAATTCCCCAAGTCTAGGCGCAGGGTGGCAAGAAGAGCGGCATTTTTGTTAGTTCCACAGGTGTTTCTGACACGGAAGCAGGCATATGAAAAATCGAACCAGGTGCTCATGAGGTCCCTTCTGGCTTCCAAATAATCTACAAGTTCCAGTTAAAGCAAGATTGTTTCACCTGATGAAACAAATACATTTTTATCTTCACCAGTCTGGGACTGAAGTTGGTGTCTCCCTTGGGCTGCCACTGGCATGAGTGGCAGGTACGTCCACGCTCACCGCAGTGTCCCACTTACACTAGCCATTCATTAGCCCCCGCCGCTGGCCTTGCCCTTCAATGTGTCAGTGAAGCAGCACGTGTATTCTTGATCACAGATGCGGTGCCTTGAACACTTTAGACGTCACATTATAGCTTGCTTTCTCACTCGTACGTCTTTTCGTCTATGCATTTATAGCATTATTGTAGGAGTCTATGAACTTCACCTGGTTGCCAAGACGCACACGGCACAGAAAAGGTTAAGAGCTCTGAGTTAAAGGACTGGCTCGAAGGATAAATTAATAATCAGAGCAGAATGAGCGAATCACCCTGAAACTGAAATCCCAGACACCCTCCCGCCACCTGGCTTCTTTGAACTCCTCTAACGAGTGACTCACAGGAATTAGAGCATTGTTCCCCAGGCAAAATCAATCTCCAGGAGAGAGATGAAGCCTTGCCTCTCAGCAATCACAGCCACCGCAGAGCCATGATGTTCTCACCTCCGCTGTGATCTCAGCAGTGCGGCATGTGTGCCCAGGACCCACACACATGGGCACATATGTATGCACACTCACACGCAGGCTCACACACTCACACAGCACACACAACATACGCCAACAAACCACATACGTGACACACACATGCACCCACACGCTCACACATGCACACAGGCAACATACACACATGTACCCCACATGAAAGTCACAGATGTGTGCATGGGCACACACACATATAAAGTCACACATGGTCACATACACCACACATACACTCACACAGCACGTATGCAGCCACACGTGTGCATACATACAGAATACATGTAGTTACCTGCAGAGGTACCTGAACATTCATATATGCACATGTATATATACAAGGACACAGATCCAGGCAAACACATGCACGTACACTAGAGAGAAACACCTGCCCTGCCTTGATCACTGACTGATTTTTAAGATCCAGTGAGATAAAACGTGAATGTTCCTGGAGTGAAGAGCACACTGCAGCCCAGATTAAGGGAAATCATCATTATAACCTCATGACAGCTAAAAGGAACCAGCAGACTCATGGCGCGAGGCCCTGAGGACTCGTCCTGTATTCACCAGGGACTGGACACCAGTCCTTTCCTCTCGCCTCACATCAGTGTCTCTGTTGGGAAAATGACCTCAGGGACACCAGCCCAAAGCCACAATGCCAAGGCTGGCAGCCTAGGAGCAACGGGGGGCCCTGACTCCCCAGGTCAGTCCCCACTGTCCCACCCAGACAAATTTACAGTCACTCCTCCACCCTGAAGGAGATACGGACATGGGGAACGTAAAGTTTCCCCAGGACTGCTGGCATTTTACTGCCAGCGGCAAAATGATCCTATTTTAAAATATGAGGAGTTGAATTCTCCCACAGTGAGAGGTGCATGTGTGCTTGGACCAGCACAGTCTACATCCGCTGTCTGTCTTTGGCCATGTTACTTCCCCTCTCGGAGCCTCAGTTCGCTCCCCTGTGATGCAGAGTACTCTCCCTCCCAGGGTGACTAGGAAGACAGTCAGCCTTCCTAGCACCGACTGTAACACATATTACAGCAGCTGCCCCACACAGGCAGCTTCGCCCATTTCCTTCTTCTCCAAGAAAAGATCACCTGCCTGTAGGGCCCTGGAGGGACCTGCCTATGGGGTCTGGGGCCTAGGCAGCACGGGTTTCTGCCTTCTCTGTTCACCTTCCCATCACTGTACCTGAAACCAAAGCCTGCCACAGCTTCACTAGGGACCAGGAGGATAGCAGCACCGCAAAGACCCAGAGAGCAGCACAAACAAGGAGCTCCAGGACTGGGGCCTTCCAGAGTGTGGAGGGGTGGACAGCTGTGTCAAAGCCCTTGTCCCTGGCTCCTTCTCTTCCAGCCATACGACACTGGGAGGGGAACCACAGCTCCTACCTGGGCTGATGCCTCCTCCACTACTCCAGCCAGGGATTCCCACAGGCCCCAGCCTCCACCCTTGGTCCTTCGGGGAGATGGCAAACTCAGGAGGGGAGCCCAGACCCTAGGAAAGATGCTTGGACTGGTCAGACGCAGGAAGGCAGGGCTGTGGGGTCTGGGACAGCCCCATGGCCCTCAGGCTCTACAACCTTGACCTTGGCTCCCCCAGACAGTGAGGGGTATGCACCACCTGGCAAGGTTATCCAGAAACTCCACGTGGTGACGTGTGTGAGGCACCAGTGCATAGCCACTGCTCCCAACAGACCCCTCTGTTTCTCCGTGGACTTGGTGCATGGTCCACCGCCCCGCCTGGTACTCAGTAGGCCGTGAGGACAATGAAGGGACACACATCTGGAAGAAACGAAATTGCTCTTCTGAAATCCCCTGGGATCCATGGTTCCCATGTTGACTCAGAGGAAGAAGGGTCCCCTTGAACTGCTCTGTCCTTCCTTAGACTACCCCCTCTGCCTACGTTGTCTCTGCACTGGGAGTCCCAAGATCAGAGAAAGAGAACAAAACCTTCAAGCACACGTAGGTGTCCCGAGCAGGCCAGCTCCTCTCCTCAAGTAATTTCACCATTTACAGCAGCTACTGCTACTGGGCCAATATCTCAAACCTTGTTTTAATTTAAAATCAGAGGCCCAGAGAGGGTAAGTAACCTCCCCAAAGTCACACAGCTAAGATGCGGCAGTGCTGATGGGCCAGTGCACGTCTCCTGGATTCTAGTTTTCTACTTTCTCCATCGTGGCCAAATTCTCTGCCATGTTCGAGAATTATTACAGGGGTGCCAAATGTATAAAAGCACAGCTGTAGACACACATGTAAAGAGTTGTTGAGGCAGGCACTTGTGTAGAGTGCTACAAAGTCTGCGGCAGTATATGCTAACTGTCAAACAAGAGCACTCCGGGGGGTCCAGGAACTGCATGAGCAAAGGGAGAGAGATACCCTTGGCCCACTCCAAGGCGAGAAAAAAAAACGCTCCCACAGGGAGAAAAAAGTAGGTGAGGCCAGGTGCAGTGGCTCACGCCTGTAATCCCAGCACTTTGGGAGGCCAAGGAGGGCAGACCACTTGAGGTCAGGAATTCGAGACCAGCCCGGCCAACATGGTGAAACCCCATCTCTACTAAAAATACAAAAATTAGCCAGGCATGGTGGTGTGTATCTATAATCCCAGCTACTCAGGAGGCTGGGGCAGGAGAATCACTTGAACCCGGGAAGTGGAGTTTGCAGTGAGCAGAGATTTTGCCACTGCACTCCAGCCTGGAGACACAGCGAGATCTCGTCTCAAAAAGAAAAAAAAAGTAGGTGATAAGCCAGGTTGAAGTGGAACCATGGGGCCGTCAGGGTCTCTGGGAAGGGCAGGCTAGGAGGAGACTGAGATTTAGGAAGGCCTCCAGCCCCTGGGTATCTAACACGCTTCTGCAGCACAGCCTGGCCAGCCAGCGCCTGCTGTCCCCACCTCTTCTAGGGGATGCAGCCCAGGGGCCTGCCAGTTAGGGGTCGGGGGACCAAAGCCCTCACCCTCCCGGTATGGCCAAGGGCAGGCCCCATACAAAATCCCCAGCCTAGCAGGTGCACCTGCTTCTTTATCGCTCCTTGAATTTGTTTTTCCAAGTACAAAAGCTCCCCTAATTTGCCCAGCTCCTGGGCCTGCTGGTGTCCAGGAAAGCAGATAATTAACCATAATCACTGACTTGCTGGGCTGGAACTGGGGCCAGGGAGGGCCCCAGTGGGAAATACAGGCCCCTCCAGGGACAGCCAGCCTCCGATAAGAGTTGATGAGTATCAGGAGGGCTTTTTCCCTCTGGAGGCTGTGGGTAAGACCTACCTCGAGGCTGACACTTGAAACGGCCTCATGATTTCCATTTGTTTCCACTTGGGTTTACTCCCTGAAAGTGGGCAGGCCCTCTCCAATCCCCACGCCTTCCTGCCAGGAACATTCTGCCTCTGCTCTACCGAGGATGCCATGCTTTAAACCCAGAAAGCTTGCTCTCACACCCTCCTTTGCAGAGTCCTAGACAGAGCTAACCAACCTCTCTGTGCTGTGACTGAACTCTGACCACCCTCTGCACATGTCAGCGGTTGCACATTCAGCAGGAGCCCCCTGAGTGCAGACTCCAGAGAAGGAACGGCCATGTTCCCCTCCCAGCTCTACCAGGAGCTATCCACAAGAATCAGCTTCTCCCTAAGCCTCGGTTTCCTCATCTGTTAAATGGGGATGAACAGCATGTCCCTAATGGGGCCTGGCATACACAGACCCGGCATTATCGTCCCTGCAACCTGAGCAGTGCCAGGAGGCTGCCCCTCCAACAGAAGGCTCTGTCCAAGAATGGACACCACAGTCCCATCCAGCCCTCCTCTTCCACCCACCCAGGTGGCAGCGCCTCTACAGTCTGACGTCAAAAATCTCAGGTTGGCACCTTTTTGTAATGTGCCCGTTCCACTTGGTTCTAAATTCCCACTGTCCATCACCTTCCTCCCTGGAGAGCCCTGAAGCCTAGAGGGCCAAGGTCTCTCCCTGACACCACCCCTCCAGCACCCCTGACCCAGCAGAGGGTTGGGACGTGCTCTGAGGCTGCTGCCTGCAAGGGGAACAAGGGGCCCACTGTGCAGCCGCCCCGCCAGACCCAGATATTTTAACAGCTGCTTTGTGTCTTCCTGAGGCACAATTCCTGAGTGTGGAGCAAAAACAAGGCTGGCCTCTGCCCTAAGAGGGAACAGACTGCCCTGGGCTGGCTGTGGGCTAGGGCGAAGGCCTCTCAGGGCCCAGGGCGGCGGCAGACATCAGAAACAGACCCTGGCAGCCTGGCACACAGGAGCCACAGGCACCCAGACCCCTGCCAAAGCCCCCTTTAATCCGAGGCTGAGGAGGCAGGGAGTTGGGGGTAGGGGCGAGGACCAAGGGCCACTGAGGGTGGAAAATCCCGGCAGCAGACTCTGGAAGGGGACGAAGGACCAAAACGGCAGTGAGTGCCCACAGGATAAGGTCCAAGTCATTGTCACAGCCCCAAGGCCCTGCGTCAGGATCTGCATCCCGGGTTCCCTGCCCCACCCCCATTCCACCACAGTAGTGCTGTCTGTGACTCTGATCATGCAGTTCCCTCTGCCTGAAATGCTAGTTCCCCAACACCCACTATGGCACCCCCTCAGTGAAGCCTCCCTGGGACCACCCCCTGCCAGGCCAGGCAGGAGTCTGTCTTGTCTCTGTGCCTGCCGAGGTCAAGGCTCCTATCTCACTGTTTTAACTGCATGTTTACATGTCCGTATGCCTTATGGCCACCCTAGACACAGACACTATCAATGTTTGTTGACTGACTCAGAGACCAACTGAACACATAAATACTCTCAGCCACTCAAGTCTTCAAGAATCCGTTTCTTCTCCAAGCATCCCCTCCGGCTTCAATGTCTCACAAAGTCCAAGTGGTGGGCAGCTTCCAGCCCCTGAGACCTACCAGCACCCTTCAGGGAGGGCTGGGTTGAAGAAGGCATCAGAATATCTCTTAGGTCAGAAGTGCAGTAATCGACTTCTAATGTCTACTGCAGGAGGAACACTAATCAACTTGTACTGTCTGCCATGGGTACTGTTTGCCAGTACTGCATAAGAATGCCGTCCTTCCCTTACATGGTAAACCCCTTGAGAGCAAAAGATTTGCCATGCATAGTACTTAGCACTGAAGTCTATACATATTAACTGGGTGCCTGCTGTGCTCTAAGCACAACCATTTTCACGATGAATAAAAAAGTGTTTATCTCCTAAAAGCGCTTTTTGAGCACTGACACTGCTCAAAAGGGCTAGGCTATTTTCTCAGTGGAATTGCAGGCTGGGGGTGGGGGGTGTATTTTGGGGTCAGGGGAATGGTGCAGGTGGCCTTTCCGGGCCCTTCCAATTAGGACCCAAACAGCAGGGATTATGGCGGTGGGGGGAGATGTCTGCAGATCAAGGACAAGTCTCACCTCTTCAAACAATGTGATCCAAGTCACAAAGGCGTTCTTGAGAAAGGAGCTGGGCTGACCTGGGACCCTGCCGGGTTGGCAGCACTCTAGGCAAGCTACAGGGAGAGGAACCTCCCATTGGCCCATCACATTGCCCCTCAGAACCTGGGGATGGGCTCTGACACTGGCTAAGACCTGCCCAGAGTGGTAGGGAAAGCTGCGTTTTGATTCCTCTAAGTTTGCCCTCATGGATCCTGGGATTGTGAGGCTGCCTTGCCAGGAGCCACCCCAGGCCCGGACCATGTGTTTCTAACCCCTCCATCTTCTCCCTGTTATGCTAGAGTCTGGCACCCAGAAAGGCCTCCAGGGGTCATCTCATCCAGCCCCCTGCCCGGGCAGTTCAGCCCCCAAGCAGTCCCTTGCTAATGATGCAGAGGGGCTGTCACTGGGCCCCTTACCTGGTTTATAGCCACAGCAGCTGGCTGCAGTTAACCACATCACTACCCCAGCCCAGCCTGGCAGTGCAACTCTGGGTGTGAGAGAGGCAGGCTGGACCCCAAGGGAGTACAGTGTTATGCCATGATTGGATGGAAACAGGAATTTTGGCATGTGAGGGGTGCACACACAATCCAAATGCATGGATCCGAGCCACGAGCAGCTATGAGCCAGCAATCCCCAAGGCCTGAGGTCACGTTCTCCATGGGTGGTGCTGGGCTTGGGGCAGGGGCAGGGCAGGGGTGGGAGCACTGACTGCAGATCCAGGGTGGCAGCTCTGCCTCTCAAGGCTCCAGGGTGAACCGGGCTGGTGTGTGGCCCTGGCGTCTCCTGCTCTGACTTGCCCAGCTGCAGCCCTCCCCACACCTCCCAGGTGATGCCTGCACCCAGCTCTTCTGTCTGTGCCTCTGCCAGCCTCAGCCACCGGCTTTCCTCCAAGTCTGCTAGCAACCAGCAGCCAGCGCCACCCTGGCCAGAAGAACACCACTTTTTCCTTGCAGTGAAGCCAACAGGAGTGCCCTGCCTTCAGCTGGGATCTTCGTGATGAGGTAGGAGGGTAGCTCACGTGCTAAGCTGCCCCCAGGTGAGTCTCTCTGCTGCCTGGTCCAGCCTCTCCCAGGCCCTGGTCTTTCTTTGCATGCCCAGGAGGCCACATGCCCTCAGCCACCCTCCCTCCCTCCCTCCTGGCAGCCACACATGGCAGCCCAAGCCACGTGTCTGGGCCCCTGGATCCAATAATATGGCCTGCTTTGGCCTGGACATGCACTGGCTCAAGGAGGCCAGGAGGGTTTGACCGGCTCCATGACTGGAGACAAGCTCAACGTTCTTCATTCGGGTGGCACAGGTTTCCTGAGGGCCTACTGTGTGCCAGTCTTGAGCCTCCATACTCAACCACAGAGGTGAGGGAAACACAGTACTACCATCCCAGACCTCCCAGCCCAGGTGTGGGGTGGGGAGACAGGCATCAGAGGAAACAGGCCATACCAGCCCAAAATAAGCCTCCCAGCAGGGATAAGCGCCAGGGGGTTGCCAGCCTTGATAACCTGAGGGAGTGAGGGAAGGCTTCTCGGAGGCAGGGATGAATGAGCGTTTTCAAAGGAAGAACAGTTCTGGTCCAGAAAGGCCTGCTAAAGCAGAGAAGACCACAGCAGATGGAGGCTGCGTCTGGGCAGTGAGCAGGAGGCAGAGCGAGTGAGGGACCCTGTGGCTCTGTGTCCTGGAGGTCAAGTGTCCAGCAGACCGGAAGGTTGTGCTCACCCCCGGGACTCCCCGCTGCCTGCAGAGTAACATCCAAACTCCTTATCTAGGCCCCCAAAGCCCCCAAGGCCTGTGCCCTCCCTGCCTCCTTGGCCTCACTTGCCACCAACTCAGGACCTGCCTTTTATATTATTTTTAGAAGCCTGCAACTCCCAGACACTGCCTGTCAGATCTTTGGGCTCATGCTCTTCCCCCTCAAAAAACACCTGTCTGATGAACTCCTAATAGCTAAGGTTGGGATCTCCTCCCCGCAGCACACATGTCCCAGCCCTCCTGCCCCAGGCAAGGGTTCTGGTGCTCCCACATGGCCCCATATTAGCCTGGGAGACCCACAGCACAGCACTACGTGAAGCTTCAACTGTGTGCTTCACTACCTGCTCTGCTGGATGGCTCAGCTCTTTGACTTTCATTCCCAGACCCCTGGCACCCTCCTGGCATATAGTGGGCATCCAATAAGCACACCATGAGTGAGGGCTATCAGAGTGAACCCAGTGTTCTGAAGTCAGCTGTCTCCTAGATTGCCCCTGCACGTCCCTCATGGCCACCAGTGGCTGCCACTCAGTAGATGGCTGGTCACAGGTGCTTAACTGACCCCAGAGAGCCTCACAGGAAGCTGCAGCCTAGCTCATCGCTGGTATCTTAGAAGGTGCCAGTCAGATCTCATTGGCTAAACAAAAATCACCCCGACTCCCTACCTGAAATTCTACCATTGAAGAGTCACTTCTTTGAAGCTTGCTAGTTTTCAAGAACAGTCTATCAAAATGCAAACGTCCCTGAAATAAGATCAGACCTTAAGTGGTTTTCAAATAAAAAGTTCCTTTCTCTAAATCAAGGTGGACAATAAGTATGGAGAGGGACGGAGGTGGAGGAGGAAAGCAAGATGCCAAAACCTCTGTGCTGCCAGCTGTCCTTGGCTGTGAGTGCCAAGGACACACCCTACTGATAGAAGAAGCATGTCTCCTGCTTGTTCCTGCGCTTCATGGCTTCTTGGCATGACACCGTGTGCAGAATTCAGTGCCTTTGCAGTGTGCTGCTTGCTCTTTCCCCCGCCCCCATCCCTGCTTTTGATGACGCTCTCCAAGACACAATCAATCAAGCGTCTTTTGTTCCCGTGGCCTTTTGAAGGCTTCCAGAGAGGAAATGAGAATGTTCTTTAAAGCCCAGTCTACAGGGAGCCGGCAAATCCAGTCACGGTTCCCTGCCGGCCCCCACTGTGGCCTGGCTTTGTCTCAAGTCATGGAGCTGGTCTTTGTGGCACCTTGGCTTTGTGAGACCTGAGACCGCGTGCCACAGGTGGGCTTGGCTCTGGGCTCCTTGGCCAGGACTGTCCCTGGAAAGATGCTCAAGGATCTCCCAGCCCGTGTGGAAGGCCAGGGTGCCACATGAGATTTCCTTGCGTCAGAGAGTCCTCCAAGATGGCAAGAAGCTGCAGAGGAGGTGACAGGTTTAGGTGTCTCTTGGTCATGAGACTACTAGCCAAGGTCACTACTGGGAGCCAGGTCTCCTGCCCCACAGCTAATGACTGAGAAGCTGCAGGCCCCAAATTTAGGTCTGCACATGGAAGAGGCACTCCAGGGTTTCTCCTAAGCCTGCATCCCATGACTCTTTGTACAATGCCTCCCCATCAACAAATCCTTCCAATCAATGGCCCACTGACAGGGACAGTCTGCCAAAGGAGCCTGCTGGGCAGGGGAGCCTCGCGGAGGTCCCAGGGATTGTAAGAGAGCCTGCAGTCAACCTCCTGTCCCACACAGGAATCCTCTACAGCAGCAGTTCTCAACTGGGAGTGAATTTGCCACCAGGGGACATTTGGCAACGTCTGGAGACATTTTGACTGTCTCCAAATTGTGCTAGAGGCGGCCAGTGGGTTGAGACCAGGGATGCTGGTAGATATCCTGTAGTGACCAGGACAGTCCCCACAACAGATAATTATGCAGCCAGAATGTCCATGATGCCAAAGTTGAGAAACCCTGACCCAGAGTATTCTAGGCACTGTCATCCAGGATCTGAGCAAATATCCTCCCGGGGACGGGGATGTCACTGCCTTAGCTGTAAAGAGCAGTGATGAGCACTGCATCTAAGTCAGCCTCTTGCTGCAAACTGTGGGGAACTGACTCAACTTCTCCACACCTCAGTATCTTTTCCTGGAAAATGGAGCTAACAATCTGATGTTCCAGGATTGCTATGAATGAGTTCATGGCGAAAAACATCTAGTACTGCGCCCCACACACAGAAGGCGCTTAAATCAAAGGAGGCCTGCTCAGGGGGTTCTGGTTTTAAAATACACCAAAGAGCAGAACTCCAGCTATCCCAACAACTGCAGGAAGTACACTGCCTGCCATAAAACACCTGCTAAGTCCCTGGCCTGCCTCAATGGGACTGTCACAGGTAAGAAGAAACATGTAAGATGTTCACTGCAGGGTTAACTACATTCATTAAACCCTGACAACACCCTATATGTTTAATGGGAGGGAAATCGTTTTTAATATATTAATGTCATATCAAGACAACAGGACAGTATTGCTCCTATTTTAGGTCATTATCATAAAGACTTAGAGAAATACAGAAATGTTTAAGATCACACGTAAATGAAAATAAAACCGCATGCACACTGTAACTGCAACTAGGAAAATGAACTATATGTACAAGGGAGACAGTATATAAGAAAAACAATCTGTGTTTGAATAATGGAATTTTGAGTTATGGGGGAATTTTTGGTAATGTTCTCCTTTTTTTTTTTTTTTTTAGACGGAGTCTTACTCTGTCGCCTAGGCTAGAGAGCAGTGGTGCAATCTTGGCTCACTGCAACCTCTGCCTCCAGGTCAAGTGATTCTCCTGTCTCAGCCTCCTTAGTAGCCAGGACTCCAGGTGCACGCCACCACATCCGGCTAATTTTTGTATTTTTAGTAGAGATAGGGGTTTCACCATGTTGGGCAGGCCGGTCTCGAAATCCTGACCCCAGGTGATCCACCCACCTCGGCCTCCCACAGTGCTGAGATTACGGGCATGAGCCACTGCACCCGGCTGGTAATGTTCTTTAATGTAAAAGGTCATTTTGATTTTTCCATTAAAATGCTACTTATGAATACATAAAGAGAAAATATTAAGAGAAACTATCAATCCAGCCTGCCTCCTGACCTGAAGGGAAAGAGTGTAGGAAACATCTCAGAAGTTGACTGTGTGCTTGGCCAGTCCCGGGGGAGCATCCCAGGCCTCAGAATGGGAGGAGGGGGCTGCTGCTCTCACCCCAGCAGGGCAAGGGAGGAGAATCTGCCTCTGCCCACCTGGTTTTGGCTCCCAGTTTTGACCCCTAAGCCCCAGCCTCATTCTTTCTGGGAGTTATAACCACCATCTTATCAGAGGCCACTTATCCTCATTCCTCCCCACTCAAAGGACTGGCCCTCAGTGCTGAGTAGTGAGGATGGAGCAGGACCAGGCCAGGCAGGGCAGCAACTGCAGGCCAGGGGCACGCCTCCTATTCTCTCATCTCAGCCTCTCACCAGGCCCAGAAGCAGAGACAGCTTGTGGCCCCTTTTATAGACTATGGAACCAGGACAAAGAAACATTTACGCTCAGGGCCCATGCAAAGTGGAAGAGATATGGGACTGACACGATAAAGACTTGGGGCTCAGATGCACGGGGCAAAGGGTGAGCCAGCTCGCAGCCTCAGGGCAGCTGGGGCTGCCACAAGTCTGACCCTGACCTTCATGGATAGAGGTGGGGTGGGGTCACCTCACTGGCCTCCAGAAGCTGTAAGACAACTCAGAAATGCAACAGACCGTCTCCCAGAGAGCCTTCACAGGACATTGCTGGGAGAGGGGAGAATTTTAGTGCTTATATTAAACATGTTCCAGGATTGCTATGAATGAGTTCATGGTGAAAAACATCTAGTACTGTACACCACACACAGAAGGCACTTAAACCAAAGGAGGTACATCTAGTACAAAGTTTTATATTTGTATTGGAGAAATGCACATCTCCAATACATGTGCATCAGACTGGCAAGCTCCAGGCCCCCTCCAGTTCTGCATTCCAGGCTGGAAACGACCCAGGACTGGCTCTGCCACTTACCAGCCGGGAACCCAGATGGCAGGCTTAAAGTCTCCAGGCTGCAGTTGGTGCATCTGTTGTAGTGTAGTGGACAGTGATACCATCTATTGCGTAGGACACCCGCCACAAGGCCATAGGCCTCCCCACCAGCCATGTCCCTCATCCCACAGCACCCTGCCTGCTGGAAACACCCTACTCCTGCTGGGAAGGGGAGCAAATGACACACCTGCATGCTGCTGGAAAAACTCTCACAGGTTCTGCCTTGAGCTGTGCTGAGCTTCTCTCTCCTTCCTTCCTCCTTCCCTCCCTGTCTTCCTCCCTTCCTTCCTCCTTTCACATTGGGCAAGGGTCCCTGTATTTCAGTGGCATGGTGGTCTCTGCTTCTCAGAAAGGAGGGGAAGATGCCTGCTCCCACGGCAGGGCAAGGCTCCCAGCCCCCAGCTGGAGCTCAGCAAGTCGACCTTCCTGGTCTCAAGACATCTGCTCATCTGAATTCAAGAAAAGCCTGCCTTCCAGTTGAAGGGGGCGTGTTTGAGTGTGTGTGGCATGCCCGCCCACGTGCTCATGCCAGGCTTCCCTCTTCAGAGATAACTGCTAAGTAAGACCTGAGTAATAGATGCCTTTCTGAGAACCGAGAAACCCAAAGGTATTTATGTACCATGAAAAAAAACACAACCTGCTGCGCTGAATCCACATTCCTTCACCATGCAGTGATGTCTACGGGGCTGAAGAAGAATGCAGGTGTTGTTTTCTTTCCCCATTTGCCTAAACACAAACACACTCGTGACACATACGCACACTCAAACACGCACTCACACACACAGACACCCTCTGAGCTGCCACAGCTCAGACCTGCACTCTCCTGGGCTAGGAATGAGAACAAAGCCCAGGGCTGCCAATCCTGGCCCAGGGAGACAGGATGGTGGAGTGGTTAGGAGCCAAGCTGAGGGGGTTAGGCTGCCCTAGAGTCTGACCCCAGCCCTGTCTCTTAATCTGCTGTGGGCCCTTGGGCAAGGTAATTAACTTTTCTGTGCCTTGGTTTCCCTCCTGCAAATAGATAATGGACGTGGTTTGCCTAGCACAGAGAAAGCCCTCAGTAAACGTCAACCATTATGATGACTAAACCACAAAGTCTAAATCCTCTTGCTGGGCAGGGATTAGGCCCAAATGCTCTGGGCAGTGGCTCCTACCTCTTGGGCCATGTTACAGGCAGATCCACCCTAGTTCCTTCTCCAAGTCAGGTGTATGGACTTTGTGGCACCTTTGCTGTCAAGTACCAGCACGCTCAACACCTACAGCTCGCAAGCCTGTCCTCGGTGGCCTGTGAGGCCAGGAATGAGCTGCAGGAGGTCCTGGCCCTACTGCCCAGCACTGGCCAGGGGCTCACACACACCCTTGTGTAAGACCCATTGTCAGCAGGATTTCAAAGGTCACAGCCTGTCTTAGGAGGCAATGGGACCTGCTGGCCTGTCTAGATGGGACCTTGAAAAAACAGCTCAACCCTCCTGAGCCACAGTTTCCTCATCTGTAAAACGGAATGATGATAGTGCAGACTTCATAGGGTGGGGAGATGCCCATCTGTCTGTCTGTAAAGGTTCCATGTGAGCCGATGTGCATCAGTAGTGCATGAGCAGCGCGGGCTCATGACAGGGCATAGCAGATATTACCTTGGTTTTTATTTTACATGAGAAGGGTGTGGGTATATAGAGAGGGAAGTTTATGCTCTTCCATCCTTGTGCTGCCCTGAGAGCCTGGCTCCTGAGATAGCCACGCTGGGGCCTCTTAACCCAAACTTTCCACTGTCCGATTTCCCTGAAGCATCCCCAATCTCATCTGCCAGGCAAGGCTGGTGGCCCAAGTGACCAAATCAACCCAGGGTTACACTTTTCTCTGGTTCAACCCAGCACTTCCACTGGCAAAGCCTCTTGTATTTGCAAGCCAACCTGGTTGCTTCCCTATCGCAGCTTCAGGAGCAAGACAAGCAGGCCAGAGGCCATGGGCGTGCTGGGTTCTCCAGCACTTACCTGGCCGTGTGGAAGCTCTCTGTGCCCTGCCCACCTGGACAAGCCCCCAGACTGCTGTCTACCCCCTGAGCACAGACAGCTAGACAGGTCCTAAGGTGACTTTACCCCATCTCACCCCACCAGCCACATGTGGAATATGAAGCTCCTGCCTGCCTGCCACTCAGATGCCCCAGAACTTGGGCACAGCACCTGCCCTCGCTGTTCACATGCCCCGTCACACAGTCCCGGGCCACATCACCTGCCCTGGGAACCTAGCAGGTAACCCACCGTGCTCCCTAATTGTTTTCTCTGGCTGTGTGTGGGTGATGGCATGAACTGCAGGGACTCAATCAGGACTGATGGGGGCACTTTGAGTCACAGGAAAGGAGGGACGCAGTGAGGAGCTAGCCTGGAGGCGAGATACAAAGGAAGAGGAGAAGGAGTGGGCCAGGAAGCCCAGGGATGCCAAGGAATCGGGCATCTCACAACACAGGGCAGAGAGTTGGGAGCAGGGAGGTCAGGACAACCCCACCAGTCCCCATTTCCTTGGCCACAGCTGTGGGGACTGCAAGGCTCAGCAGCAGAACTCATCAGTTAGGTGGCAGCGGCTGTTTACAGTGGGTGCTGGGCCACCTTCCCTCCTTCAAACAAAAACAGGTCCTGCCCATCACAACCATGCCGAGCCAGCTGCACGCTGGCAACCCCATGTTCGACGCCAGCACAGCTGGGCCCAGCTCGGTGGGGGCTGCCTCCCTCCATGGCCTCCCAGCAACTTCTATACCCCAGTGAGCCTCCATGCTCCCACCCTGACCACACTGGGCTCTGCATCCCAGCCTGGGCTCCAGTGGCCCAAGTCTACACTCCAGATGCAAGTCGTCAATGGCCAAGTCTCAGGTAGCAGAGACCCTGGGCCACTCATCACTGTCCCCTCAAACAGGGAGCTCCCCAGAGGCAATGTCTGCTGAGACCCCTCCCCCCGCCCCGCCACCAAGCTTTCCTCCAGCTGCTGCTGCGCCTGCCTGCCTCCCTCCTCCCTGCCTCAGTCCTCCCTGCCTCGGTCCTCCCTGCCTCCCTCCTCCCTGCCTTGCTCCTCCCTGCCTCCCTCCTCCCTGCCTCCCTCCTCCCTGCCTCGGTCCTCCCTGCCTCCCTCCTCCCTGTCTCCCTGCTCCCTGCCTCGGTCCTCCCTGCCTCCCTCCTCCCTACCTCGCTTCTCCCTGCCTCGCTCCTCCCTGCCTCCCTCCTCCCTGCCTCCCTCCTCCCTACCTCACTCTTCCCTGCCTCCCTCCTCCCTCCTCCCTGCCTCAGTCCTCCCTGCCTCGCTCCTCCCTGCCTCCCTCGCCCCTGCCTCCCTCCTCCCTGCCTCGGTCCTCCCTGCCTCCCTCCTCCCTGCCTCGGTCCTCCCTGCCTCCCTCCTCCCTGCCTCGGTTCTCCCTGCCTCCCTCCTCCCTACCTCACTCTTCCCTGCCTCCCTCCTCCCTCCTCCCTGCCTCGCTCCTCCCTGCCTCCCTCCTCCCTGCCTCGCTCCTCCCTGCCACGCTCCTCCCCAGGCAGTGAGGGCACACATGTCAGGTCTGCATATCCACACGGGCTCAGCCCCTAAGCCTGCAGCCCAAGGCTTGGGCAAAGGGCACTGGAAACAGGAACTGGTGCCACCGCCTCCCTGGCCCTCATCTTGTTCAGACACACCTCACCCCCACACATGCCCACTCCATCTCCCACACTCACTCACACACGGCTTCTCACAGGTCTCCTTGGACTCACAGGAACTCACACTCTCACCCTCACGCACACATGTAGACTCAAACTCACATAGCATGCACACACTGACATACACTGGCTCACACTTACACACCTGCATGCTACTACACACACGCATCGTCATATGTTCCCATAAAGACACACTCTCATTCACACTCACATTCACCCACTCACACATTATACACACACACAATCAGCTGCACAGGCAAAACTGTTCACCCACTCACACATGTGTGCGCACAGCTCCACTGACGGCCCTGCCACCCATGTCAGGTGCCCACCTCTCACTGCTGGGGAGGTGGCAGGTGGGTCCTTCTGGAGACAAGAGCTCCCAGCTGTGAGAGGAGGGAGTTTGCAGGTGGGAGAGGCCCTGGCCCAGGGCTCCCCACCCAGTCTCCAGGGCCCCCTGCCCGCTGCACTCACAGGCTGGCTCAGATGCAGTGCCCCCCTCACTGAAGACTTCTCTCAAGCCCCCACTCAGCCTCTGGCTCCTCTTGGGAGAATGCCAGCTAGGATGCCTCCGCCCCGGCTCAGCCCTAGTCCTCCACAGCCCCCATCCAGTTGCTTCCTCTGCCCTCACAGCCTCACAGGGAGAGCTGGACTGGAGAACCAGAGCCCAGGGATAGTCCAGGGTCCTGGGTCTTGGCAAGGGCCCCCTGCATCCCACCCTCCTACTGCCATGACCCTAGCTTCACAGAATAGGATCTGGGTGCAAAGGCTGGGAAGCAGCTGACAGTGCGCCCCCCACCAGAGGAAGCAAAGGTCTTGGGCAAGGACGGCCAATTCCCCTGCCAATGGAGTCATGCAGCAGGCCTGGGGCAATAGGGTCTGGTGAGGACTGTGGCAAACTGGAGAACACAGGCCCTGTCAAAAGCAGGCAGTTGCTGCTCCTCTCTAGACAGCCTTCCCACTAAGGATGAGGACCCAGTAAACCAAATCCAAGGCTCATTGTGGTGCCCCCAACCAACCAGACCCTACCCCACCGCCCAGGCAAACGTGTCTAGGGCAAGAGAGGGGCTCGAGTCAGAGGGAGGGCTAGGAGTCTACTGGGAACCCAGAAGAAAAATATGCACCACACAGCCACCAAACACGCCAGAGTGAGCAGTCAAGCCAGAGGCAGCACACTCTGGGCCTGGCTCATAACCAGGCGGCCCAGAGCCCGCCCGGCGGCCTCCCCTTGGAAGCCAATGGAGTGGAAGGAGCCAGGCATGGAGTCACACAGAGCTGGATTCCAAAGCTAACAGAGCCTCTTACAAGCGGTGCAACTCAACCTCTCGAGCCTCAGTTTCCCATCTAGAAAGCAGGAACACATGATTCGTGTGGGGAAGATGAAATGTGTCAGTACGCGTCAAGGCCTAGCCCAGAAGGTGCTCGATGCCATCGCCTCCCGCCATCCCATCCCTCACCTGCCCAGGCACCTGATAGGGGTGGCCCAGGCTCAGGAGCTTCCATCCCTGGAAAAACAGCATCCAGTTCAGAGGGCTAGCTGGGGCCCTGCCTGGCTGATGGGATCATCCTAGCCCCTGGCAGGCTAAGCCCGGGAAAGGGATTTGTGCCAGCCAGGGCGAGAGCGTTAGAGGAGGCCTGGGAATAGGAGCCCGGGGGAAGGCTGGGTTTGCCACTCCTTGGCTGGAAAGCCTCCTGCCCATCCCCTGTGCCCCTGTATGACATGGCACATGGGGTCTGCCAGCCTCACATTCCCCAGAGGAAGGCTCCACATCCCACCTTACAGGTGAGGAGGATCTGAAGGATGCCCACCTTCATACTCCAAACCCAAGTCCACAGGGAGTTCCAGACCCCAGGCTCTCTCCAGTGCTTTGCTCTCGTGCCATGGAGGATCAGGTTTTTTAACTAGAAAGGCCATTCCCTAACTAAGCAAACCAGGGGCCCTGAATTACTCTGGGGAGTACTCTCGCTAGTGAGAACCCTTCAGCGCTCTGCTGAGAGGTGCATGGGGGAACAAAATGCCTTCACCCCAAGGCAGGCACTGGGGGTGAGGGGCTCTTCCAAATGCCGGGAAGGGCATCTCACCACTTCCGAAGCACTAGCACACTGTTCGCATCAGAAGCCATCCAGCAGCACACGTGAGACCACCAGCGACTACCCCTGATGGACACCACTGAACGGCACCGGGAGAGGTGAGGCTACATAAATAACACGTGCATCACGAAGCATAATTATTAAATGTTGTCATTTCGGAAGAAAATTAATTAGCAATAGCTGTAGCTGTCTTGTGTCTGCTTAAGCAGCGTGCATCTCAATTAAAATTTAATTGCCACAGCTTCAATCACAGCAGGTTAAACGGCTTGAAATGCTGAGCGGGCCCATATCTGCACAAAGCTTAAATTAGTGTGAAGTGGAGGAGCTATCACAGAAGAGGAGGTGACAGGAAGGAGAGGGGGCAGGACAGCAAGATCCCGGCATACCTACATCCCTATGTCGACTAGTCCTGGCAAGGGGCAGCATTTCCAAGTATAGAGACGGACATGGAGGATGGTTCCTGGACCACCCACACAGAATAGCTCTTGAGAAAAGAGATTTTAAGGCTGGCATGAGTCTGGTAGGCTCTCATGGGAATCTGGGCTTTGGGTAGGTGGGCACATCACAGAATAGGATCTGGGGTGCAAAGAATGGGAAACAGCTGACAGTGTGCCCCCCACCAGAGGAAGCAAAGGTCTTGGGCAAGGACTGCCAATTCCCCTGCCAATTGAGTCATGCAGCAGGCCTGGGGCAATAGGGAGTGGTGAGGACTGTGGCTAACTGGAGCACACAGGCCCTGTCAAAAGCAGACAGCTGCTGCTCCCCTCTAGCCAGCACTTCCCATAAAAGGATGAGGGCCCAATAAACCAAAACCTCCATTTTCTTGCCTTTTAAAACAGCCTGGTGATAGCCAGGCCATGGGTTATCAATTTTCCACTTCCTGTCTAGGAATTTGTGCAAATAAATACAATCAAAAAGGCATCATCTTAGATAGCAGATGAGTGGCTGCCAGGGCCAGGGAGTGACTGCTAATGGGTATCGGGTTTCTGAGGGGGTGATACAAATGTTTGGAACATTCAGACAGTGGTGATAGTGGTTAGATAGCGGTGGTGGTTGTGTACAGCTTTGTTAATATTCTAAAAACCACTTAATTGTATACTTCGAGAAGGTGAAATTTATGGTATGTGAATTACCCCTCAATAAAGCAGTTATTTACCAAAAAAGCAGGGAGGGGGTGCAGTCTTTACCTCAAATGCACCCACAGCTGCCAGATTTCCCAGCAGAGCATCTTTCGCTTGTACTTGTCATCAGGGAACGAAGGGCCCAGTTCAGTCAGGCTCTGGGCTGAGATCTGGACAGACGGCAGGGCAGCTGCATCCACATTGCTTCTGACACAGTTCTAAAGCCTCACATCATATCAGGGTGTCTGCTCCTCACCTTGAAACTGGGCTGCTTGTAAGTAAAGGGTGGTGGATGATGGGAGGGAGGGAAGAAAGGAGGGAGGAAGCCAGAGAGGGAGATGGGGGGAGAAAGGGAGGGAAGGAAGGGAGGGATGGAGGGAAGATAGAAAGAGAAGGAGGGAGGAAGGGGAGGGAGGGAGGGAAAGAAGGAAGGAGGGAAGGACGAAGGGAAGCAGGGAGAGAGGGAGGGAAAGAAGGAAGGAGGGAGGGAGGGAGGGAAGGGGGAAGGGGAAAGGGGGAGGAAGTCCCCATGGCCAGGAGGCCCAATCCAGCAAGCTCCTAACGAGCCTTCAACACCACCCAAGCACATCTCCCCCTCCATGAAGGGGCCTGGCTGAACTCATCATCCTGCCCCACTTTGAGCCCCAAGGCCGTGCCACCTGCCTCCTGCTGGCCCAATCACTTCCCTCACCCCACAGCCAACTGGAAGCTACCTGAAGGCAGCTACTGTGCTGCCACTGTGCCCAAGCACACAGCAGATGAGCAGGGCCTCTCATCCCTCTTCAGCACCACCCAATCCCTGGCCTGGCACAGCTGGCAGCCGCAAACAGCAGCGGGGCTGTCAGAGCATCCAGAAGCAGGGACAAGGCCCACATCACATGATGCCTGAATGAGGAGCCCCCAACGCTTTCCCATCCCTGACTGGGCTGTCACAGCAGGTGACAGGATGTCACATAGAATGTGCGGGATTCTTCCCCCTCACGCTGCAGGGCTTGCCTTTCCTCTTTCAGAAAAGCACAGCTTTAGAATGCCATCACCACCAGCACAGGGACCCACCTCCTACCCGGTCCTGATGCTACAGGCCTGTGGTCTAAGACGGGTTCTTTCTCCTCTTTCTCCCCAAAAGACTTACGCAGAGCTTAACAAACTTCTCACTCTGACCCACTTGTTACATCTACTCCACAGAGACCTCAAAAGAGCTGTCACCACAAAGTTGTTTGTCACAGGAAAACATACTGTCAAAATAGTGGAAACAACTCCAAATGACCCAAAATAAGGGGCTGGTTAAGCAATCACAGCATGTCCACATGATGGGACATTAGTCGTTGAAAGCAATACGTACACATTCATATAATAACATGGGAAGAGCTTATGCTAAAATATCCAGTAAGAACACCAGATGCAAAGTTGCAAACCCAGGAGGCTGTCCTGACGGTGGCCGAATGCTGGAGAAGCGGCCCCGGAAGGAAATGCACCTCTCACCGGCATTGCTGCTGAAGAACGGCATGGTCAATGGCTTTTTTCTTCATCTATGTTTTCCTGAACTTTCTACATTATTACCTTGAGCATGAATTGTTTGTTTATAATTATTAGAAATACACTGTAAGGCCAGGTGCAGTAGCTCAGTCCTGTAATCCCAGCACTTTGGGAGGCCGAGGGGGGCGGATCTTAAGGTCAGGAGTTTGATACCAGCCTGACCAACATAGAGAAACCCCATCTCTACCAAAAATACAAAAATGAGCTGGGCATGGTGGTGGGCGCCTGTCATCCCACCTACTCAGGAGGCTGAGGCAGGAGAATGGCTTGAACCCGGGAGGTTACAGGGAGCCAAGATCATGCCATTGCACTCCAGCCTGGGCAACAGAGCAAGACCCCATCTCAAAAAAAAAAAAAAAAGAAAGAAATATAGTCTAAAACATTTGCCCACAGCAGAAGATATTCATTCTGCCGTCCCCAGCAAGGGCCAAATGTCAGTCAAGCAGAGCTGGGAGCCTCTGGGCCCATGGCCAGGCCGAAGGGCTCAGCAGGGCTCCTTCCTACCATGCAGCCTGGAGTGGGCAGCCGGGGTGCTCCTGCAGGCTCTGAGTTAAAACATTCCCTCTGCCGGATGGTGTCGGTATGCTCCCTGGCTGCGAGGTCTCGCACCAGCCCCTATGGAGAGGAAAACAAATGTGCTCCATGACCTCCAAAGGCTTGCTGAGTGCAAACCAACCAACCAACCAAAAGACCAATAGTGACTTGCAGAACAGGGTGCTGAGTCTTGGGGAGCTGGAGACGGGGAGGGAAGGCTCCTCAGAGGAAAAAGACTTTGAAGATTACCCTGAACGGCATCCTGTCTTGAGGTTCATGCAGGACTAGCACTATCCACCCTCCCCTGGTCCCAGGCAGGCATTGCTAATCAATCACAGTGCTTTTCCCAGCAGCCCCTGGGGTCCTTCTCATTCAGGGCCCCAGGCAATCTCTACCAATCAAACTGCCCTAGCACAGAGACAAAACCCACCCTCCATCACCCTCCATCTGTGAGTGTTGGGCAGTGGGACTCTAAGCCAGGGAGTGGCATGACCACATAGCATTTGACAGGGGTCACTCCAAAAACAAGGGTGGCCTGGCAGCAGGGAGGCCAGTCAGGAGACAGTTATAAAAATCCAAGCACTGGAGGCATAATATGACTGTGCAGTCTGCCAGCACAGTGGGCTTCTGCCATGGAGGAAGGGGAGGAGGACCACACCACCTACTTGGTCGCTGGCTTCTACTCCCCTTCTAACTGTGCGGAGTCCTGCAAGCCCAGTGGCCCTCTGGAAGGCAGAAGACTCCACGCTCGGCTGAGCATCTGAATGCTGCTAGCCACAGAGCCTGTGGCCACAAGGTCTGCCTCAGTCAGCATAAGGCTGGGACGGGCAGAAGGCCCCTCAGGACAGCTCTGGGCTCGAGCCCAGTGACTCACAGACTCCCGACGGGAACGGCAGTCAGAGCCACACTAAGTCACACTACTCTCCCGGAGCGCTGGCTTTCAACAGCATATGTCTTGTCTTCACGGGAGATGGCAAAAGTCTTTGAGAAGGGAAAGGCCCTAGATCGACCCCTTAGAATCAAGAACTCTAAGTTGGAAGGAAGGATGCTTGGAAAACAGCCTCACTAGTCATTTTACAGATGCGGAGACTGAGGCTCAGAAACATGAAGCCATTTGCCCGAGGTCACAGAATTGGTGAGGAGCAAGGCAAGAATCTGCCCTAATCGCACAGCATAGCTATTGTTCCCTGGGCCCAGAAGAGTGCTGAACCCAAGCGGCAAGTGCTGGACATCTGCTGATGGGCTGAATGACACAGGGAAGTGTCCTGCCTGAGCTGCTGCCACCACCCTCTGTGCCGGCCCACCTCCTCCTACAGAGCACAGTGGAGAGGGCTGAGGTCCTGCAAAGCCAGGACACGCACGGAGCCCACCAGTGTACCCCAGGATGGGATCCGTGGCTGCCTTTCTGGTTCACTCTGGCAGGCTTTCCAAAAGTCTCTGATTCGCTGCCACAGAGCCACATGAGGCCAGGCAAGATGCAGATTCCTGGTGAGTCTGGGCCTGGGCAAGTGGGGCAAAGATGGATGTCATAACCAGGCTCTGGGCTCAAGAGTTAACTCAGTCTCGGCAGGTGGGAGTCTAAGGGTGTGGACGGTGTGGTCGGCATGCAGAGGAAGTCCCTTCCCCCAGGTCCCAGCAGCCTGCAGGGCAGGTGGTCAGCACTGACGGCTGAGCCCAACGATAATCATTATACTTTGAGAACACCCAGCAGGCACCTGACACACTACTGGGCACTTTCCATTGGTGACTGTCCCTGAGCTGCACAACACTCTGTGCTACCAGCTTAACTGACAATGAGGAAATTGAGGGTCCCTGAGGGTCATTGCCTTTTCCAAGACCAAAGAGCAGGAGAGAGGCAAGCCAGAAACTGCGCCCATGTCCCACCTCACATCATTCCTGGCCATCAGGAAGCGGGCAGCCTGAAGCTATCATCTTCCAGCACAGGCAGCCCAAATCCCAAATACAGAGCACCTTCCCTGGTGTCGTCCAGTCACCAGCAACAGCTCCTGGGTGCCTTGATGGCTGCATCAGACACAAGGCGGTACACACGCACAATGCTGCTCCCACTCTCAGTGCACTCCTGGTCCAACTCGGAAGACAGACAGCTAAACCACCATGGATCCTGAAGCTGGGCCCAGCACTCAGGGACCCACCACAGGGCATGGAAGGGGAGGAGATGGGGGCAGATGAGGCATTGCAGCAAGAAACAGCCAGGCAAGTCCTGGACGGGAGGAGGCTGGGTAGGGGAATGGAAAGCCAGCCATCAGGGAGAACAGTGCCTGTGTTTGTGTTTGGAGCCGGATGCTGGGAACATGGAAGCCTCATATGGGGCCACTGAGGTATTCAATTCTAGGAGCCACCAAACTATATTCTATGTGATTTGGACCCCTGAATACAACCCAAAACAATGAGTGTTACTAGAGACTGGGGCCAGGAGAACTGAGCACCAGGTTTCCTTTCGGTCCGCATAACCCAGGCAGCCCCCTCCTTCTGCAGGGCCAAAATGAGGGGACAGGAGGCAGCAAGCACCTAGTTGTCAGCCAGGACCTGTCCAGCCATGCGGCTTTCTAGAGGCTGTGCTCACACATGCACACACACAGCGTTTGTGCACTCAAACTTCCACACGCTTAAAGCCCATGCACAACCAGACACACATTCCCAACACACTCACAGACAGGCAGAGCCACACACTCCCAAACACGTGCACACTCAGAAATGCACTCACATACAGATGCAAGCACGTGCACACACAAGCAGTAACACAGACCCACCCTACATTCACAAATGTGCCCAAATACACACACGCTCTCGCACAGCCGCACAGCACGTGTGTACATGTGTGCACATACACACATGAGCACCGCAGGGTCAAGCCTCTGAGCTTGCCTTCTGTAAGTCATTTCCTAGAAGGATCTAGTGTTAAACCCTCATTGTCACCTATGGTGGGCATGGACCATCCCCCAGCAGCTGGGAGGGCCTGGAGAGGTCTTTGTGAAGAGACAATTTTCAGGAGAGAAGGGGCTAAATGCACAGGGCACTGAGGTTCAGGGGATGCGCCCAGGACTCGGGCACCCATGGAGCCCTGGAATCCTCCATCCTGCAGCAGAAAGGGGCCACTGGACTGGGACAGTGCTCACTGCCCAGCACTGGCCATGGACTCACCAAAACGCTAGGGGCCTGTGTGCTTTAGCCCTCTCCTGATTTTCCTCCCTTCCTCCCATTTGCGGCTCTGTCCTTTCATTTGGTCAGTAGTGGCTGCAGGAGCTAGTGCTAGACCACCAGACTGGGTGCCAAGGTCGGGGGCGGAGCTCCAGAGAGAGTGGATTCTAAAAGTGAGCGGTGGTCTTTGGGAGGGAGGAGCTACTTCCTGTCAGAGATGCTCTTGCTGTTGGATCATTTTCAAATGAGGATCCTAGTCAAGTCTTCATCACTGAGAAGCCATAGGAATAGGGCCTGGCCAGCCTGGGGAAGGCCCTCAAAGTTCCTGGCTGAATGAATGAAGAGTTAAAAGAATGGTCAGCTTCCCGGGTTTACCACCAAGACCAATCTGCCAAATGGTGCCAGCCCACCTTTCCAGAGAGCCCACCCCCAGAACTTGCCTACTTCTGGTGGGGTGGAGTGGGGCAAGGTACACACACACACACACACACACGGGCAGAGCCTCTTTCAGGTAGGCGAAGGCTGATCCAGCCCCTGATGTCCTGGAAGCAGGACTACAGGCCTGAGCAAGAGCTCCAGGGCTCATCCAGCCACGCGAGGCAGGGGAGGAGGGGCTGTCCAAGCCGCTACTGTGATTTCATCTCTGAGACTCCCTACGAGGTAGGAATAGGACTTCTTTCCATAGCTGAGGAAACAGGCTCAGGGAGGGAGGCAGCGTGCTCAGGTCACAGCAGAGGCGTTAGAGAACAGCCCCTCATTGTGCAGCAAGTCAGTGTGTCCACGGAGCCCCTTCTGTTCCCAGCAGCAGCCCAGAAGAGTTTTGTGGTCTCCCCCACTCTCAGCCTGCAGGCCAGCTGGACAGAAAACACAGTTTCTCACCTGCAGTGCAACAGGCCCACCCACAGTACCCCACCTTCCCAAGGAGAGTCCCTGCAAGAAAAGCTCAGTGGCCTTACCAGGAATCCCAGCTCTGAGGACCGCCTCTCCTCTGGCTTCCTCTGAGACCAGGATAAATCCGCCCACCTCGTGGGGCAACTGCAAGGATCGGATGGAAAAGGCACAGGGGCTCTGAGTGCAGGGCCTGGTAGCTGTCGCCAGATAAAGGCACACTCCTGTGATCATCAGTGCTAGCAGCAATACTGTTATTCCAGGGTAGATGCTGCAGCTTTTACTTTTTTAAATATGCCAAACCCCCGTTTCAGACAAGAGTAAAGACAGTTTGGGGAAGAAGAGCCTGGGGTGGATTTGAGGTTCCGGGAGTGTCGGGACAGACATGAACTGATCTCTGAGGAGTATCAGCAGCGCTGACCATGGTGGGGGTGAGGGTGGCAGTGGTGGCAGCCACCAGGCATCGAGTTCTTCTGACGTGACTAACAGGGAGGGGCCTGCGCTTCCTAGATACTATCTCCCTCCCACAGCACAATGTCCATGGGAATTGAAGTGAAACTGCAGTCTCCTTTTCCAGATGAAGACTAGAGGCACACACAGACAGGCGAAGAACTTGCCAAGGGTCACAAAGCTGGCTGGCTGGACAAGGGCCTGGGCTGAAGCCCAGGTGGGGCCAGAGCCCAGGCAGGCCACCGCGGTGCAGGCAGGGTGACCCAGCGAGGCAGTGGGGGCTGGGCAGAGGGGCATGGCCTCTCACAGCGTGGGGGCAGGGAGTGCAGGGAGCCGGTGGGGTGCCCCCATGCCAATTTGGTGAGTGTATTAAAAGTTTCTTTTCAATTACCTCTTTCTTGAAAATTACTAATAGCGCTCTGATGGAGATGCGACTTAATTTCCCAGTTGGCTTGAAAATGAGGAGACCCATAATTGTTTGACCCTCTCACCAGCAGCAGACGGGGAGAGGGGGCTTGGCTCCCCAGAGGCTGAGCGTGAATAAAAACATCCCCACCGAATATGCTCCCCACCTGACCCCGCCCCCACCCCGCCCCCAGCACCAGATTCCGGCTGCCAGCACCCAGCCCTGCACCCAGCTGAGCGCATCCAAGGGCCAGGCCTCTCACTCTTATCTACCCTTGGAAAACCCACCCGTCAGTGCTGGCAGCAATCTCCACAGGGGCCCCAAGCTTCGCCTGGCCGAGCCCCTCCCAGCCAGGAAGCTGCTTCCACAGGACCCCCGCCCCAGCCTCCAAGGCAGGCAAGCCCAGCCCCTCTGGAGGAAAGAGCAAGTTATTCAGAGGTCGGTTAGAGCCTGCTGCCTGTCTGTCGGGCCTTCTGGGCAATTTCGCACCTCACATTTGCAAAAGCTACAAGAGAAGGGCATGATTATACCCCTGGGCAGGTGAGGGGACCAAAAGCCAGGTGCCTGCATTCCTACAGGTGTGGCCTTGGTCTGACCCTGTCTGTTTCCCCAGCCTGTCTCCACTGCCCTGCCATGGTGCCTGCCCAGTGACACTGCAGACCTGGGAACAGGCCCTCCACAGCGAACCCCCCCAACTACAGCCTCTGGAATTAGCCCCAGGAATTTCACTCAACTCTTAAGAATCTACTCACATAATAATATAATGATGATGGCCACTGGTTTCTTTAATGTCAATTCCGTCATGTCGTGTTTTCTCAGTGACACCTAAAAACCACTCTGCAAGTATGCACCATTCTGTCCCCATTTTACAGATGCAGAAACTGAGGCATAAAGGCCTCAAACAGAAGAGCCAGGGTGCCACCCGGCCAGTCTGAGCATAGAGCTAATGCTTCTCCACTGCCCTCACCACCTCCTGGCTTCCTCCTACTTCTGATGAACACAGAACCTCAAGCTAGCAGGGGAGGGCCTTTCCTTTCCATTTCTGTGGTGTGGTCCCTCCTGACCACTGCCTTTTCTTCTCTGCCCAGGGCAGCCTCCATATCCTTCTACTCCAGGGCTTCCTGCACAGTCCTCTGTAGCCAGGAATATGCTCTAGGAGCCCCCTCCCTCTACAGGTGGGGAGCCTAAGGTCAGCCCCAGGGGCGTGAGGCCCTCTCCGTCCAGTGGGCAGGCACGTTATGGGGTCTGCGAGGCCGTGCTGGACACTCTTCACACTGCCTGGGGGGTAGGAAGTGACGTGCTTGCCTGATGCATTTCCTGGAGAGGCTGATGTGTCCAAACTGAGGCGCCACAGCTGGACCGAAGGCTGCGAGGTCACAGAGGGTCAGTTGGCCGCAGACGTGCTGAAGAACAGCAGGGATAACTCATCCCAGCCCCGGCCTTGCCGAGCGAACCTCTGAACCCTCCCCATCATAATGCAAGGAAACGCGATCCAGCCACAGGAGAGGGGAGCTGGGCAAGAGCCCCAGACGTCCCCGAGAACTTGCCCACAGAGGGACTTTTGTTTGGAAAACAGGCGTTATCACTGTGACAAATGCTGTCTGGATTCCAGGAGGAGTGCTTTTCCTGCTGCTCTTTAAATTCCACATTCTCTCCTCACATCAACATCTCCTATCTCATTCCCGGAGTCTCTGCAGCCGCCTCAGCACAGGCCAAAGGGAAACCAGGCAGCGAACTTCAAAAACACAAGGAGACGGCGGTCTCACAGACGCCTGATGGGCTCTCCTCACCTCCACCTGACTGCATGGAGACAGAGCTTTGCTAGGCCAAGGGGGCCCAATCCCACCCTGCAGAATCTCCTGTCTCCCTGAAGCCTGTTCCCCAGACATGCGCTAACAGGCCCTGATGGAGGGACGTCAGCTCCAAGGTGTCACTGGCAGGCAGGGGATAGGTTCAGGCATACCCCCTCTCCATCCTGAGGGGCCCTTCCAGCCCTGGCCTGGGCACAAAGCAGCCTCCAGCCCAGCCAGCCAGGCACAAAGCCAGACAGCCCTCTCCCTTGGCAGCCCTCTGTTCCAGTTCTCCCAATGCCAGGCCTTCCTGCTGCCTCCTGTTCCCACATTTGGCTCCCCAGGGTTGATCGCAGACACTCTTTAGCCACTCATTCATTCCTCTGGGCTTGGCTTCATGCAAAGGCATGAAGAGGCCACCACCAAAGTTGGCTGTGGGCCATGCAGCCCAGGGAGACTCTGTCCCCAGACGTGCAGGGAAAAGGACAGGCGGCCCTCTGCCCTCTCCCAGTGGCATCTAGGACTGGGCTCAGAGTGTGAACTGGGGTTTTGTGCCCTGAGGGCACATGAGAGAGGTCCAGGGATCCCAGACTGGGGTCTGGAGAGACAGTGGGACCAGCAGAGAGGAGCCCTCAGCCCTAGGCGCAGGAGGAGGCTCAGGGAAAGCCTCCTGAAGGGGACAGGAGGAAGGGAGGGCAGGAGTCATGGTGCCTGGAACTAAAGTGGCACTCACCACATACAGGGAGAGGAGTGATGCCCACCTCTGCCACTTCTGCTGGGCAATTGCTGCGTGAATGGACGGTGAACAAATGGACAAAATGTTACAGCTCTCCATTTCCTCAGGACACACAAAGGCAGAGCTCACACAGAGACTCCAGAGCTAACTCAGGAGCCTTTTATTAGACACACACCAAAACACTCTGGGACCTAACAGCTTCCTATTCTCAGTCAGATGTTCCACGTTACGTGAATTTTAGAAATGCCGGGCAAACATGCAAAAAACGTCTTTACTGCAGGGCTTCTCAGCCTTCAGAATAGCAACACGCACTTTTAAGATCCGGAAAAACCACAGAACACGTGGCTTCTCCCAAATTCACATGGGCCCCGGCCTTTTCTACCTGCAGCAGTTTGTGCAAAGGGGAGTGAAAAGCAAACTCTGGGCAACCCTGTTCCCTTCCACACACAGCACAGGACACCGAGCCAGGCTTGCCTGCACCCCGGGCTCCCTCCAACACCTAGCTGTGACCCGGCCCCTCACTCCCACTCAGGTGAGGGGTACAAGTGAGGATGACATGAAAAGGCAAACCTGGAAGTAATCAATTATTTAAAAAAAAAATTAAAGCATTACAGAAACACCTGATGTGTACCTAGCTTAGCAAATTACTGGGGACACATCTCACATGTGTGTCAAGAAGCTGCAACCAGAAACCCTGCTCCTGGCAGCCTGGAGGCGAATTCTGGGTCTTCTCTGGGTAGTCTTGAGATCCTGTGATCTCCCTCCCCAGCACAGCAGAAGGTATCCCCTGAGGCCTCCGGCTGTACCACAAGCCCGCCAGTCAGCTCTGCCACTTCGTTGGCACCTCTTCTGTGCCCAGTGCCATCAGGGCAGAGCCTACCCTCCCTGAAGTCCTGAGGGTCAGCAGGCACATCCAGGTGACAATGCAGGAGAACCTGGGGGCTTTGGCCCAACACACAAGGCCTGGGGGACACAAAGGCCCCACATCACCAGTGTGGCTCTTCTTGGGACCCGGTAGGAAAGTTCTTAGAGGCAGATGCCCTCGCAGGACTATGCAGTCATCTCCCTGGACACACAGGCTTCCCGAACCTCTGGCTGGCCAGCTGGCTTGGGAAGTATAAAAGGTCCACTTGTTGACAAAACTCACTCCTTTGATGGAACCTGCCCCAAACCTTTGAAAATCATTTTGTTTTTTGGCCCTGACTTGCCTTTCCCAGCCCCACCCCGCAGACACGTCACTGGCAGGCCCAGTCTATGCTCCGCTCCTTTAGCAAAGCGGTCCCAAGCATCCAGCACTGCTGCCGGGTGTGGGGCAATAGGGCATGGTGGTTACCAGGCATGGCTTCTTGTCATTCTGCCCAGCAGGCTGGGAGTAGAAGGCAGGCCCCTCTGTCTGCAGGGCAGTGGGTGGGTGGACCCACAGCACAGGGGGTTTCTGAGCTGGCCCCTACAGCTTTCCCCAAGGGCCAGACAGCAGTGAGCACCCCAGAGCACCCACTGGATGCCTGTCCTTGGCTGTCACCAAACCTGCTGCTCAGGACAAGCCCATCCACAGTAATGGATCAGATTCTTGCCAAGAGACAGTTCCCTTTATCCCCCCATTCCCCAGACTTTCTCTGTCCAGTGGCCCAGCCACTGTGACAGCCTTCAAGTCCCCTCAATCCAACAAATGTGTCCATCCATTCCATCTATCCATGTATCCACTCGTTCATTCATTCAGTCATTCATTCAGCAAACACTGATAATGGCCGATAGATGCCAGGGGCTCCTTTAGGTAAACAAAACACAGATCTGAGGCCCAGTTAATCAATTAAAAGCGTGGCAGCAATCTGACAGGAGTCAGACCTGGGGGAGCCAGAAGAAGGGCACGGCCAACTGGGCCTGTGGTGGGGCAGGAAGGAGACATTCAGAGAACCCAAGACAAGTTCAGGTGACAACAGGGCACAGTGGGAAATAGAGAGGGGGCAGGGCTGCCCCTCGGACCAAGTATGCCAGGCTCCGGAACCTCCCAGGGATTTGCCACGTGGTCCCCCATCTGGAATGCCCTGTCCTTCTCTTCATCCTGCCAAACCCTAACCTTGGCCTCAAAGCCCTCCCGTGTCCCCAGTCACTGAAGCCTTTCCTCCTCGGATCCCTCCAGCAGCGAAACTTCACAACACTCAACTCAGGACTCCACTTCCGTCCACTTCTGAGCCAAGGGCCCTTGGGTCTCCCTAGCCCCATGCCTTCACCAAAGGGAAAGAAGGCAGGGCTCAGAGAGCAGCCGCGTCTCTGCACACCTTCTTTTCATGGTGGGATGGGCAAAGACAGGGGCCAGGGCCTGGGGCCTGGTGCGGAGCCTGCGCTAGCTGCGGGCCCTCAACACCCTTGATGGGGAGGCCTGTGACCTTCTCAGGGAGATGCAGAGGCGCAGGAAGGAAACGGCTGAGTCTGTCGTGGGTGACACAGAGCTCCCCATCAGCTGTAAGGAAGAGGTGTGCTTGTGCCTTCCTGGGACCTGCCCCTTCCTGTGACTCTCCTCCTGCCTGTCTCAGTCACTTAGCTGTGGACTCTGGTGTTGGGGAGAGACCCCAGCCTCGGCACCAGCCGGCCTGCCTGCAAATTCTAGCAGGCAGGCTTACAGCTGTGTGGTCCCAGACGGGTTCCTTAAGGATGTGGCACCTCCATTTTCCATCTCTGAAACAGGTCCACCAGCAGGAACCACTACACAAGTTAGGTGCTGAGGTCACGCAATGAGAAATGCAGGCAAAGTCCCTCGCAAGCTCTGACCCCTTGCAAAGGCCAGCCTCAGGACCATCCATCCCCCAGAGCCAGGGTCCTTGCCCCAGTAGAACCCCCTAACCAGGAGACCCGCCTTAGAGGCCAGGACTGCCACCAGCTTGGGCTACTCAGTCTCATTAGGTCCCTGGGCAAGAGTGGCATCCACCTTCCTGTGCCCCCAGCAGGAAGGGCACCAGAACGGCCGGCTATGTGGGTGCCTCTCATTACCCAAATGTCTGCCATCAGCTGTACTGCAGCAAAGCGGCACCGGAAACTGACCATTATTTTGCCTAGTGTTCTAATTTGCACCTGCAGAAGGGGAACAACCCTTTTCTGGAGGCTCCTCCCTCTGGCTAAGGACCAAGAGAGGGCAGAATCTCCCCCCAAGCAATCACTGCTTCTGGGGAGCCCCTGTCCCTGCCCCAAGCCATACACTAAGAAAGCTGCTGTCTGCACTGGCGCAGCACAGAGCCCTGGGGGAGGGAAGGGCCTGGCATCCTGGAAAGGGACAAGCTGCTCCTGCCCGGCTCCGCTGGGCAGGCAGGAAGCTGGAGGAGCAAACAACGGGCTGGGCGGCTGTAGGGAGGCAGGGGAGGTAGCTCTCCTGGGCCGGGACCAAGTGCTCTCCTAACTCCCGACCCCCCAGCCCTCTGTCTCTGCCCCCACACCCCTCCTAGCCCTCTCTATCCCACTACCTCTCCACTTCTGCACACACATCCCCACTGGGTTACAGCTGCAAATTCCTCTGTCCACCTTATCTACAGCCAATCTGAGTTGGGGAGAAAAGAACAGGGAGAGTTGCAGCTGCCCCGAGCTGGGCTGTGAGAATGCTTGGTCTCACCTCCTGGGCTCTGGGATCTCGACAAGCCCAGGGCTGCTTTCCCAGTTCTTCCCTCCACTCACATCCACTTCTGTCCCCACCTGGCCCCTCTGTCCCCATCCTTGGGTCAAGCCCCAAGTTTCCCCACCTAGCCCAGTTCCTAGCCTGAATGCAGCCGCTGGAGTCTGGTAACCAAGGTTATCTTCATCCCTGGCCACCTGACTTTCTCCTGCCACCTCATTCTCCTTTATTTTGAAAACCCGTGAAACTACACCAAGATCCAAACCAGCCGTAGACGGAAAGAAATGTCTGGCCACAGCATTCACTGCAGCAGCCCCAAGGTGTGGTCCAGGCCCAGCCGCTCTCCTCTCCTTCCCACCTCTCTTTTCCTGTGCAGGGCAAGGCCCGCCTCAGCAAACCTCACAGCCTCTGAGCTGCCCAGCAGGATTGCGCAAGAGGGCGTTCAGGGTCAGGAGAACCTTCCCAGGACAGGCTTGGAGGAGAAAAGCATGTCTAATGAAGAGGAATTAAAGGGCAGCATTCCACAGGACCTGAAAATATGACAATTTTGTTTTGATTTTTTGCAAGGAGGCAGACATCAAACTTTGGGGCATGAGAAAAAAAGAGACAGAGGTGAGGTCTGAGCCATGGGGAAACATGGACTGCTGTGGCCCAAGAGCCAGCCAAGGCTTAGCGGCACCAAGCATGGGGGCAGGCAGAGGGGAGGACGCTGCATCCCTGGCCTGAGACAAGTCACCAAGGAGACCAGGTGATGATTCCAGTGGGGTCACCTCCCCAGCAACATCTAAAGATGTGTCTCCATACACGTGTGCCAAAGGGGAAGAGTCCCCAGAATCTCCCAACACAACCTCCAGAAGTCACTCCAGGTCTGGGGAAGGGTCCACCTTGCCTCCTCTTCCTGGGAAATCACTTGTCCCTTCCTGTCCTGGGAAGGTTCAGAACTTCAGATTTCCCTCAAAAGCACAGCAATGGCACCGAGGAGGCCACAGACCTCCTTGGACCCGACATAGGCCCATCCCACTGGCCTGGCATCCCTAGGAGAACCCAAATCCCACGAGAAAAGGAGCCTCCGAGAAGTTGTAGAGTTGGAATGGGCCCCAGACTATCTAGCACATCCCATTCATCAGCCAGAGACAGCAATTGAGGCCCAGGGGGCCAGGGCCTCCCCTGAAGCTGGAGAGCTGGCCCATCACCCTGCCCTTGGGAGGGTGACCCAGCGCTGCGGGGTGGGAGGCTGGGGATGCTGCTGGGGAATCTCACAGGGGGCAGCCCTAAGGCTGAAGCCCCTCTCTCATCCAAGAGCTCCCACGGGTCTCTCACCCGAGGACACACAGGCTGAACTGTCCAGCTGTGATAGTGTAAAATATATATATCTAGTCTTCCTCCTTGTTTCCTGGCATAAAACCCTTAGAATCTCCAGAGAAATGAGTCTCCTTTTGTACACTGATGAGTTAACTATAACAACTAGGTAGGCCCTAAGTAGTTTCAGGATGGAAGCTGGCCACCTGAAAATGCAAGGCAGAGGAGAGGTTTAGGACTTTCAGCCCTACGTCCAACTTCGGGGGAGAAGAAAGAGGCTGAAGGTTAAGTTGATCACCAATGGCCAATGGTTTAATCAGTCATGCATATGTAATGAAGCCTCCATAAAAACTCAAAAGGACTGGGTTCAGGGGCTTCCAGATAGCTGAGCACGTGGTTCCTAGTGGGTGGTGCACCCAGAAGGGCATAAAGGCTCTGCACCCCTCCCCTTTGCCTCACCCTGCATCTCTTTATCTTTATCCTTTGTAATATCCTTTACAATAACTGTTTCCCAAGTTCTGTGAGCTGCTCTAGCACATTAATCAAATCCAAGGAAGGGGGCGTGGGAACGCAGATTTATAGCTGGTTGGTCAGAAGCACAGGTACTTGAAGCACCTGTACTTGAGATTGGCACTGAAGTAGGGGCAGTCTTGTGGGACTGCGCTCTCAACCTGCGGGATCTGGTGCTGTCTCCAGGTAGACAGGGTCAAAACTGAATCGAATTGGAGAACACCTAGCCGGTATTCACTGCAGAAGTGCTTGCTTGCTCTGGGTATAAGAAGCCCCACATTTGGTCACACATGTTTTCTGTGTTGATTGAGTGAGAGCATAAGAGAAACTGAGTCTGTTTTTTCCTACATTCTCAGACCAGCTCTGCTGCTGCACTTGGTCGTGTGGCCTCATACAGCCAACCACGTCTCCATGAGCAGAAGGAAAGCTGCCAGGGTAGGGGGATGCAGGAAGGATCATGCAAGATTCGGCACAGGAAGGGCCTGGCCCCCAATCATCGTGTCCCCTTCCTCCAGAGGGGAAGGGAAGGCCAGCTGCACTTCAGCCTTGATCAGGCTGTATGTCCCTGGACGTCACCACCACTGCCCTTCCCCTTCTGTGCAACGGGAGGGTAGGAGTGGCCAGTCTATGGGGCCCGTTGATCCTCACTCTGCCTCTCCCACGGCTGGCCTGGCCTGACCTTTGGATGGTGGGCTCCCCAGGGCCCACGCACGGCCCTCACCCCCAGGCCAAGGAGGCCCAAGGGCAGCTCTCACAGCCTCCTGGATGATTTACAGCCACCCCGCCCAAGGCTGCAGGCCCAGCAGATATTTTCCATTTTCCACTGCTGCAGCCGAGCTCCGACATTATAGGGAGCCCTGGGTCTAGGCCTGGGGCCCAGCCGTGGCTTCCCCTCTCCTAGGCATTTGGCAGGCCAGGGACCAGGCTGAACATCTGTGTCTCAGCCCCAGCACTCCCTCAAAGGGGAAGGTCCTGGGTCCTGCAGCCAGGTCGGAGAGGCCCGGTCTGGGGGAGGAAGCCAGGCCTCCCAGCCAGCACCATTCACATCGGCTCTTCCCACTTCCACTCTCCCCTCTCCCCATGACAGCATCGTGGAAGAGTGCCTTTGATGGCAAGCCCGAGCACTTTGGGGCTTTCTGCCCCGACGCAGCTCCCACGCTCAGCTGTGCACAAAGCCCTTGGAAAAACTGCTGAGATTGTGTGTGGTGCTAGGAGTAATATGCAAACCTCCAGCCCACGCAGATGTTCTGTGAGGCCTAGTCCCTCAAGGCCAGGCGACCAGGATAAGTAGTGAGATGTCCTTGCCGCAGTCAGCTTCAGGGCCCTCCCCAGCCATCCCTCCTCACACCGCTGGCCACACCAGCCTCCCCTGTCAGGTCACAAACACATCAGGGTGAGGACTATCCTTACAGCGGAACACGTCTACTACTTAAAATCAGACAGGGCCTGCTAGTGGGAAAAGTGCAAGGTGAGCTCTCTGCTTTGGCCAAGATGGAATAACAGGGACCAGATTTAACCTCCCTCCCAAAACCATCAAATAACCAGTCAAAACCATGGAAACAATGGCTTTTCAGGACAATGAACATCAGGGAATGAAGGAACAAAAATCAACGAGGTGAGCCTTAGCCTACCCCAGCTTCCTGCCCAGAGAATGTTTCCGGGCCACAGCACAGGGAGGGGTAACCCAAGCACAGCCTGGTGAGGAGAACATCTCCTGAGTTGAGGAGATGGAGACGGAGTTGGAGGGGAGGGACACCAGGGTAACTAGGGGATTGCCTGGCGGAACACCAGAGGGAATAGCTGAACAGAAGGGGAACACTGGTGATCTTGCAGGGGATCCCCCTGGAGCACTGCAGAATAGAATCAGCACATATTTTTCTTTCTGCAAGCCCAATGCCTATGCCCATCAGCCAGACTGGAAAACCTCAAAAGTCACACAGCCTTGGGTAGAGAACTCTGAAGGATTTTGCCTCAATAGCAAGGAATAATTAGCCCTAGGTTCCGGTCCCATTTAACAAATCTAAAAAGATTAAACTTTCCAAGTAAATAAATCATATCCCAGAAAAAAGCTCAAGAATATTTATAGTAAGACAAAAATATTCAACACCCAATAAGATAAAACCTAAAATATTCTAGTATCCATCAAAGATGACCAGACATGCCAAAAAAAAAAAAAAAGAAAGAAAAAGGCACAAAAGTATATGAGGAAAGCAAACATCAATCAAAACTGAGCTAAAGCAGATACAAATGTTAGAACTGGCATCTGAGCACATGAAAACAGTAGTTATAACTGAATTCCTGTGTCCAAAGAGTTAAATGAAGACATGAAAGATATAAAAAGACCCAATCAAACTTCTAGAGATGAAAAATACACTAAATGGAATTGGTGGTAGATAGACACTGAAGAAAAAAGATCTGTGAACTTGATGAAACAGCAATAAAAACTAGTATTATAAACAGAGGAAAACAATTAGAAAAGAGCATATGAGCTTCTGGGACAACCTCAAGGCTGCCTAATATACATGTAACTGGAGTCCCCAAAGAAGAAATGGAACATAGAGGATAGAAAGAAGAAATATTTAAAGACATAAAGGCTAAAAATTTTCCAAATTTAATAAAAACTACAAACCCACAGAAAATCACGGAAGCAGCCAGAGCAAGGAATATTAGCAGAGATGATAAAGAAAGTCATTTGATACCATGACAAAGGAGTTCATCCATTAAAAGGATATAATAATCCTAAACATCTATGTACCTAATAACAGAGCTTTGAAATACACAAAGGAAATTTTAAAGAATTGTTGGAACAGTTGAAAACCAATTAATGAAATTTATTATGTTATCCAATCTAAGATCAAAAACAAGACAAGGATGACAACTCTCACCACCTCTAGGCAACATTGTACTGCAGGTTCTAGCCAGTGAAAGGGAAAATACTAAATAAAAGGCATTCAGATTATAAAGGAAGAAGTAAAACTATCTGTATTCACTGATAACATAATCATTTATGTATAAAATTCTGATAACCTCTGCAAAAATGCAGGATATAAGAGCAATGTACACAAACTAATTATATTCTTTAACATTAGCCAACTGAAATTTTAAAATAACACTTATAACAGTATCAAAAAACATAAAATATCTTAGAATAAATCTGAAAAAAGATGTACAGTACTTTTACACTAAAAGTGATAAAAAGTTGCTGGGAGAATGTGAAGTAGACGTAAATAAATGGAAGGACATACCTTGTTTCTGGGCCAGATTATTCAACATTATTAAGATGTCAATTATCTCTAAATATATCTATATTCAACACAACCACAATCAAAAGCTTAAAAGCAGGGTTTTTGGAGAGATTGCCAAGATGATTCCAAAATTCATATTAAAATGCAAAGGACCTAGAATGCAAACTCTGAAGAAGAAAACTAGAGACCTAAGCTACCTGACTTCAAGTCTTGTTAAAAAGCAACAATAACCAAGAAAGTATGATGTCCTTGGGAATATATGCAAATAGATCAAAAGAACAGAACAGAAAGTCCAGAACCGGCCCACACATATATGGGAAACAGATTTTTTACAAAGGTGCAAAGGCAACTTGATGTAAACAGAATAATCTTTTCAACAAGTGGTGCTGAAACAATTTTTTAAAAGAACTTTGATACATACTTTGTACTCTATACAAATATTAACAACAATTTAATATACATGATACATTAAATTTAAAACCTAAAACTTTAATACTTCTAAAAAAACATAAGAGAAATCTTTGTTACTTCAATTTAGGCAAATATTTCTTAGATACAATTTCAAATGCATGTTCTATAAAAGAAAAATTTGATAACCTGGAGTTCATCAAAACTAAAATCGTTTAGTCTACAAAAAACACTGTTAAGAAAATGAAAAGATAAGCCACAGGCTGGGATATTTGCAAAAGACTTCTATTCAAAATACGTAAAGAATTCTCAAAACTGAGTAATAAGAAAACAACCAACCCATGTCAAAAAAAAAAAATTGAGCAGAAGATTTGCTTAGACTTTTCACTAAAGACAATATGCAGTGGCAATAAAGCACACCAAAAAAATCACATCACTGGTCATTAAGAAAACAAAAGCTAAAACCACAATAATACATACACCTATAAAAGTGGCTAAAATTCAAAAGACTGACTATTCCAAGTGTTGCCTAGGATATGATAGGAATGGAACTCTCATACACCATTGGTGGGAATATAAAATGGTACAGATGCTTTGCTAAACAGTTTTTTGGTTGCTTAAAAAGTTCAGTATACCAACCTTCTGACCCAGACACACCTACCACATGATCCAGGCATTCTACTCCTCGATGTTCACCCAAGAGAAAAGGAAAGCATATGCCATACAATGACTTAATAAAGAAATGGTCAAAGCAGCCTCACGTGTAACAGCTCGAAACAGGAAAAAACCTAAATGTCCATCAACAGGCATCTGGATAAACAAACTATGGTATATCCATATAATGAAATACTACTCAACAATAAAAATGAATGAACTGTTGACACGTGCAGCAACATGGATGAATTCCAACATAATTGTGGTGAGCGAAAGAAGCCACACAAAAATGAGTACATCCTATATGGTTCCATTTTCATAAGCTCCAGAAAATGACAGAAAGCAGATCAGTTGTTGCCAGAGAAGGCCAGGGGATGGGGTTGGGGACAGATTACAGAGGGGCATGAGGAAGCTTCTGCAGATGATGGATATGTCCATTATCTTGATTGTGGTGATGGTCTGCACACGTAAGTGAAACTTTATTAAACTGTACATTTTTTAAAAACTCCGCTGAAACGTAGTTTCTCTTCCAACTATCAGATTGGTGAGGATCAACAAGTTGATAACCCTTCCGGCTGATGTGGATTTGGGCAGATAAGCACTCTCGTACATTGCTGGTGGGAGTGTAAACTTTATGGAAAGTGATTTACCAATATCTATCTAAAGTACAAAAACACCCACCCTCATGAGAAATTGCCTAATGGGTACAATGTACCCTATCTGGTGATGGTCACACTAAAATCTCAGACTTTACCACTGAGCAATATATCCACATAATGACACTGCACTTGTACCCTCTAAATCTATAAAAATAAAAAACAATTTTAATAAAGATGGCAAAAAAAGAAAATGTATGTGACGTGTGAGAAGCAGAGGAAATAGCTTTAATTTACGGAAACATACAAATCTTTAAGAAAAAACAAAGACAGCGATGGAAAAATTGCTAAGAAACACAAGCAGCTAATAAACACACAGGGAAATACAATGGAAACTAAAGTATTTCAATATTTAATATTACTGAGGCTGAAAAACGAAAATTGAAACAAAAATTACTAAGAAACACAAGCAGCTAATAAACACACAGGGAAATACAATGGAAAATAAAGTATTTAAATATTTCATATTACTGATGCTTAAAAAATGAAAATTGAAACAACCAGATTTTTTTCTCCTATCAAGTTGCAAAGATTAAAATACGTAGAGAGACCAGGCGAGGTGGCTCACACCTGTAATCCCAGCACACTTTGGGAGGCCCAAGGCAGGTGGATCACCTGAACTCAGGAGTTCGAAACTAGCCTGGCCAACGTGGCGAAACCCTGTCACTACTAAAAATACAAAAATTAGCTGGGTGTGGCGGTGGGCACCTGTAATCCCAGCTACTTGGGAGGCTGAGGCAGGAGAATCACTTGAACCCAGGAGGCAGAGGTTGCCGTGAGCCAAGATCATGCCACTGCACTCTCCAGCCTGGGCGACAGAGCAAGATTCTATCTTAAAAAAAAAAAAAAGTAGAGGAAAAAAACCTACTGGTGTAAACACCCAGAAGTTCTAGTAATTTATCTACAATGATCTATTCACGTATGTGAAATAACATAAGGTTATTCAATGCAACCTTGCTTATAGTGGCAAATGTTCATCGGTAGCTACTAAATAACTGATGGTACAACCATACAGTGGTACCCTGCGCAGGCACATGGAATGGGTGTTTATGTGCTCACACGAAAAGGTGGGTGAAAAAGCCAGGTTCCAATGCAGACTGTAAAATATGTTTCCATTTGTGTATTTAAAAAAAGGGATTTTATATTCATTTCCATGCCACTTGCACAAAACTTATTTCAAGAAGGATACAAAAAACTAGCATCCTTGATAGGTTTTGGGTGGCTGGGCTGTGGCAGTGGTAGGAATACTTTACAATGTATGTATAACCTTCATGCTTTCTGAAATTATTAACCATGTAAATATGTTAGTATTCAATAAATAAATAAATGTACATAAAAATTAAATAGGCGAGAAAGAAAATGAGTGAGGTTGATCTACACACACATATATATATATGTACACACCCAGATAGAATGCCAAGACACATTGCTAAATGACCACAAAGAAAGCAAACTGCCAAACACTGTAGCAGTGTGATCCCACTGGTGTAAAAATAAATGCTGATAATAAAACACTGGTCTATATCAACTGAGAAATGGTAGAGACACGGGCATACTCACTATCAGTGGTTCTCTCTAGTGGGGGTCCTGCTCATTCAACACTATATATTTCTGAATGTTTCACCTTTTGTATCTGTATTACGTTTGCATCAGAAAGAAACTGGCTTCATGGGCTGCCTTCCCCTGGAGTAGTTACATTTTTAATCACTTTCCCAGAAATACGAATAAAGAGCCTTAAACATGATCTCACGTTTGATCAAGAATTCTACCTCTGGAAATGTATTCAAAGAATGTGGTCAAAGACATATCTGTGGGAACACATACACACTGATACAGTGTTAAGTGAAAAAAGTAGATCGCAAAACACTATCTGTACTGTGATCCCATGAGTGCAGAAGGTATTCATAAACATAGAGAAAGGCCAAGAAGGAACTCACCACGATGCGAGGGCATTACCCACAGAGAACACCAATGTGGGCCTGGAGTCCAGAACAGCTTCTTTTCTCTTTAAAGGAATTTTTTCATAGTTATTTTAGAAAGGATCTGTTTTTATTTAAAAGAGAAAGTTATGCATACTAATAATCTCAGAGTATTTACATACAAGGGTGTTTGGAGAATAATTACTTATGACAGAGAAAAATTAGCTTTTATGTCCAAAATAGAGTAATCATTTTGACAAGGCTACAACAAATGCTTATCAAAAAGTATTAAGTAAAAAGTATAGGATGCAAAACTGTAAACCACACAATCTAAAATCTGTAAAGTTTCAGGGGAAGGGGAGAATGGTGGAGAGGACAAATATTCACAGAAAAAAAAAAAAGACTAGAATTAAACAGACCCAAAAACAAAACAGAACAAAAAAAACTAGAAGAACAAATGTTATTTTAATATTTGGGCCACTGTGATCCCTAAGTTGGGGTAAAGATGGGAAAAGGCCAATTTTGGGCAAGGGATCCTTCCAGGGCCCTTTCCAGCTGTCCTATCCTTCAGAATTCACATTGAGCAGCTGCAGAGGGTCGGCCCCGTGGGAGCCACACAGTCAGTACTCTCATGACTCCACGTGTACCTTCCCCAACTGGCAGCAGTCTCCACAGCTGGAGCAGGTCCAGGGGTTGGGGGCTACCGTCCTGGCTTCAGGAGGGACCTGGCTGGAAGGCCGGCTTCGGAGAGGCCTTTGCAGAGCAAGGCAGAGGCAGGTGGTACCAGGCCATCACCCTCAGGCCCAGTGTAGCCTCCAGCAGCATGAAGGTGACAAAGGTAAGATGCTGTACAGGCACCTCTTAGAAGCGCTCCCTGCTAAACAACGGACCCCTTTCCTGGCCACAGAAAAGGGCACAGAAGTATCCAGGTTCTGGGAAGGGCAGGCTCTGCTCCCTGCCAGGATTTCTTTCGGCAGAAGCTGAGTTGTTAAGGCCCAGTAAGATGGGAACTATGGTGTAAACGAGCAGCGTGCTAAATGAGAATGAGGATTTTGCTTAACGAGAGCCCAAATGAGTCACTAGAGTGGTAGCTGCCAAACACATCGTGCCCACACAGACTGCCTTTTTAATAATAATAACCAAGATTGATTGTGCGCTTACTGTGTACCAGGTACCCGTCTCATACTAACTCTTTTATTTACAACCCAACCTGAGATGGGTCTCAGAATTACCCTCATTTTACAGATGAGAAAATGGCAGCCCAGAGCTGGGTTTGCAGTCGGTCTCCGGTGCCTGCTCTGAGCCCCTTGCTCCACAGAATCTTCCCAACAAATGGGCTGATGCACCTGCCCCTTCCCAATGGCCGTGCCATAGCTGGACAGTACCCCTCGAGGGAGCACTAGCCCTGGGGCCAAACTAATGTCCTGCTGGCTTGTGTGGAAGCACGGCACCCAAACTTTCCCAAAAAAGGCGGGTGGTGAGCTAGCCTGGGAAAGGACTAGCCTCAGGCCTTCCTCGGAGAGCTGAGGACACAGAAGGGACAAGTGAGTGGACTTCCTCCTGGAGTGGGAGCGGCTGAGGCTGACAACAGGGCCACATGGGGCCACTCAGGCAGAGGACATCTCTGCTGAGACAAAGCCTGTGCCCTGCCCTCCCTCCAGAGGATACGGCAGAGCCTCATGTCCCTGCGGATATCCTGGTGGATGAGAAACCGACCCCAGGGAGCAGAGGGAGCTGTGACGTTGATGTTCTATCTTTGGAACTTAAAGCAACTCCAATAAGGATAGATGGATGGCTGGATAGATGAATGGATGATGAATGCAAGATCACGTAATCTTAAAATAAAATCACAAAGCCTCACTGGCATCTGTAAAATGCTAGTGATAATACCGACTGCATTCAGGCTCTTAACCACTGCACGACACATGTCCTATACCTAGTGGTGGGGACTGATGTGACACTTGGTCCCCAAGGCCCCCTTGGAGGCCTAAAATGCAACAGCACTTAAAGACATGAACACTTCTAAGGTCAGGGGCTGCCGCCTTATTCAAGTTCATCAGTGATATGACTGTCAATGAGTCTAAAAACTCCAAATACAACCCTCTGTAATCATGAGCAGAGGAATTGTGATCCCAGGCTCTGATCGTCATAGCTTACAGAGTCCTAGAAAAGATCTGTCCTGAGAAATGAACAAGGAGAGGCCCAGAGAGGCACAATGGCCTGCCTTCTGAGGTCTCACGTTAACTCACAGGGAAAGCCAGTCTGGAACTCCAGTTATCTCACCAAGTTTCCAATTCCTTATCCACCAAAACATCCTGCCTCCCACCTAAGTTCCCTCCAAAGGGCATAAGAATATTGTACAATAAGATTATGTGTGGGGCCCAAATGAACTATAATACATGCTTAGATTTTTTAAAAATACAACTCTGCTATATTAAAACTAATCACTAATTAACAGTTGTGCTTGCTTTCTCAAATCAAGGAGGTCAATCTGGAGACTACCTGGTTAACGTCAAAAAAAAAAATGGAACAAATGCCATTTTCTCCCATTGAAACATTTCCTAAAATTTATTTATAAGCAAACATTTGTTAAGCACAAATAAACAGACAACAGCAAGACAGTATTAATGAGTGCTATAACCAAGGAAAACCCCAGAGACAAATGAGCGCCTAGAGCTGTGGTAGGAAAGACTTTATAGAGGACATGGCCCTTGGCTTCATGGATGGGGAGGAAGGGTACACCAAGGACCAATAGCAAAGGCCTTTAAAATCCTTGTAGTCAATGAATGTATGATGGATGAATGGGAGGGCGGACGGATGGTTAGATGGATGGGCAGATGGATAGATGGATGACAATGAATTGAGGATGGATAGATGGATGGATGGATGGATGGATGGATGGATGGATGGATAGATGGATGGGCAGATGGATGGATGAATGGATAGATGGATAGATGAACGACAATGAACTGAGGATGGATCGATGGATGGATGCAAGATCCCTATAATCTTAATCTCAATCTATAATCTTGCCTGGGGATCACAGCGGAGAGCATTCTGAGAACCACCACCCACCAGACATATAACTTTAGCAACTGAGTCAGCCCAAACCCAAGAGGGGGAGAATGAAAAGGCAAAGCTGATGATCAATCATGTTGCTGCACATCAGGATCCCAAATTCCAGCCTCAGGAAGAACCTGGGCCCTCTGCACATCTATGTCCCATGACCTGAAGCTGAACCATGGCTAGGCAGTAAGTCAGAGGAGTCATCTGGGGGACCACAAAGCTGCCTGTTGGAGGCAACCCCACGCTGACCCTCCCACAAACCAGAGGCTCCAGAAATGCCACACCCTGTCCATCACTTGCCCTGTGAGGTCCTCTGCCCAGACTGCCCTTCCTTCCCTGACCCCTCCGCTGGCAAAGACCTCCTCCTAGAAGACCCAGTCTGGCCCTCTTTTGGAGAAAGCCTTCCAAACTGCTGAGGCACACTGGTTAATTAAAGGAGCCCCTGCCTAAGGCCTTCACTCTGGGGCTTTTCGTTATACCAACAGGACTCTGCATTCTCTGACTAGTAGCTGCGGGTGTAGCTCAACACAAAATTCATTGTGAAGTGGGAAACTTGTCAGCCTGGAGCCAAGAAAACAGACCTATCCAGGGTCTTGGGGAAAACAGTTTGGGGCAATTCCTGCTCCTCTATGCCTTTCGAGATCCCACTATGCCTTTCGAGATCATGCCTTTCCTATAGTAGGCTCCCTCCTAGGCAAGGAGGAGAAGGAGGAAGATGCACATTTGAGAAACCTGCCAGGATTTCGGAGACTGCTGGCTCCGCAACCAAGTTAGCAAGGTGTGCCTACAGCTGTGAGCTTAGTAAGTGCCGGGCACATAACAGATGTTCCCGTAAGTGCCGGCTGATTGACTGATGGATTACACAAGGAATTCCTCTTGATGGCACCTGCCACACTGTTTCAAATTCAAGGCACAGAAAAGAAGGTTTAAGATTTTCAGCCTAGTGTGAGAACTAGGTTTGAACAAAGTACTGCTACCTGCTTTGACAGCCCCGCTGTTGGAGGCCCTGGGGGGCCCCAGTGGCAGAGTCCCGTTGTGTCAGCAGGGGAGGGGTCCCCTATGGTGTGCCTCCACTCAGGGTTTCTGGAGAGCAGCACAGCTGACATTTGGGCTGCAAAATTCTTTGTCATGGGCTGCCTGTGGTTTATAGATGCTTAGCAGCATCCCTGGCCTCTACCCACTAAATACCAACAGCATTCCCCTAGTTGTAACAACCAAAACTGTCTCTGGACAGGTCAGATGCCTCCTGGAGACACTGCCCAGTTGAGAATCAGTGCTATAGCCCATGCATGAGACAAACCAGCTGCCCCCAGGGCAGCACTCAGGAGCCAGCTCGGGTGGAGGGTCCTGGCTTGGGGGTCAGCAAATCTGCCTCTGTTCAGAGCTCTGCCCCCACTGCCCAGATGAACATAGAGACTCGTCAGTGTCTCTGAGGCCCTGCTTACCCATCCACAAATTGAGGCTCTATTTTGCAAGTGACTTGCACGTGTCTGAGCATGCAGAAGGCACTCACTAATTGTCTTACATTGATTTATGCACACTGTTCTGAAAACCCCTAGCTAGCACCTCCCATCTCTTTCCAAAAGCTAGGTACATACTGCTGGAACTCCATCAAGGCCTAACAAGCGCCTGAAAAACAGCTGCCCAAATATTCTAGCTAAGTTATTCCACTTTGGGGAATCTGCTTAAAGAAAGAGAATTTCAGGTAAACATTCATATTCAAGGATGTCTATCCCATTATAATCTATAATAACAAAGACTAGAAACGATCTAAATCCACAATGGTATAAGGATGATAAAACATGAGCGAGGCAGACAAAAGGATATTGTGTAGCTAACAAAAATCACACTAATAAAAATTATTAATAACGTGAAAGATGTCCATGATGTAATGTTAACTAAATCAGGAGTTACCAGACTGTATTAACGTAGCCTCAATTTTGTAAGAAAGGATAGAGCAAAAAAAAAATTTTTATTAAAAAGAGACTGGCAGAAAATTTAACCAAATTTTCCCTTTTCTGCTTCTCCTTATTTTACATTTTCAGCACAGAGGCATGTCTTAGTTTTAAGATCTTAGGGGGCAAATAATGTTTTGCTGCTGTTTTTAATATTTTAACATCAGGAAAAAGAGGTGTGCTTGAATCCAGGTGCTAAACCAGAGTCCAGACCTTGAATACAGAGACCAGAGCCCAGCAGAGACATGGATCTTCAAACGTAAATAAAGGAAAACCCAAGCAAACAGAAGCAGAAGAAAGAGGCAAGGCCTGGGCCACGGGAGAAACAAACGCACCCACAGAGGGGGAGGGCTAGCTGTGGAGCGGAGAGATCCAGGCCTCTCTTAGGCTCTCTACTTTCTGGCTGGACAAGTAGCTGGGCAGCTTCATGGGGGCACAGCTCGAAGGGGACACAGGTGCTCCGCGAGGCTGCCTTACTGATGCCCACACACTGCTCTGGGAGCTTTGCTTCTTACTGCTACAATCACTATAAGCATGAGAACAGGCCTTCCACCATCACCAGTACAGGTTTGGGATCCAGGAGTCCAGCCAACCGGGGCTTCCAAAGGAGCTATCAGTCTTTTGTAAGCTGACTCCCCTCCAGCTTTTCCTGCTCATCCACTGACCACCCATGCAAGGTGGCCCCATGAAAATGGAGGGGGATAGCACTGAAGAAGCAATGTGCTAGATCATGGGGCCTCAGCTGCTCTTGGTAAAACAGCTGGGCTGAGCACCAGGGTCCTGCGGGCTTAGGGGCTTAGGCCTGCAAGTGCAGAAGGATGCAGCACCCAGGTCTTGCACACCAGAGACCCGGAGGAGATGGAAAAGGCACCAGCCCACATTCCACTTCCCTTCTCACAGGGCCCCCAGTGCCAGCAAGAGCCTGCAATACGCTGTACATGTCTACCTGAGCAGAAGAACTGCAAAAATGTGGACAGAAGGAATCCTGAGCCTCTTCAGACCAGCAAATCCCACCACATGGCCACCAGGTGAGCCAGCTACAGGGTGGATGAGGACTCACCCACATCACAATTTCAAATGTTTCCCATGTGTTCTTCCATGCACTCTTGAAGTCCTGTTCCAAGTGTACCTGTAACGTTAGCATGAAGCAAATGAAGTCTGCAGTGCAGAACTGTATGAATCAAAGCCCCAGAAGCCACCCAACATGGTCACAGCTGCAGGTGTGGAAGAGCCCAGGTCTCCAAGGCCGGCAGGACAGTAGTGACAGGAAAGGTCCAAACCAGGCCCCTGAGCATGAGTGAGGGCTCTGCTCACCCTCAGGGCAGGCTCCTTCCAGCTCCCAGGCCTAACACCACCACACTCTCCTCTCCTGCAACTCCACCCCTAGCCAACAATCTGTCTCCTTGGGTCAAACCTCCAGAAGACCTACTCAAACTGTCCAATGCCAAACTGGTCCCACTTTAGCCTCAAAGCAATGAAACAGCCATCCTAATGGCACTGCAATTCCTTACACAGAAAAAGAAAGGAGACATCCCAGGGACCCTTGGGACAGAACCTAGAGCACATAAAGCAAGACACTGACTTCATATACTCTCTCGTTTCTCCTGGGGGCCAGCAAAAGCAAGTAACCACCAGAGCCACCTTCCAATCTCGGCCACTGTCCTGCGAAACAGAGACCCTGCCCTAAAGCCCACTTCTCAGAGCTGTGTTGAGCAGAAGCATCTCTGTTTTCAGCTAGTTTACTTGCTGCAACAGCTGTCCAGGCAGCAAATCCCACAAATCCGGCAATTGGCTGAAAATCCAGTCCTGGACTGTCCCAGAACTGAGAGACATGATAGTAAAAAGACAGTCTTCCTCATCACCTGTCCTTGAAAATCCTGGATAAAAGGCAGATTCCTGGACCCACTCTGCAGGAATTCTCATTCAGTGGGCTCTCCCTGGGGAACCTAAGATTCTGAATATGATTTAACAAGCTTCCCACCTGAATCCCATCCAGGAGGCCTTTTCGGCCTTATTCTCAGATGTGCCTCTATTAACTAATTTCTAGTTCTTGGGTACAAGCACATTTTAGGAGAAGAAAAAAATCTAATCCTAAAGGAATCTGGTAAAGTTTTAGCCATATAAATGTCTATCAGCATAAATATACATGTCACACATCCCTCATTCACACTGAACAGCAGGAAGGGTAATCTAACATACTATACTGTGTATGTAAATTACTGTATTATGTACTACATCTTCTGCAGATGAATATACCTGAATTACATTAAAACCCTACAATCCTGTTCCAATTCTTGATTCACATACCTGAAAAGTACAGAAGTAACTGAGTAGCTGCTGAGTCCAATTTTTTTCTTTCACCACATAAACAAAGCAACACATGCGTACTCTGAAGCCCAAGAGCACCAGAGATGTCCCCTCACCTTGATCTCCACAGACAGTGAGGGCCAGCCCTAAATATACTGTCACTGCCTGGACACACACAATGTATCATGACAGCGCAACCCAGGGTGTCTGCAGAAACGCCTGAGTGATGTGCCTTCAACCTGTCATCAGACTGCAACGACCTCAATTTTTTGAGAAGTGAAGTCAAAACTCCACCCTTATCATCTTCGGAGATCCAAGACAAATTTATGTGTCAGCCCTTCCTTCACTGATCTTCAACCTTCAGGAAAGTCTGAAAAGACCATTCAGCTCTCTGCCAATGTCCCCAAGGACACCCCCATCTACACTGACCCTGTGACCACATCCCAGAGGTACTTGAGCACAGTGGCTGGCTAGGAAGAGTGGCCAGCAGGGGGAAGAAGGACATATTCCTTGAGAGGCACCTGACTGTCCCCAGAGGGTACCCAAGACCCTCCCTTTCTCCACACTGTGATCCTCCCACCCTACCTGCTGTCTGACTCTTAGAGATGGCTGTCCTTCGGGCAGCGTGTGCTAGCTCAGAGGGTTTTGAAGCTGGGAGGACCTGAGAGATGACATCTACCAAGCCCCCCCTCCCAGAGAGAGGCAAAGTAACTTGCACAGGGTCACCCAGCTATTGAGTGACTGGGTCTCCCTGTCCCTGGGGATAACTCCAAGGGGTTCAGGCTAATTATCTTTATACTTCAGCCATCTATTACTCTTGTGCTTTTCCTCAACTTCCGGAGGAAAACAGCCTGAAAAGATGGTATATGTAAGAAAGTCTTCCTAGCAGTTATCCAGGTAGTCCTCTGGCCCAACTTTCTATACCAGGGTCACCTTCCCAGGCAGGTATTTAATGACTGGCTCTTAAGACAGTCTCTTTTGTTATTATTATCATTATTATTATTATTATTATTATTTGTAGAGAGAGGGTCTCACTATGTTGCCCAGGCTGGCCTCAAACTCCTGGCCTCCAGCAATCCTCCCACCTCGGCCTCCCAAAGCCCTGGAATTACAGTGTTAAGATGGTCTTAACTAGCAAAGGACAAAGAAGCAGAAAGGGGAGCAGGGAGGCAGCAGCACATCAGAGCCCTTTGCCGTCCTCTACCTAGCACTTACAGTTATTCTTCAAGACCAGTTCAAATGGGAAGCCTTCCTTGATTCCCAAAGAAGAGCCAGTTCAGACCCACTGGATATGGTACACTGATGGTCGCGATGGAATTATGTAAATGCATTTGGGTCCCCTACCAGACAAAACTTGGTTAGTCTTCTATCCCCTGCTCCTTAGGCCACGGCATGGTGAGCTGCAGATTCCCAGAGAATCGACAAATTAAGAGGTATTTTCTGGCCATCAAGGGCTGCCTGCACTGCAAATACTTGCATACTAACCTCCCCATCTCAGGTTTAAAAATATGAACTTGTTTTTTTAACTCTATCATAAGGAATGAGTTTAAATATTAGAAGTTGAAATTATTAAGTAAATCATTTCACCTGCAAAGCTTCTATTTGCATAACATTAATTCATGGTGGCAGCTAAAACAAATTCATCACATTCTGTATATTAGAAGCTGACTTATGTAGGAATTGAAAAGAAACCATGAGCTCAAAATTATGTTGACATGATGTACGTGCTCAATGGAGAAAGATTTTTCTCTTTCCCTCTTTCCTTTTTTTTTTTTAAAAAAAAAGTCATCCTGACAACTGAATTATGCTGAGAAGGAAAAGGATTTGAGGAGAGAAAGGGCTGGCATCTCGCAAATGAATAATGCTACGGCCTCACGTGTGTGGCGGGCTCTCGGCGTGCGTACACACACACTCCAGTTATTAATGTCAAGTATGCCAAAGATACGCTGGAAAATCATTACCATTCATCGCCACTAACCGCCATTAAATTTCAATCAATTCAACTTAGCACAAGTGTACTTGAGCGGCCCTTACAGTTCCTTATAAATGTGGCTCAAAAGTCTGGCTGACTTACTGCATTGTCCAGCACACAAAGCAGCATTGCTAAGCGCCTGCTGAAGGGGCTATCTTGGACCCAGGGATGCTCTTTTAACATCAGGCATTCAAAGATCTTTCTTTTTGAGCGCTAAGAGGTTTCGAATCCCTACAGGTCAAGACTAAAGGAAGAGAGGACCACCCTTCCTTTCCCGTCGCCGGGAGGGAACAGGGCAGAAGGCGGCCTTCGTGATTACCATCTGCAGATGCCGTACAGAAAAAGTTTCAGACGCCACAAAAAGTTTGGTCCCGCGGACTCTCCCTCCCCAGGCTCCCGTGGAGCGCACTCATTCACTCCACCAACTGTAAAGGCAACTGGGAGCCCCTTCTGGGGAAGCGGGCACGAGGGCGGGCCAATGGAAAGTAGGGGGCGAGGAAGCCCCGGGGCGCCCTTCCGAACCCGCGCCCTTCGCGGGTAGGAGCCGCTCGCGCGCTCTGGGCGCGGCCGTGGGGACCTGACCCGCTGGCTTTCTTCCCGACTCGCCACGAGCAGGGTCCGGCCTCCCGCCACTCGCCGGCGGCGGCCGCTATGCGGCCGCCACAATGTGGCCATTGTTCGGAAGCTGCAAACCAGGCCGGCGCACAGGTGGGAGGGCCGCGGCCGCGGGCCCGGGGCGCTCGGGGCATCGAATGTTCCCCGGCCGCGGCACGGTCGGCGACGCCCGGACACGCGGCCTCACCCGCCAGCGCTCCGAGGGGCGGAAAAGCCGGCGCGGAGGGAGGGGAAGGACCAGACGGCGGGGGCGGGGAGGGGGCGGAGGGAACGGGAGGGAGAGATGGAAAAAGATGGGAAGAGATGGAAAAGAGAAGGAGAGAGGAGAAGGAGGAAACGGAGGAGAGGGAAACGGAGGGGGAGAGAAGAAAGGAGACGGGGAGAAAGAACCGAGAGGGAGAGACCCAGAGAGAAGCGGGGATGGGGGCGGGACAGAAATGAGAGAAAGCGTGAAGGAGAAAGAAAAAGAAAGGAAGGACGGATGGCTGAAGGGAGAGGAAGAGAGGGGACATGTGTACAATAGACGTGAAGCACAAGCTGCCCAGGAAGCCTCTGGGAAGAGCAAGAGTTCACCCTGTTTCCTAGAGGGAATGGCTCCAAACCCGGCCGAGTCAGCAAAGCGTAATCACATCAGGGGCTTTGCTTAATTACAGGTTTGAGCTGGGTCTGGAGGAAGGGAGATACTTAACTGTGTCCCAGGGAAGGCCCAGCACTCAAATGGTTTGTAAGTCTGGGAAATACAAAACACCCCCCCCGCCCCCACCTCACCCCAAGCCCACTGAGCCAGGACCCCGGAGGACACGGCATGTGGGGGCTGCGGCGTGGTTGCATTCAGGCTCAACTGGCACAGCCATCGCGGACGAGCTTTCAGAGTTCACTTGGGACAGGAGCTCAGGGCTGCGCCCGTGCTCAGCCTGGAGGCCACAGGCCTGTGGAGTCCCCGCCTCAGCCTGCAGCAGGGCCACCCTCCCTCCTCCCCCTCGCTGCCTGCAGGAGGCCTGGGGCCCTCGGCTGCCCAAAGGGGGGAAATCAATCCCAATCCCGTGCTAATGAATAAAAAGTCCCCTTTACTTCACTGCTGTTTTTGGTTCATTAAATTTTCCACAGATTTGTAGAGAAGAAAACATAATCAATAAACCTTGACAAAAGTGAACGTGTGAAAAAGGCCAGAGAATGGAAAAGCGAGATAAAAGTGATATCCGATCACGGATTTCAGAGACAGATGACGAGCTCGGGGCTGCTGAAGAATCTCAATGGACCATCACCCTTTTGCGGCTCTCCTTCCCTTTGCTGAACTCTTCATTCAAGACAATGGCAAGCGCACTAAAACTTTTTTTCTTATGCTAATAGCTGAAACCCGGCACTCACAGTGAAAACACACTTTGCAGCAACCTGGTTTTAACAACACACATGTGCAAGCACACACACTAAACATTATTCAATTTAAACCCAAATCCCAAAAACAGTTTAATAAGTACTCGCTGGTCACATCTTAAATGAGTAACTTACTTTCCCCCATGTGTATGATTTTTAAGAAACCAGAAACAACACAAACAGGATTATTGAGAATTACTGTGCTGATGAAAGAACTAGGGGAAATAAGATATTAAACGTGCAGAAAATATACTGTTATCTGTGCATTTTCCCTGGTTTTAAATACAGTTTTGTGGGTTAAGGATGCTTTTGTCATCCTCTAAACCTAAAAACAATAATCAATGATTTGCTTTTTTTTTTAATTATTGATATTCCACAGCAAATCCTCAAATTAATTTTAGAGAAAATGATTAATGTTGAATCGAGTGTTGTGTGTTTATTTGAAAACTAGGAAAGTATGGAAGGTGTCACTCTTTTTCAAAGGACACTGTCAAACATCAATGTCGGTTGACCCTTTCTTAAATCTGTTAAACAAGCCTGAGGAAACAATTAGAGAGCAGTTTTCCTCCCCAATTTCTTTAGAAGTCCAGGGGCCACTGAAAGCACTGTACATTCTGGTTGTTGGTACGATCACCAATTCTGCCTCTGAATTTTCTGGAATCGGAGAACACTGTTTTTCTCTTTGGCATTCTTCACGTGTTTCACTTGTCCATGCCTCTGACACTTACTGAAAAGAAGAAAGGGGGAAGTGCTCCCCCGGGTTCCTTTTCAAAGGACTCTGGCCCAGCGGGAACAGCTGCAGCTGTCCACAGCATGGTCCACCTGGCCTGGCTGCCCCTCGTGCACTAGGAAACAGGCTCTGGCCCAGGTAGAACCCCTTTCTCCTCCCCACAGCCTCAAAGAAGCAAGGCTGGTTTGCTCCACCTCCCTCCAGCAAGCTCCAGGCAGATGAAAGGAAGCCGGGCTGAACACACTTTCCCGGGGAAAAGGCCAGCTGCCCTACCCAAAGAGTACACAAGGATGTAGGACTCCGATTCTAGGCTTTAACAAGCCAGCTGGGTGTGAGGGGGTCACACAGGCTTTCAAAGTGCACATGACAACCTCCGAGTCCCATTTAAAGGGATCTGCTGGCATCTGCGGAGTGAAGTTTCCCCTGGGATACCCTGGGTGGGGGGGGGGGGCGCGGAGAATGGAAGAAGGGTGTTTATTAGGCAAATATCCAATTTTGTCTGCCTGCCTGTTGAATCCCTGGTTTGCTAATCCAGCCCCAGGGGCTGCACTGTGTACAGGGCACTTGTAGGAGTACAAAAAGCATGAAGTATTTGTGTATTTTTCAGTCTGCAGTGCAAACAAGCCAGCTACAGTACACATCTCTCAAGACCCCCGCAGACAGACAATGAACCGCTGACCAGAAGCCCTCCGGCCCCCTCTTCTGACCAAGCGACTCAAAGGATTGACTTTCCCTTCGGTGCTCTCCCCACCAGCGGACCAGAGCATCCCTGAGAGTGAAGTGGCACTCCATTCCAAGGCTGCCTGGCCACAAGGGCCTCACTAACCCCATGCAAGCTTCAAGGAAGCCACCAGTCAAGGGTTCCCTTCAAGGCCCGGAGCCGAGTGAGTTTGGGAGCAGCCCACAAGTCTCTGCGGAAGGAATCTGAACCCTGTGCTAATTCCATCAAATCAATTCCCACAGAGGATAAAACCATCTCCAGCAGTCTCACCTCGGTGAGCCTGGGAGCCCAGCCCTGTCTCAGAAGGCTCTTTCTACCTATCACTCTCATTCTCTTCAAGTGGCTTTGCAAATAGACTGTTCTGACCACAGTCTCTCACTCAGATGCTGGCCCAACTGCAGGCTGGTTCACCTGAGGGACACCTCCTGGGCAGGTGGCCTCTTCCAAATGCAGGATATTCCCTTTCTTAGCTTAAATCCCCCTAAAATCATGAAATAGTTTCATGAAACTGGCATATTTCTCAAACCAGAGGGGAAATACAAAACTACCCTAAATCTTACCAAATGTAATTAACTTTAAAACTCATCAGACAAGCGACAACTTTCCATATGGCTGGGTTTGAGTGGAATTTGAATCCCAGAGAAAACATCTCCACAATTTCCTGTAAGAGAAGCGGCAAGTCTAAGAAAACAAAAGCAAGAACGACTAAGAAAGAGGCAGGAGAAGCAGCAGCATAGTCAAAAAGAAGAGAAGGTCCTGATGAATCTGGACTCCACATTCTAGAAGGACTGCCCCAGCACAGACCAGAAGCTGGGAAAAGCCGACATAGTCTCCAAACTCAAGGCACCCAGGCATAGGCAGGATGCCCTCCCTTCCCTGCGGAGACCGGCCCAGGTAGCCGGTGAGCTTCCCCCTAAATGAGCAACTGCAAAGCCGCTCCCAGGCCCAGGGAGAGCCTGCCCCAACACACAGGGAAACCCAGCCAAGGGAACTCCCAGCAAGGTAAGGAAATGGGCGGAGAGAAGGCTGGCAGGTGAGGTGGCTGGAACAAACTGGTCTCATCAGGGAAGCCTGTAACAAGCCCGCCTATTCCTCCGCTTTCCCCGCTGTATATTTTGGATTTCACAGTTTATTTACTTTACTTTTTGGCACCGAGCCCCCTGAGCATGCCAATACAATATTTGTTTAAACACTATTTTATGCCGCTTGCGAGGGAAACGTTTACTTTCAAATTCTCCTACATCCCCCAGAGCCTCGTCTGCAAACAGCCTATGAGCGTTTTACAACTGCTCCCTTTATCTGAAGCTGTCGGGATTAAACCTTCACACGCCCGGCAAGGGCGGTGGAGAAGGGGCCCGGGATACCGCCGCGGCCACCGGGCTACAAAGCCCGTGCCAGAGGTCGCGCATCGAGCGGAATGGCCGGGCTGGGGGACCGAGGATTGCCTACAAGACCCCCAGGGCGCGGGACGAGACACTAGGGACAGGTCTACTTTTCCAGCTGGGACCAACTCTAGGAGCCACAGAACAATTACGCAAAAGAGAAGGTAGTGGAGAGAGGCACCTCGCGGGGAGATTGGAGGTCCCTGAGAGCCTCAGCTACCGGTCACCCAGGGTGAGGCGCGCGGGCTCCATCCCCAGCTCCCTGCTCGGACAAAGTCGGGTTTCCTAGGAAATGACAGCAGTTACCGCCGGGCAGAAAAGGCGCCGAGCTGGGTGAACTCCCAGCTCCCCGGCGCGGCGGGCGCGCTCACACTCACACACGCAAGCACACGCTCCCTCCCCGCTCCCCGCTCCCCGCTCCCAGCCCCCGCCCCCTCCCGGTCCGGGGAAAACTCTCCCCTCTCTAAACCCTTAATAGGATTGGCGCCCAACTCTCTCCGCGCCTCTCCCCATCCATCACACACAGATCAAGTTGCAGTAGTGGATTTTTCAAATTCCTCAGCAAATATACTTGTTGAGAGATTGTCGGGGGTGGGGGGAGACGATGAGCAGGGGGGCAGGGATGAAAGTGAGGTGGGGGGTAACCGGAGGACCCAGCAAAGGATTACGTGCGGATCCCTTCGGGAAGTCAAGCGGATCTCAGGGCGGAGGGCAGGAGAAGAGGAGGAGAGCCCAGCAGAGGGGGAGGGGGCGGCCTGGCCCGGCGAGGGGGAGGAAGGAGCGAGAAAGGAAGAAAGGAAGGCAGGGCTCCCGGACGCGCAGCGCGGAGAAGTGGAGTTCGAAGTTCTCAAGTGGCTGGCTGCAGCCCCTCCGCGCTCAGCACGCCCGCAAACACGCTCCCACTGCCCACCTCCGCTAGCTTTGGAGCGTCCCAGCCTCCGATCCCACCCTCCACCCCCCGAAAAAACAGCCCCCGGTTCGCGCGCGAAGGCGGGCCCGCTGTGCACCCCAAGAAGAGTGGCGCTCTCCCCCAGGTATGGAGGGGGTGCAACATCGACCCCGGGCCAAGAACCAAGCCCCAGGACCCTCCTTACGTTCCCGCCCTGCTAGTCCAGAGCCCGAAGCGGAGTCGCGCCCACTAGCCTCGAGTCCCCCGAAGCCCGCCGCCCCGACCCCAAGGCCGAGGCACCGGTACCCGGCCGAGGGACCCTCCGCGACGGCGCAGCATCCTAGTCGGCCCGCGCTGGGCCGAGGTGGGAGGCGCTTCGCCACGGAAAGCAAGCAAAAGAAGGCCAATGCAACTTTACCGAGGGAGACAAAAGTTTGCCTCTAGCACGCAGGTGGCCTCTCGGGCGCCGGGCGCTGGCTGTGGGCCCCCATCCCACCTTGGCTGGCGCGGCGACCCTCAGCGGGCTGCCAAGTGCCGGGGCTCCGGCCAGCCGGGGCGGGGCGGGCCAGGCGGGAGAGGGGACCGAGAAGCTGGCGGGCGCCCCGCAGCCCCTACCGCCGGCGAGCAGGCGGCTTCCCGAGGCTTCGGCGCGCCGCGCGGCCCGCGCTCTTTCCTCTGGCTCCTCCCGCGGTTCCTCGCCTTCCTCCGCGTCGGCAGTCACCGCCGCCGCCGCCCGCTCCTCCTCGAAGTCTCATTGATGGGAGTTTGAAAAAAAGTCCGCGGAGCCGTGCTGCCTCGGCTGGCGAGCGCCGGCACTCCTGCAATCCATCAGCGTCGTCGGACTGAGCAGCGCCCCCGCGCGCATGGTGCGGGCACACCCGGGCCCCGCGCACCCGCCCGCTCTCCGCGGGGGCACGCTGGGGGACTGGACGCCGCCAGGGGGAGGGCAGGGGAAAGGGGGCGCACAGGGACTCTCGACCCAGCACCTAGGAAAGAAAACGCACCTACACGGAAAGTTCGAGAAAGAAACCAGAGGGCGCGCCAATCTCCGACACTTTTTTTAGACGCCGAGGTGGGGGTTGGGGGTGTCGCTAACTCAAGTCAGATGAGCGCCGGGGCTGAGGCGCTAGGGCTGCTCTGTTTTCAATCTCTGAAATCCCCCCCGCCCTGCCCTGCCCACCCACTTCCCTCCGCCGGGAGATGCCCGGGTCGTTGTTCCCAGGGCGCCCGCTTCTCTGGGCGCTGGGGCGGAAGCCGAGGACTCCAGGGAAGGGACGCGGGGGCTGGGTCCACGCGGACCCTCCTCCTGCGGGCAGCGAGCGCAGGTGCTGGGGGGTCCTGAGGCGCCCCCCGCCGCGGCTCGCCCTCAACGCCATCTGAGCACACGCTGGCGAAAAGCGAAGCAGCCTTCTAGGTTTGGTGCATGTGTCTTGCAGGGTGGGTTTTTTGTTGTGTTTTGTGTTTTGGAGACTCCACTCGAGCCGCTGAAGCCAGATGGAAGTAATCAGAACCCAACAACAACAGAGAGAAGGAAGAAAAAACTCCTCGTTGAATTTTCTAGGCAAAGTGTATATGGGCCTGTGTGTGAAAGAACTTGCTTAAGCAAACTCAGTGAGGAGCCCTGGGCCCTCAAGCCACACCACAGCCCGGAACTGGGCCTCCAGGCTTGGAGGAGCATTGGGGGCAGCTGGCTAAAGTGTCCTTCCCACACCCCTGGGCCTGCCCCGCTCTCCAGGGCCCAGGGTCCTTACCCGATGAGGGTCTTAGGGGAGAATTTCGGTGTTTTTTCTTGCCAACGTTTGTAGAACACTTTACCAAGTGCCAGGTGATGTTATATTTTCTTTGTATTATTGGACTTTCACAGCTCTGTGAGGAATGTTTTCTTCTTGTCTTTTTACAGGTAGGAAGACTGCGGCTTTAAAAAGTTAAGTAACTTGTCTAAGGTCAGAGCACTCTGCCATTCTCAGAGAGCTACAGGTGGTTGTACTGTTACTTCAGTTAAATTTACCCTGTTGGGCGGGTCACGGTGGCTCACGCCTATAATCCCAGCACTTTGGGAGGTGAGGGCATCACCTGAGGTCAGGAGTTCGAGTCCAACCTGGCTAACATGATGAAACCCCGTCTCTACTGAAAATACAAAAATTCACAGGGCATGGTGGTGTGCGCCTGTAATCTCAGCTACTCCGGAGGCTGAGGCAGGAGAATCGTTTGAACCTGGGAGGCAGAGGTTACAGTGAGCCAAGATCGCGCCACTGCACTACAGCCTGAGCCACAAACTGAGACTCTGTGTCAAAAAAAAAAAAAAATTTTGCCCTGTTGAGGTGGGTGGAAGCGTCTTTCCCTTCAGCCCCTCTTCCTAAAGTTGTATTTTATCTGAAATGCAAGGGACCCAATGGTGCCCTCCCTCAGGGGATGTGACCGACACAGGACCATTTCACCAGTGCCACCGTTTTTGTGGGTGGCTCTCTCCATATACCTTTTATCCTCTGCTAACTTTATTCTTTTCCTTTTGAACATAGAGGATGCATCAGAGCTTCATTCCTTATTACCCTCCTTCCTTCCTTCTCCTGACATTCACTTATATGATGGAGCAACAATTTCTTCTTGACCTAGACGAAAAAAGTATGCAGAAAAATATTAGAACAATTTGATGCTAATTTTGTTTCAGAGGAAAAAAAAGCCAGGAGCATTTTTAAAAAGCGAAACTTGCAGAAGCCAATGATTTAAAGAGAAGTTTGAAAGGGGCTTTTTCTTTAAATGTGATCAGATTCACCATTCCTCCCTGTTATTTGTTTAAATTCCTGCTGTGCTTTCAGAACACAGACTCTAAGGAGACAGAAAAAGTAAACTCTCCCTCCCCTCCTTGGCCATATTTTAATGACCCTATTCATATCTGCCCCGTGACACGTAGGGAATCATTTCTGGTTGCTGGAATATTAGCCATGTTGGCTGATTACTTCATTACGAGCTTGTCTCTGTTGATTGCCTTGTGTTGTAAAGTTTGTGAAGAAGTTTAAACAAATCAATGTTTTAGGATCTTTCCTTCTTCTCTGTTTTTCTTCTCAGACCAGCTCAACTCCTGCTGGACTGCAGGCACTCACATAACCTTTCCCGGCTTATTTTGGCAAGAAGATGGCTGTCGAGATGAAGACAGAATGTTTTTGGTTGGAGGAGGACTCTGTAGACGCTGTGCCTGAATCTCTAGATGGTCAGAAGTTTGGGCGCTGAAAAAAGCAGCAGAAGGTTTGGAGTAGAAGCAAACTGGCATGGTCAGGGAAGCCTTTGACTGAGCGCTGGGACACCAGGTCCTATTCCCAGATCTAGTACTAAGTACATAATACTAGTACTATGACCTTTGGCCAGTCTGGCTCAGTCAGTACCGGGCACTGTGCTAAGTGGCTCGACACCACAGTGAGCAGCTCCTGCAAGATCTTTCCCCTTGGGGAGCTTATGTTTCATTAATAACCACAAACAAACATGTAATCACAAACTGGGTAGAGGAAGATCCAAGGTACTGTGGGAGCCGGTGATTGGAGACCTGAGTAAGCTGGGAGGTGAGCCTGGGGAGGGGGTGATACAGAGGAGAAGGCTTTCCTGGGGAAATGAGGTCTCACCGATAAGAAGAAATGAGGAATGCGGGAGGGCGGGCTAGGAGAAGGGGAAGTGGAAGTGACCCTGTTCTGCCTTCTCGCTTTCTGTAAAATGAGCCTGAATGACGAGAAAGACCAGGCCCAAAGAGAAGCAGCTTGTTCGTTATTTCCCAGTGTTCTGGTGACTAGAGTGGTAGAACAAATCACCCCCAAACTCAGTGGAAGGAAACGATCATTTCTTACGCTCATGGCTTCTGCACATCAGGATTTTGGAGGAGGCAAACAGTTTGTGTCTCCTCCACAGTGTCAGGCCTCTACTGGAAGGCTTTGGGCCTGGGGCTGGGATCTTCTGAAGACTCTGGCTCCCCTGCCTGTGGTCCGTGCTGGCTGTTGGCTGGGAAGGCCTCCATTCCTTTCCGTGAACCTCTCCATGTGGTCTCTTTACTCAGGCTAGTTGGGGTCACTCATAGCACGGTGATAATGATATCCAGGGCGAGCTTAACAAGAACCAGCCAGGCAGAAGGCCTTCCGTCTTCATGAAACCTTGGCAGTCACACTGCATCACTTCAGCTGCACTCTATTCATCAGGGCAGACACAGATCTGCCTAGGTTAAGGGGAGGGAAAATAGACTCCACCTCTTTTTTTTTTCTTTCTTTCTTTTTTTTTTTTTTTTTGAGATAGAGTCTTGCTGTGTTGCCTAGGTTGGAGTACAGTGGCCCCATCTTGGCTCACTGCAGCCTCTCTCGCCAGAGTTCAAGTGATTCTCTGCCTCAGCCTCCCGAGTAGCTAGGATTACAGGTGTGCACCACCATGCCTGGCTAATTTTTGTATTTTTTAATAGAGATGGGGTTTCACTATGTTGGCCAGACTAGTCTTGAACTCCTGACCTCAAGTGATCCGCCTCCCTTGGCCTCCCAAAGTGCTGGGATTATAGGCGTGAGCCACCTCGTCCAGCTAGATGCCACCTCTTGATGGGGAGTGGCATGATTCTGAAAAAGCACCTGGGAGCAGAAAGGTTGCTGTGGCTATTTTTGGAAAATAGTCTGCTACACAAGGATAACCGGAGACCCGTGGAAGACTAGATAGCTCTGAGATAGGTGTACTGCTTCATGGTTTGGCTACAAAGCCTGTGTCTTCATCCACTCAGACTACTATTTATAAAACACCCTGGACTGAGTAACTTATAAATGACAGAAATTTACTACTCACAGTTCTAGAGTCTGGAAAGTCTAGGATCAAGACACCAGGAGATTCAGTGTCTGCTGAGGGATTGTTCTGCTTCACGTGTAGCACCTTCTTGCTGAGCCCTCACGTGGCAGAAGGGGTGAACGAGCACCTTGTTTTGTAAGGATGCTAACCCCATACTTGAAGGTTCTGCCCTCGCAAGCTCATCACCTCCAAAAGGCCCCACCTCTTCATACTATTTATTGCGCTGGGGATTGTTTCAATGTATGAATTCCATGGGGACATGAACATTCAGACTATTGCAGCTTCACAGCAAGCACTTAGGAGCACCAGAAAGAAGAGACCAAATCCTTACCCTTAAGGAGTCTGCACTCTCAAGAGATACACAGATTTGGCCATTATTAAAGGACGCAAAATGATGCAGTAAGTGAGGAGCGGGCTGGGTGGCTGCTTCCCACTGGGACAGGGTGGACTAAACAGCCACTCAGTGGCCAGAGAGGAGTGGCAGGGAGGGTGTCCATACAAGAAATAAGGAGCAGTCACCAGCGTGGATCCTGTCCATCTGCTGTCCTTTCAGGGTCTTGAGATGGCCCTCAGTCTCACCTCCACTCCACCTCCCTCAGACTCTGCAGAGTCAGGAGCTACTCCTATGACTTCAGGCTATTTCTGTTATCACAGTGCAAGTACATCTGGGAGGGGTGACCCAGAACCTTTTGGGTGATTCTCCTTACCACTGTGAGGAAATTTATCAGACCTTTTCCAAAGAGTGGGCTTCTAACGGAGTAAGAAACATGAGGATGCCACCTGCAGGGGGACTGCTAGGGGGACAGTTACACAAAGGGAGGATGCCAGGTGGGCCAAACACCAACGAGCGTTTCTCATTTCCACCTGAATCTTCAACCCTCTGACAGGCAACTTTGTGGAGTAAAGCAATGTAGAGGTGCACATGGCGGTTGTACAAACTTGGAAGATGTTAGGGACCTCCCCACCACAGAAACAGCCAGCAAAACCTTTTTCCTCTTCAGTATTGCCCTAGAGGACACAGCTGGGAGACCCAAGTGCAGAAGTGCCAGAACTCTTTGGCTTAGGAACTCATGCGTGCATCCATGCATTCATTCATCCACTTAATCATCTTTGTTGAGCTCCTACTATATGCTTTGCACTTTAGAAATAAAAAGATAAATGAGCTACAGTCCTTACCCATCCTCTACCCTGTAGTCCCCTGGCTGGGTAGTCCTCCCACAGGCCCCTCTGTCACCCCAAAGTGAAGGGCCATGGGGGTGGATTAGTAGTGTGGGGGGCTAGGGAAGTGGGCCAGAGGACACTGCTGCAGCCGTCCTGGGGAGGAGGCAGCAAAATCAGCAGGGCTTAGAGATCCTGTTCGCAAGACACGCTGATCCCAAGATCCAGATCCCAAGATACACTGGGTTCTTAAGAAAACTGAAAAAGATAGCATCATCTCACAGCCACTAATGATTCTAAGAAATATCAGTAGTTCTCACAACTACATGATAATGACAGATACTCTTTCAAGATAATCTAAAAAGGAATAATTCAAAACATCTAATGAAAACATGATGAAATCATTACAAGATACTAGACTGGCCTCCACGTGGATCTAAGGATAGCCACTCCCTGCCCATTTGCAGTGTATCAAATTTCATGTGAGTCACCTCTCTTAGGAGGAAGCAACGGAGAGGCAGCGTGGGAGATGGCCAGTTTCTAATACTCCTACTTTGGTGCCATCCTCTCCATTCATTGTCTCCAGCAGAAGGAAGATAACATGGAAGTCACTTGAGGACTTCATTTAAGTGCATTTAAATCTGAACCTCTCCCAAATACATATAAGATCATTTTTCTCCTTCAGCACCTCCTCTGTTATTCATTATGTTATCTACATTTCAACTTGTCTTTAAATTTTGTGTCCGTTTTACCTGGCGAGCTTTGTTCTGCCAGGAATCAGCTGGGGAGAGGCAAGTTCTCACTGTCATTGGAATAAGTTGAATAAGAAGGGAGAGAGCTGGAAGAGTCCCAGATTGCAAAGTAGAGGCAAAAAATTGGTTCACAAAGGCAACAGTCGGTCCACAGCTAAGGCTAGCCCATATGAGTGTATTAGATAGCAAGTCTTCCCCCTAAAAACTGACCTGTAAATCCAAGGTTTTTATATTAGTAAGTAAAACCAATTAGAAGATAAAAGAGAAGATCCTAATTATGATAGTGAAGAAAATGAAAGTATAAACTAACTAGACTCGTTAAAAAGAAGTCCAAAACCTGTATGAGAAAAACAATAACATTACTGAAACGCATAAAAGTGGACTTGAACAATTGGAAAGATACATATTCTTATCTAGGCAAATTCAGCATCTTAAAGGAGTTAATTCCCCCTAGATTAATATATAATATATAAGTGATTTTAATCCGAAAAATAAAAATACCATCTTTTCTTGGAGGGGAGGAGTAGGCTAGATAATTGTAAAGTTCATTGGGATGAAGAAAGAAGGAAGAATATCCAGGAAAATTCCTCAAAAGAGAAGCAACTTGGAGGAGAGAGCCCTGTCAGCCCTACCAGACCTTAAAATATAAAGCCTCCTTAGTTAAAGCAACTTTGTAATGATGAATGAATAAAAAGACCGATGAAATGGAACCCAAAATTCAAAAACAGACCTAATCGTGTATGGAAATTTCTGTTTTGATAAAAGACGTGCTTTTTAGTAAGCTGTGCTGGGATAACCGGATAACAAGACGGAAATGAAAACTTTGATCCACACACACAATTTGCATCACACTGTGCACCTGCATACATAAAAGATCACATTGTACCCAGCATAAATTCCAAATGTAATCATTATTTAGAGGTAAAAAATTAAACTATGCAAATACTAGAAGAAAGCATGAGTGGATTCTACTAGAACATGGATATGGAGAAAACTTTCCTAGCTATGCCTCAAAATCCAGAAATAAAAAGAAAAATATTAATGTTAGATTACATTTTTGAAAAGAAAATGTAAACACCTTCATGGGAAATACTAAAAATACTAAAAATGTAAAAAGTCAAAGGACAAACTATTAAAAACTATAACTTATTACAGAGAAAAGTTACTATAACATATATTTTTTAAAAACTTCTAAAAATACAAAAAGTCTAACATTATACAAGATGTCAGTTCTCAGAAAAAGACCTACCAATGACTCTTCTGTATATGAAGAGATGCTCACTCTCTCATAAGAGAAATGCAAATTAAAGCTTGACCAAAATACTATTTCTCACATATTAAACTCAGAAACACCCAGCTGGGCGTGGTGGCTCATGCCTATAATCCCAGCACTTTGGGAGGCCGAGGTAGGCAGACCACTTGAGGTCAGGAGTTCAAGACTGGCCTGGCTAGTATGGTGAAACACCATCTCTACTAAAAATACAAAAATTAGCTGGGCGTGGTGACGGGTGCCTATAATCCCAGCTACTTGGGAGGCTGAGGCAGGAGAATCTCTTGAACCCAGGAGGCAGAGGTTGCAGTAAGCTGAGATCTTGCCATTGCACTCCAGCCTGGGCAACAAAAACAAAACTCAGTCTCAAATAAGAAAAGAAAAGAAAACTCGAAAGCTTGACTACATACTCTGATGGTGAGGTTGTAGGGAAACAGGAATTCCCATACATTGCTAGTGGAGATACAAAATGGACAATCTCTATCAAGGAAAATTTGGAAAGTCTAGTAAAATCACTTACACATTTGCTCTTTTGACCTTCTCATTTCTAGATATCTATCTCAAACGCAATACAAAAAGTCATACAGAGAAGACTATTAATAGCAGCCCTATTTGTAATATCAAAAAACTAGAAACAATCCAAATATATTCATGTGAGGACAGATTGAATAAACTATAGCTGCTATATAGTTATAGTATAATATATCTTCACACTGGAATGTTTTACAGCTTTTAAAAAAGGAGAAAATATCTGTACATGTACTGTTACATGAAGTAAGGTGGGGTAAAGAATATATAGAATATTAGTGCTTTTTTAAAAAATAGAGTCTTGCTCTGTGCCCCAGGCTGGAGTGCAGTGGTGCAGTCTTGGCTCACTGTAGCCTTGACCTCTTGGGCTCAAGCGATCCTCCTGCCTCAGCCTCCTGAGTAGCTAGGCCTATAGGCAAGCCACCATACCTGGCTAATTTTTAAACTTTTTGTAAAGATGAGGTCTCTGTTACACAGGCTGGTCTCAAATTCCTGGACTCAAGCAATCCTCCTACCTTGGCCTCCTAATGTACTGGGATTACAGGTATGAGCCACTGTGCCTGGCCATATACTACTGTTTATGCACACAGGATTTGTTTATATTCTTAAGTATATAAACCATAGAATGTGTTTAAATTATCTATGGTGGCAGTGAGGGAATAAAATAGAAGGAACAGAGATGTAAGCTAGACTTCTTTGGATGTATCTTGGATTTTTAGACTGGACTTCAGAACCATGAAAATACATGATTTTAATACTAAAACTTTATTTTTAGTACTATAAAAGCAATACACACCACACACACACACACACACACACACACACACACACATACACATATATTGAGACATAGTTTTGCTCTTGTTGCCCAGGCTACAGTGCGATGGCACAATTGTGGCTCACTGCAACCTCCACCTCCTGAGTTCAAGTGATTCTCCTGCCTCAACCTCCCGAGTAGCTGGGATTACAGGCATGCACCACCATGCTCAGCTAATTTTGTATTTTTTTTTTTTTTTTTTTTTTAGTAGAGACAGGGTTTCTCCATGTTGGTTAGGCTGGTCTCAAACTCCCAATCTCAGGTGATTTACCCACCTCAGCTTCCCAAATTGCTGGGATTACAGGTGTGAGCCACCATGCCCAGCCTATTTTTATTTTATAAAAGCAATTATTTTTTTAAAAGTCATCCCCAAAAGTGAAAGTAAAATGAAACAAATGAGCATAAATATGCATCTAGTTAGTAGATACAAAGGAACAAAAATTCTATGTGACTTTCAAATGCAATAATTTGACTGCACATCCCTGTGGATATGCTTTTAGAACAAAGATAACTTGTTGGGGGTGGGGAACCAAACTGTTTTCAGTAATTATATTGTTGATAGAGTGTCTATATTGTTCTCATATAATGAGTGTACAGTATGAAATAATGCAAATGAGTAATTATGTTAGTGTTGTGGAGCACTAGAATCATTCAGCATGAGAGAAAGGAGATACAAATGTAAAATTAATAAAGTTAAGTAAACTCTATCACTCTAAATTTGAATTGGAAACATTATTGTGAATTCATGAGCATTTTATCTTTTTGAAAAATTATGTTTCTTAGCTCTGTCCACTGAAAAGTCTTAAAAACAGTGATCAACCCAGTAGCAATGAGCACCCCGAGAGTCTAGATTTGGCTTCTAAATACCATTTCTCACTATAAAGAACTAGAGCTCCTTGGAGAAATTATTGATTCTAGGTTGGGGAAGAAAATGCCCAAGAGGCACCTGCTATGCACACATGTCTGTGTCCCCTGCAAGATTTATATGTTGAAGCCGTACCTCCAATGTGATGGTATTTGGAAATGGAGCTTTTGAGAGGCAATCAGATTTAGATGAGGGATTTATGATGGGATTAGTGCCCTTATTAGAAAACCAAGAGATTTTCTCTCTCCCTCTCTCACCTTGCTCCCTCTTTCCATCTCTCTCCATGCATAAGCACCAAGGAAGGGCTATGTGTGCACACAGCAAGAAGGCAGCTGTATACAAGCCAGGAAGGGGGCCTCAGCAGAAACCACATCTACTGGTACCTGGATCTTGCACTTCCCAGCCTCTAGAATGGTGAGAAATAAATTTCTGTTGTTTAAGCCACCACCCTGTGGTTTTTTTGTTATCGCAGCTGGAACTGACTAAGACAAAACCTGATATTGTCATACCAGAAAGGAAGGCAGCTGTCAAAGACAACTAGAGTTGTGTCAGAGGACTCACAGCCAATTCAAGAGGCTTCCCTGACCAAATGTGGGACACATGCATGTGGCAGTGGATTAATACACATCACATGTTTTTAGGTCCATGCACATAGAAAGCCACTTGGAAAAAATTCATCTCAGTGGTATTCTTGGACCTGTGCTGTTCATTACCCACTAGCCATGTGTGACGACTGAGCCCTTCAAATGTGGCTAGCCCAACAAAAGAACCACATTTAAAATTTTAAATGTAAACGAAAATCTTTTAAGTGTGTTTGGAACGGCCTGGGTATGTGACTTTACATTTTCCACTATAAATTTTGTGAAATCTGAATGCAAGTCAACTATTTCTAATGGACATTTAAGATCTGAATTGAATGTACAATACACACTGGATTTTGAAGGTTGACTACAAAAAAAAGATGAAAAATTGCATTTTTTAATGTTGACTACATGTCAGAATGGTAGTATTTTGGAAATACTGGGTTAAAAATGTATCATTAAAATTAATTTTGGCTGCTTTTCATTTTTTCAAAAGGCAAACTAGAAATTTTTTAATTACATGTGTGGCTGACATTTTATTTCTGTTGCATAACATTGTCTTAGAGGATGCTATCATGATTTGATAAGTAAGAAATAAAGTGGAAAAATCAAATGTGTGTCTTGGTTTTCCTATACTAACTATACTTCACCAAATAGTTGATAAGGGTAAGTTTCTCATTTTAGAAGAAGTAATCTAGTTAATAAATGAGGAGGGAATGACAGGATCAGACATTTTGCAACTCCTAATGTCTTGATGGATCTGGGCTGCCAGTACCCCCAAACAAGGACCTGTACATCTCCTGATGGAAGAAGACACCACACCTATGAAGTATTCTTGTTTTTTTAAAAAGCACACTTGTTTCTGGTCATCTATGGAACCTTTTAATCTAACTGTAGTTTCGCAGAAGTTTAGGGGATAGAGGGATGTGCTAAACACTACCACAAAGACGCAGTACAGTTTCCTCAAGAAATAAATTGTAAGGGCAAAAAAACTGTTGGAGGCAAAGCTAAAATTTTAGAGATTTTAAAGACATAACAACCAATTGCACTGATGAATCTCACTTAAACTAAATGAACTGAAGAGAAAAAGTATAAGGTAGTAGGGCAATTTGTACCCTGACTTGAGGGTTGTCAATAATAAGGAATTATTGTTGATACTTTAGATGTGCCCATTTCTATGGTTTGGATGTCTGACCCTCCAACTTTCATGTCGAAACTTGATCTCCATAGGAAAACAAAATCAGTAGAAAAAATAGAAAGAGAAAGAAAAGAAAAGAAAAGAAAGAAAAAGGAAAGAAAAGGAAAAGAAAGAGAAAGAAAGAAAGAAAGAAAAGGGAAATAGAGGAAGGAAGGGAGGGAGGGAGGGAGGGAGGGAAAAATTAAAATTAGATCTCCAGTGTCAGAGGTGGGTCTAGTGGGAGGTGTTTGGGTCATGGGGGCAGATTCCTCATGAATGGCTTGGAACTCTCCTGAAGATAATGAGTTCTGTCAGTTCCCAAGAGCCTGGCACCTTCCCCATCTCTCTCTTGCTTCCTCTCTCACCACGGCATCTCTGTACACACTGGCTCACCTTCCCTTCCACCATGAGTGGAAGCAGCTTGAGGCCCTCACCAGACACAGATGCTGGCGCCATGTTTCTTGTGCAGCCTGCAGAACCATGAACCAAATAAACTTATTTTCCTTATAAATTACCAGCCTCAGGTTTTCTTCTACAGCAACACAAGACAAAGAGAGTCATATATTTGGGTGTTTTTTTTCAAAGAGTCTTTATCTTTTAGTCATACATATTGCAATATTTATGAGTGAAATTATATCATGTCTGGGATTGGCTTCCAGATGATCTTAGATGGAGTGAGTGGTAGAGACAGAGATAAAATAAGCTCAGCCATGAGTTGCTAATGGTTCATTCAGATTGATGGGTTCATTCAGATTGATGGATTCAATAGTAAAAGTTTTTTTAATTCTAAAAAAAAAAGTTAATAATGAAAATGGGTGAGTCGGATTTTTAAAAAGGAGTTCTGGAGTAAACGCTCCACTGGTTTCCCTGGCTACAGGATCACCTTCCCCACCTTGGCGACCTAAACTTCCACCTGAAAGTGTTACTTCCCTTCAAATTTCTTGGCATTCAAGGGGCCTCAGGATGGGGTCCTGTGCTGCCCTGCCATGTAGCACACTGTGATTCCCCTGTCCCCACACCTTTGAACTTGTGCTGCCTCTCTCTGGAAGGCCCTTCACCATCTCTTCTACTGGAGAGCTCCTATGCATCCTTCAAATCCCTGCTCAATGTTCATCTCTTCTGGGATGCTTTCCCTGAATGAGAAAAAATGAGGCAGTCCTCCCTCTATCTCTTTAGGGAGTTTGCAGCAGCTATGACAATGTGTTGTTGATCTGTGGAGGTCCCACCCCTACTGTGCTGTCCTCACTTGCTCTCTGAAAGCAAGATCCTGTTAAGAGCTCTGCTGAGGTCTCTAGCTTAGAGGACGGTGCTCACCACTCAGAAGGTTCTCCATGCGTGCTGAGTGAGTAAACAGGCATTCCACTCTGACCAGCCCCTCAGTCCTGACTGCCGGGCACTGCAGCTTTCCACTTCCTTCGGTACCTTGTTTAACACATCCAGCCCTGGTACATCTCACTCAGCTCCAGTCTAAACACCTTCATTTCCGCACAGCCAGGTTGTAAGTAGTATTGGATTCACAGGCATGACGACAGTTTGAAATTCCAAAGACGAGGAACAGTATCTTTTTACAGCATGTTCAGGGGGACAGAGGCAGTGCTGGGGCTAGCAGTTCCCAGGGGCAGGAACGTTGTCTGGTTTATCTTTGCTGTGTCATTTCCTGGATGGCCCCCAGTGGGTGCTCCCTGAGGAATGTTAAGACAGCCTGGAGGAAAGAGAGAACCACCCGATTCTGACGTCACACCATTCTCAACATTACTAATGATCTTCAGCACCAAAGGAGCTGAACAATTAGGAATAAAAGGAAAGTGGCCTCAACGTGGCTGAGAAGGTCATCAGAGAACTGAGCCAAGATGAATAATATCTTGTCCTCACGTCCAGATAAATCACAGTCCAGAGTACCATGAAAAACTGTGAGCAGGGATGCAGAATTGCACCCTACAACTCTCCAGGAAGTGCAAAGCCTGGAAGAGGGGCCAGAAAATGGAATATATGTCTGGGAGAAACACTGTCTGCTTCTCCAAACGAGGCAAAGATGAAGACTGAGAACAGATAGCCAGATTGCTTGATGGTAGATCCTGACTCAAGTCCCGCCTGGTGGGATGGTGTATGAGCCCCTCCCAGAGCCCTCACCCGGGGGCAGGCAGGAGCAGGAGAGACATGGTCGGTGGATTTGTAGCTGGCAATGGTCCAACAACTGTAGGTGATGAGGGCTGGGCAAGGGATTGCTGCCCTGGGAGCCAGGCGGGAATGCCACCTGACTGTGCTCAGCCCTGCCCGGTGTTGCAGTTTTGTTAGTGACTTGCATGAAGGCAGAGCAAGGCTGCTGGTCATACCGGGGGATGACACAAAGCTGAAATCTCATTCTTGGGATGTCAAATCAAGATCTGCAAAGATGAAGACCCATCACCCCGGAAGAATGAGAAGACACTGGCAAAATAGAATCTAAAACTCTGAGTGTCACACAACCCACCCTATAAGGAAAGAATGAAGAGTTCTGGCCAACACCATGCTGTGCAAGCAGCGGGTGGGGGAAGAAAAAACTGAATGTCCTCAGTTCCACCCAGAGTTTAAACACTGTCACAAACGCTGGTGGGCTGCACTCTAGAGCGGTGTCCCCAAACCTCGTTTTCGTGGGCCACTTTCATGATGTCTGCCACAACAACAGGCCACCTGTGTTCTTGGTAACCTTTATTTTAGTTTTGAGACAGAGTGTTGCTCTTGTCACCCAGGCTGGAGTGCAGTGGCGCAATCTCGGCTCACTGCAACCTCCGCCTCCCAGGTTCAAGAGATTCTCCTCCCTCAGCCTCCCGAGTAGCTGGGGTTACAGGTGCCCGCTACCACATCTGGCTAATTTTTGTATTTTTAGTAGAAATGGGGTTTTGTCATGTGTGCCAGGCTGGTCTCGAACTCCTGACCTCAAGTAATCCGCCCGCCTCAACCTCCCACAATGCTGGGATTGTAGATGTGAGCCACTGCACCTGGCCTCTTAGTAACCCTTAGGTCCACTCAGTTCCTGGTAAACTCTAGATAAGACCAAAATGCTTGCCATAAATAGGAGGCAGGCAGACATCCAAGGGCCAAACTACTACCTTGAAAGCCTGTGTCAGTGAACACCTACAGGTCACCTCCCCTGCCACCTGTGGTTCTCTCTTGAGAAACAGAGGTCTGACCCAGGGCAGTGAGTTGCCTGCTCCTCTCTGCCCATCAGACTGGCCCCGGGGCCTTGTGTCGAGCAAGGGGCTGCATTCCAAGAGGAGGGTAACAAACTAGAGTGTGCTCTAAGACTGATCTGGAAGAGAATGGCTCAGAACACTGAGCCACGGCCAGTAGTGGAAGGACCTGGGACAGAGAGACCGACAAGTGAACTTGTGCAGCCCACTTTGGTTACCAGCATCTGGTCACTTTGCCTGCTCAAACCTGAGGCTCTTCATCAGAAAAACCAGAGGGAGAGGGACCTGCCTTGTGCAGAGGGTTGGACAGGCCCTGCAGACCCTGCCTGTCTCTTCAAACGGTGCCTCCAGGCTCCACCTTTCCTCCTCTTGGTGCCTCTGATAGGGATAGATGACACTGAGGTGAGGGCCCTGGGCTAGGCTCACCCAAGCTCTGATACCAAATCACTGTGCACTCCAGTGACGTGTCCGCACCCACAGGGTCTCAGTTTCCTCATCTGGAACACTACAAGTTGGGTGGGCCAGTTCATGGGCTGCTGGCTGTCTGCAGGCTGAACCTGATCCACAGATGGGTTTTGGTTGGCCTCAATAACATTGAACAATTGTTTTTTATTTAAAAAAAAAAAAAAAAAAACTTTTGGCCGGGCACAGTGGCTCACACCTGTTTGTAATCTTAGCACTTTGGGAGGCTGAGGTGGGTGGATTGCCTGAGGTCAGGAGTTCGAGACTAGCCTGGCCAACAAGGTGAAACCCTGTTTCTATTAAAAATAAAAATAAAAATAAATAGCCAACATGGTGATGTGCACCTGTAATCCCAGCTACTAGGGAGGCTGAGGCAGGAGAATTACTTGAATCAGGGAGGTAGAGGTTGCAGTGAGCCAAGATTGCGCCACTGCACTCCAGCATGAGCGACAAAGTGAGACTCCATCTCAAAAAACAAAAAAAAAAACTTTTTTCGAGACAGAGACTTACTCTGTCACCCAGGCTGACATGCAGGCATCATCATAGCTCACTCCAGCCTCAAACTCCTGGACTCAAGCACTCCTTTTGCATCTAGAGTAATTGGGCTACAGGCATGCACCGCCTTGCCTGAATTCTGTTTTTAATTTCTTGGCAACATTCAAAAACGAGGAACAAACACATACACGGATTTCTTTATTCCCTTGAAAAACTCAAAAGCTCTGGTCACCCCAGGCCTGTCTCTGCATAGCACTACCCAGCTGGCCCTGAAAAGTGCCCGCCCCTGTAGAAGAAGCCAGAGTGACTACCTGCAAAGCCACTCAGCCAGGGCATTGCCCAGCCCTGGACTGGCATGGGGCTCCTCCTGGGACCCCCATGTAAATTCTAAGATATCAGAGGGCACTGTTAATGTATGTCAAAGAAATTTTCAGCTTTTGGGATTAAAAACTACTTTCTTTGGACAGAGTCAGCAAATCTCACTGCTCTTGTTAACTGGCCCCTACAGAACCTCCTCGCTGATGTGGCAGAGCTGGGTCTCCCACCTTGGGCTGTGGTTTTTCAGCAGCTGAGACAACCTTCTATTCTTTCTGCTTCTTTGCACTTCACATGTCTCTTCTGCCTAATTCTGGAAAAGACTGACACCTCCATGATCTGGGGGCCCCGTCTAGATGCCTCTGAAGGAGCCCATCCCACCAGGAGCTCTTTGTAATCAAGGTCTTCTTAACTCCATGGGGGCGTGAACAGGACCCTGGGCTCCCTTCACATCCCCTGTGGTGGTGTTGCCTCATTCACTCATGCGATGGGGTTTCCTGAGCCCCCCATGGTGTGCCCTCCCTGAGCTGCTTACCACTGCGTCCCAGCACCAAGGTGGGTGCTGGTACCCCACAGAGGCCCTCTGGAGATTGGTGAGATGCATGAAGAATCTGGGCCTTGGACAGGACCAGGGGGCTGTGGGCAGGGTGAGGTGCAACCTCTGCTCTCATGGGCACCCAGCTGTCAGCCTGGCAAAGTGCCTGCTGTGTAGACATTACAATGGGTCAGCACAGCAGTCTGGGAAGTGTGGCCGGAGCCTTTGAGACCCACACTGGAGCTCAGTGGCACAGAGGAGAGGGATCCTTTGAATCTCCAGGGCAGCCTATGGTGGGGTGACCATATGATATATCACCCAAGTTGGGACATGGATGACAGAACATTTGTAAATGGAACTGTCCCAGAAGACCTGGGATGAGTAAGTCACAAGAACTTTAAAATGGATCGCACTCTTAGGCCCAATGATCCTACCTCCAGGAAATGCATCCTAAACCGGGGAATGCTTTACGAAGACTATGTCCATCAAAGTATCATTTACAACTGGATGTGGTGGCTCATGCCTGTGATCCCAGGACTTTGGGAGGCTGAGGTGGGAGGATTTCTTGAAGCCAGGAGTTCAAGACCAGCCTGGGCAACAGACCTGTCTCTACAAAAAATGTAAAAATGAGCCAGGTGTGATGCCATGCACCTGTAGTCCCAGCTACTCAGGGGGCTGAGGCAGGAGGACCACTTGAGTCCAGGAGTTTGAGGCTGGAGTGAGCCATGAGCGTGCCACTGCACTCCAGCCTGGGCAACAGAGCAAGACCCAAGGGTCCCAATTCAGAAGAGTCATGCAGTCAGCTCGAGTATCGCCATCTGCACAACGGAATAGTAGGTAACCGTTTTAAAAGGTCTTACAGATAATTTATTTCAATGTGGCAAGTATGATATAATGCTGTGTGAAAAAACGCTAAAGTACAACTTACAACTCTAGTCTCAAAAAGCCAACCCATTCAAAGAGGAAGAGACTCGAAGGAAATTTAGCAATTTGCTAACAGTGATTGTTTGGGGGCTGGGAAATTTTTCCTTGCATCTTTTTTTTTTTTTTTGTACTTTCTAAACTTTTTAAATGTTCATATACTTCCTTCATGATAGGGAAAATCACTCTCTGAATCATAGCAAGCAGCCTGGTGAAGGCCAGGGAGCACCATGTGGGCAGAGCCTGACGTGCCCACTGTCCTGCACTGAGCTACACCGCCCAGTGAAGCTGCGTGAAGCTCCTTAGTGAGGCTGTGAGTCACCTCTGTTTTTGGTCCTCTTGAAAGTGAGCAAAGCAGTGTGGTCCCCAGAATAAAGGTCCCCAAAGGTGTCCATGCCTGAATCTCCTGAACCTGTGATTAAGTTACCTTATGTGGCAAAAGGCATTTTTGCAGATATGTTTAAAATAAGGACCTTGGCCGGGCGTGGTGGTTCACGCCTGTAATCCCAGCATTTTGGGAGGCTGAGGCGGGTGGAGAGACCAGCCTGGATAACATGGTGAAATTCCGTCTCTACTGAAAATATAAAAAATTAGCCAGGCATGGTGGCAGATGCCTGTAATCCCAGCTACTTGGGAGGCTGAGGCAGGAGAATCACTTGAACCCAGCAGTCTGAGGTTGCGGTGAGCTGAGATCACACCACTGCACTCCAGCCTGGGTAACAGAGCAAGACTCCATCTCAAAACAAAACAAAACAAAACAAAACAAAATTTAAATTAAGGGCCTTGAGCTAGGGAGAGCATCTTGGATTATCTGGGCAGGCCCAACCTACATTTCAGTCCTTAAAAGTGGAAGCGGAGGCCCAAGAGTGGGTCAGAAAATACGACTGAGAAGGACTCTAGCAGCCATTTTTCACTTTGCAGATGGAGGAAGGGACCATGACCCAAGGAATGCAGTGACTTCTCAAAGCTGAGAACTGCCTGGACAGTGGTTCACACCTATAACCCCAGCACTTTGGGAGGCCCACGTGGGTGGATTGCTTGAACCCAGGAGTTTGAGACCATCCTGGGCAACATAACACTACCTTGCCTCCTCAAACAGTTAAAAAAATAACCAGGTGTGGTGCCAGGTGCCTATAATCCCAGCTACTTAGGAGGCCAAGGTGAGAGGATCACTTGTGCCCAGGAGGTTGGGGCTGCAGTGAGCCGAGATCACTGCACTCCAGCCTGGATGACAGAGTGAGAAACTATGTCTAAAAATAATAACAATAATAAATAAAAGCTGGGAACTGCTCTCACTTTACAGTTAGCGAGAAAATGAGGACTTCAGTCCTATAACCACAAGGAACTGAGTTCTGCCTGCAGCCCAAGTGAGCACGAAGCAGGATGTCCCCCAGAACCCCCAGGATGAAGCTCCACTTTCTGATACCTGAATTTTACTCTGGTGAGATTTGTGCTGGACTTCTGATCAGCAGGACACTGAGATTAAATAAGGTGTGTCATTATAGCCACTACATTTGTGTAATTTGTTTTGGCAGCTGTAGAAAATGAACTCGGACACAGACAAAGCACGGGCTGGGAGTTGGGACATGGAGTCCAGGCCTGGCTCCACCAGCAGGAGTCTGTGTGTCCTTGGTGAGCCCTTGGTTCTTGGGATTCCTTCCACACAGGGTGGGGTGACCCCTTAGCCCATCCCAGCTCTGACCCTCGGTTTTGCATGTTTGCTTCATCGGCCCTGAAACTTGAAGAGGAAGAGGGGTTTTTCCTGCTGCAAAGCCCAGCATCCCTAGCCTCATTCATGATATGGAATGTGTGGGGTGTGGACAGGGTCAAGAGAATACTGGAGCCCAGGACCTCCCATCCCGGAGCTGCCAGGAAGCGCCACACTCTCTGGCCAAGCATTGAGTTCTCTGCACCTGCACTTCAAGGTGAGGTCAACATTTGCTCACAGATACTCCTAGACTGCCCCACAGTTTGCTGCCAGCCCTAGGGGTGGGACTGGGGGACAACTAGAAGCTTGGGGCCGTCAGGTTTCTGCTGGGCAAGCAGAGTCCCTAAAAGAGGTCTGCTGGGGGTCAACAGCCTCACCTCACTATCCTCCCAGACCTTTGCTGGGGCACCGAATGACAGGGTAGGCCTGGTGTAGGCCAGGGGAGGCAGAGTGGCTCTCTGCAGCACCCTGGAAGCCCCTGCCCTGCCCTGCTCAGCAGCCTCCCACCCAGAGCTTTGATCCTTGCAGACAGGCCCCCCGGTGCTCCTTGTCTGTTCCTGTTGCTGGGCCTGAGCCAAGGTGGAATGTGGGAGGCCTGCTTGGCTTGGGGCTCCCTCTCCTGCCAAAACTGCACAGCTCATCCTGGGGTGGCCCGTGCAGGCGCGTGGGCCCCTTCTCAGAGTGAAATCCCAGAGTCTCAGCCTCAGTTTCCCCAGGGTCCAACGGAGATAATAAATTGCACGTACCTCAGAGGGTCGTGACGATGATAGAATCGGAACATCACTAAGAAGCATTTAATGTGCCAGTGCATGGCGTATTATAAGTAAATGTTCAATACATGTCAGCTTTGAAATTATTAATTATACTGTTAACTAAATCATTAATTCATTGTAAGCACTTGGGCAATCCGCTTCTCTCTCCAGGCCTGTTCTTACATCTAACAGGAGTCAGTTGGACTTGCCGATGATTTCTGGAGCCCAGCCTGCCTCTGAGATTTTGGGTTACCCCAATTTCTTCACTTCCGAGTCTAGTGAGTATGCAGCAGGCACAGGACAGAGCACTGAGGAGATGGCAGCCCCAGGAGGCTGGTTCCTGATCTGCTGCCTGCTGCTTGGGAGGCCCCATCAGAAAACTGGGGCTGGCAGCACGTTAGACTCTCCTGCGCCTGCCCCTGCCTGTCTTCACGAGGCACCCTGCAGGCTTGGCCGGGATGGTGGCTGAGGAGTGGGGAGATATGGGGAGGCGAGCTCAGCTGAGCTGCTGTGCAGGCTGGGCCTGGTGCTTCTGGGGTCAGCCTTCATCAGGGTGCCTGGCTTTGCTCTCCTCTTCTCTGGGGCAAAGTCCTAATGCTGTAGCAGCCAGGATCTGCCCCTCCCCACCTCCTACCCCTGCTCTTCATGGGAAACATGCCCATCATTGGATGTCCCAACCAGGCAGCACTCCTTTCATTCTCTTTGTCTCTCCATGCACTATTTGACTTGTCTGGGGTGCATCTCCTTCACCCCCTACAAAATTCCCCTCCCCTGGAAAGCTCCCTGGTGACTCCCCAACTCTCCCCTCTGGCTGGATGAGGTTAGATGCTTCTCCCAAGCTCCCACACACACCCTCTTGACTTCCCCTGCATGTATCCACCTCCCTCACAGATCACAAGCTCCCCAAAGGCAGGGGCTGGCACCACTTTATCTTTCTTCACAGCGCTTAGCCCAGAGCCTGCCAGAAGTGCCTGTCAAATAAAAGAACCAACAGTGAACACTGCATGAATAAATGAGTGAATGAATCATGTGGGCATGTGAGAGAGCACATCGATTGCATGTACCATCAGGGTGGGCGGCTCAGGGAAACTGTTTGTCCGGGGACAGGCCAGCTCTACAGATCTAAGTGAGCAGCTAGCAGCAAGCCGGGGCATGACCGTCAAAGGGGCCAGGCCCCAGGCCCAGGGCAGAACTCCAGGAGAGGGGATTGGAGGTTGGGGAAATGCCAAGCCCTACTTTCCTCATCTGCATGAAAGGGAAGAATACTAATCCCTGCTTTGGAGATTTGTGGTGAAAATTAAGCAAAATAATATCCGCATGGAGCCTGACACAGACCTGCTGTTCTGTAAATGGCAGCTCACCTGGGATTCTGATCCCACGCTGGTTTTCATTTTGTAAAAGTGACGTAAGATTTATTTGGCCAGGAATTTTCCTTTTTAAAAGGAAAATACGACGTTACTAAGCACGGAGGCGGTCTGCAGGGATGAGAAGACACAGTAAAGCTGGCACATATGACAGGGGAGGCTTGGGAACACATCCTGGGTCCAGTGTCTGCCGTGGCTTCTTGTGCAGTGTGGAGAAGTCCGGTTGTTATTGAACTTCAGCCACTGCCTCGCCTTATGCTGTGTGCTCGCAGCAGACACTCCTTACTCTCCAGGTGGGTGTGTAAATTTGGGGAAAGCAATGTGGGATTCTCCCTCAACATTTAAAGAAGGTGTATGTTATTTCGCCCAATAGTTGTACCTCTGGAAACCTGTCATGTGGATCAGTGTCCTTTGTGGCATTTCTAATAATAGTGAAAATGGAAGCAATCTATATGTTCCTCAGAAGAAGCATAATGAAACACATCATGTTACATCCACAGGGCAGGCTATTGCAAAGCCCTTGAAACAAATGGTAGCCATCAACACGCTGCTGCGGACACGCATCCAAGACGAAAGGGAAGCGTCAAATAATACGTATGGGAGCAAGGAATGACCATGGCCAGGGGATGCCTCAGGAGGCCTCTGCGGAGATTTGGGGACAGAGGCACTCTGGGTGCCCAATGAGTGCAATTCCCCCCAAAAGAAATGCAGGCGCCAGGTGTGGCCCTATTGATGGTGAATATTGATCAATCTGGACAGGGCTGGTGAGGAGCAGTGAGATTCATCATCACTCCAGCCCAGTGTCATGGTCCAGACTGACAAGTTGTGTTCGTGGACTTGCGTGACCTGGATGGCTTTGGGAACTGGGGCAGTGGGCAGAGGTGCTATGTGCATACCCTGCCCACATTCCCTGACCCTTTCCATTTGTACATTCTCGCCTGGGTCTGACTTCCAAACGTTTGCCTGGGAGGTCTCTCTGGACACTGGAGGCCACTCTGCCTGCCAGTAGCTGAAAGCTGAGGGGAATTGTCTCATGGGAGCAGCTTCCACCACGGGCACATGGGAGCTCGTAGATAAATACCTCAGCTCCCTCACTCCTCGGGTTCTTCACTTTCTCAGAGTTGCCTGTGGATCCCAGCTGCCCACAGTGAAGACTTGCTTGAAAATACGCTCATCACCAGCTTCCCTTCCCTCCCTGTCTCCCTTCACCCCTGATGCAGGTTAAATTGTGTTCCCAAAACTTATGTGATGAAGTCCTAATTCCCTAGCACAGCAGAATGTGACCTGATCTGGAAATAAGCTTGTTGCAGACATAATTAGCTCAGTTAAAGTTAAGATGAGGTCATGAACGTGGGCCTTAATCCAATATGAATGGCGTTCTTCTAGAAAGGGGAACCTTGGACACCGACACAGGGAGAACACCATGGGAAGATAATATCGGATCGGGGGGATGTACCCACAAGCCAAGGAATGCAAAGATGGCCAGCAGCCACCAGAAGCCAGGAGAGAGGCATGGAGCAGGTCCTCCCTCTTAGCCTGCAGAAGGAGCCAACCCTGATGACACCATCATCTTGAACTCTGGCCTCCAGAACTGTGAGATGGTAAATTTCTTTTGGTCAGGCCACCCACTCAGTTTATGGTACTCTGTTATGGCAGCCCCAACCTACGAATTCAACCACCACACTGGTGTTTTCCAGCTTGCCAAACAAAGTATTTGCACTCAATTTTTGTCTTAGTGTTGGGAACTAAGGGACAGGGGAGAGGACGGAGAGGCTTATCCAGCAGAGCAGGAAGATGCCAAGAGGGGGTATAATTAAAACGACTCCGGGAACCTGGGGATGGGGCAAATCAAAGGCCACACCCCCACCCTCAGAATTAGAACCTGGGTCTGTTTCCTGAATTCTGTGTGTTCAGGTAGGGGGACAGCAGGGTGGGTAACTGGCTCAAGTTGTCAAGGCAGTTGCTCATTTAATATCCCCCTGACCAACTCTCTGCTCATGACTGAGGGAGGTGGGACTGGGTGGCCGCCACGCCCACTGAGGCAGGGCAGGGGCTCAGTGGCTCACATGAGTGCATAACAGAGGCTTCCTGCAGAGACGCTATCCTCCTGCTACTGAAGACAGGTATGCAGCCAACACATCAGCCCCAAATGGAGTCCCCTGAGGGTATCCCTGTTTAATAAGGTAGAGACCACTGGCAAAAATGGAGAGAAAAAAATCTTAGAGTACAGTCGTGGGAAAATTAAAAATTTGGGTTTTGTTAAAAAATCAAAAGTTACTTTTTGGGAGCCAAATGTTCGTCATTAGAGGAATAATTAAGTAGACAGTAGTTCCTATTTCTGATTTGACCAAGGGCCTAGCTAACATGCTGCCACCTCCCGAACCCTGGTGCCTTCTTGATGTATGACCTGGCTCCAGGCATTGGCACAGGTGGTGGCTCTGTCCTGGTTGGATATCCAGGGCTGACGACCTGAGAAAGAGAAGGGCTGGAGGCTTGGCTGTGCCAAATCTAAGTTCCTAGAACTCGGGTCTCAGGTTCCCTCTCCTCAAAGCGGCACATCACCGAAGGGGTGCAGCTGGCTGGGCGGAGCTTCCTGGCCCTTCTCTGAGATCCTGCCCACCCCAGTCATGAGGAGCAGGCTGCAGAGGCCCCTGAGGGTAGAGTGATGGCGGTAGGGCGGTGGGGAGGGCTGAAGTCAGGGACGAAGGCAGGCTTGGGGCTGAATGGCAGGAGCTGATCTCAAACAGCCTGTGGGTGCTGGAGATGAGGAAGGATTCTTGGTGGTTTGGGTGTAACCTGAAATTCTGCCATCTTCCCTTCTTATCTCATCATCGGAAGGAAATCAGACAAGAGAGCATGAGCTCATGCTAATAGAAGCCATTTTTTGCCCTTCTGGTTCCTATCAATTAAATCCTCCCCGTTCTGTGGATCCCCTTCAGAGGCTCTCTAGGATACTTTTTGGGACCAGATAGTGCAAAGCTAGTTAGGCTAGGAAGCACGTATGGAGGTCTGTCTCCGCAGCGCCCCAGAACGGCTTCACAGCCTCTGACACCACTGAACTTGGATTTGAAGCTCAATTCTGCCATCAGCCAGCCATGTCACTGTCAGTGGGGTACTTAGTTCAGACCCTTCTATGCAATACCTTCTGGGCATCACTCCTTTGGGTTGTACAGGAACCTCAGATTCAACTTATACAAAACTGACTTGACATCTTCCTCCCCAGCTTGCTCCTCTGCCTCAGTAAATGGCCCCATCACCAGCCAAGTCCCACACCCGATGCCTTGGGCAGAAAGCTATAAAATTAACTGATTATCACCTCCTCCAAAAGCCTTTCTGGACCACAACCCATCTCCTGGACCATACCCATCTCCTGGATCACAACCCATTTCCAACAGACTTCTATTCCGTTGTGTGCGTCTCTCAGACGCACTCAACACTTTACATTTTGATGATCTGTTGGTGTGTCTCTCTTCCTCAATTGTGAGGCCCTGGAGGGCAGGAGCAATGTCTTAAGTTTTGGGAATCCTACGACCTAGCAGAGGGCTTACTTTAGATAGTCTGGGGGAGTCTAGACTCCATTTTCTCCATCACCCCTGCTCTTCCCTACCTTCAACTAAACAGACAATTCAAATAGTAAAACAGTGGATCTGCTCCAAGAAAAGCTCCTTAACCACAGCCCTGGACCAGACGGCAGCCCCAGAACCTTCTAACCTAGAAATCCCATGTTGCCACTGAGGAGGAACTCAGGAAGGAGACACGGCATGATTGGTGAATCCAGGAGTTCCCTTAGTGCCCTTCTTTTCCCTCATGCAGCACATCCAGCTAACCCAGAGTCCTTGCGCCTCTTCCTCCTAAGCCTGGCTGCTGAGTCACTCTCCTCTTCACCTACGCTGCACTGTGCTGGCCCCCCAGCTCCACAATCCCCCCAGTCTCCTCCAGAGTGGGAAGTGCTTATGACCCTCTCCAAGAACCGGGGATCTAATCATGACATCTGTCCGTTTTTAATCCCCTTTCCCAGTCTTCTTCTAAGGAAGCTCAGCTCAAAAATTCATTGTTCCCAAGAGTCTTGCCACCCCTGTCCCTTCTGCCTTCAACTGGCTCTTCTGTACTGACCTCTAGCACATCCCCTGGGACACACGACTGTGTGGTAACTGCAGTTTTGCCTTTTTCAACCATAGGACCAAGGTCCCAGCATCTGACGCTTAGTAGGTCTTCAGCACTCAGCAGTTCCCTTTATCATCTCCTCTTTCCCAGGACTCTTGGCTCCTAGGCCTCCTCAGCAGGGACCTGCTGTGTGATTTTTTTTTTTTTTTTGAGACGGAGTCTCACTCTGTCACCCAAGCTGGAGTGCAGTGGCACGATCTCAGCTCACTGCAACCTCCACCTCCCAGATTCAAACGATTCTCCTCCCTCTGCCTCTCCTGTAGCTGAGACTACAGGTGCGCAACACCACGCCCAGCTAATTTTTTTGTATATTTAGTAGAGATGAGATATCACCATGTTGACCAGGCTGGTCTCAAACTTCTGACCTCAGGTGATCCACCTGCCTTGGCCTCCCAAAGTGCTGGTATTACAGGTGTGAGCCCCTGCGCCTGACCCAGCTGTGTGATTTTAGCTCTGTCCTCGATGTGCTCATGAATCACACTGGAGGCCCTGTGTGGTCAGCATTTTTCTCTGCTTCACTCTGAAGTCCGTATGTGGGATGATGAGGAAAGTCCATGTGAGGTGATTGTTTCTAACGTGTTTATTAAGGGCTCTGTTAAAAAATCAAATATCTCTGCCCTTTTCAGCAGAGAGCAACATCTCAGGGATGCCTTCCCCTCCCAGAGGGGCCTGAGGTGGGCAGGGATCAGAACCCTCAAAGGGGCCTGCAGATCTCTCAGAGAGAAGCTGCCCCAGCCGTTCTGGAGGTGTGTGACTGAAACGCACTTCTAGCTGGAGGTGGAGATCCCATCCTGCTGTACATTTGCCTCAGAGTTTCAGTTCAAAGATGGCAGTCCCACAGATAGAAATTTCAAATTCTTAACAAAAATTAAAGAAGGGTTTGTGTGAAGGAGGCATTCTGGATTTGACAAGGTACCATCTGGGCATTTACCACCTCAGTCCTCCTCCAAGCATGGTCTCCGGGCCCACGGTGGTGTTGGTACTGCCTGGAATACGCACAGAAGTGCAGACTCTCAGGCCGCACCCCAGCTCTGCGGAACGCGAGTCTCTGGAGTGGAGCCCAGCAGTCTTTGTTTCAGCAGCCTTCGAGAGCTTCTTCCAGCTTGAGAAGCACTATTCTAACCTACAGCTTCCAGTATTTGGAGGAATTCTGAAATATCCCATGAGAATCAGGACAGGGACAATGATTGGCTTGCTTTCTTCTTAATTCAAGCCTAAACCAGATGTTCTCAAATTAGCATTAGCTGCATCAGAATCCCTGGAGGGCTTGTGAAAGCACAGTTTGCTGGGCCTCACCCTCAGAGCCTCTAATTCAGTAGGTCTCAGAGTTGGAGGGACCTGGGAATTTGCATTTCCAAGTTCACAAGGGATGAGGATGATGTGTTGCTTGTCCACATTTTGAGAACCATTATCCTAAGCAATTTCTGAAATAAATCGACTGTCGGATGGACACCAGTATAGACACTCTGTACTGAGCCTTAGATTAGTACCATGTTGATTGACATCCTATTCTTTCAGGGGTTTGAAAATTTTTGTTTGTTTTATAAATAAGGCCAAAGAGACCAGGTGCCGTGGCTCATGCCTGTAATCCTAGCACCTTGGGAAGAGGGCAGATCACTTGAGGTCAGGAGTTCAAGACCAGTCTGGCCAACATGGTGAAACCCCAACTCTACTAAAAATGCAACAATTAGCCGGAAATCACTTGAAGCCGGAAGGTGGCAGAGGTTGCAGTGAGCTGAGATCATGCCGCTGCACTCCAGCCTGGGCAACAGAGCAAGACTCTGTCTCAAATAAATAAATAAATAAATAAATAAAAGTAACGCCAAAGGCTTTTAGTGGTAATATCTCATTGTGCCTCAGCTTACTCACCTATAAGATGGGCAGACCATAGTGCCTACCCCAAAGGATGGTGATAAGGGTTAAACACACAAATCCACCAAAAAGGACCTAGCCCTGTGTCTGGCACACAGCCACACCCCCTTCAAATATTAGCTATACTGTTATAATCTCACATTTGTATTGGACTAGAAAATTGGTGCCACAATTCCTTGCGCAAATCCCAAACCATAGGGAACACATATGCAAAGTGAGAGTGAATTGTGTTTCTATTCAAAGGAGTGACTGGGAGGAAAGTTCTTCTCAGCCCTGTGGGCGCGTCCCTGGAGGCAGGTGTTTACACGTGCTCGGCCCTACCGGGCTGAGCCAGGGCTCAGGGTCCCAGAGATGAGCTGCAGACAGAACAGTATGGATGGACTAAGAGCAAGAAAAGGTGATGTTAAAACAGAAGACTTCCCAGGCCCAATTTTTATTTAGTTGTATTTCTTTTTTCCTTTGAGGCAGGGTTCTGTTTTTGTGCTCAGGTTAGAGTGCAGTGATGTGATCACAGGTCATTGCAACCTTGACCTCCCAAGCTCAAACGACCCTCCCGCCTCAACCTCTGGACTGAGACTACAGGCACGCACCAACATGCCTGGCTAATTTTTTTACTTTTTGTAGAGATGGGGTCTCACTATGTTGTTCCAGGCTGGTCTCGAACTCCTGGACTCAAGGAGTCCTCCCAGCTTGGCCTCTCAAAGTGCTAGGATTACAGGTGTGAGCCACCATGCCTGGCCATAGTTTTTTTTTATTATGAAAGCAATATACACACTCATTGCAAAAAGTGACCAGGTTATAGGCCTCTTTTTCCTTCAAGGTCCCAGTGGTGAGCACTCATGATGTGTTGGGTGTTCTCCCTTTTCTGCTAATGCAGAAATGCACAGGAATAATATCGATGTTTTTCCTCCTTTCGGGCCAGTCGAATATCCACTAATACTGATCACAGATGATCTGCATTGGTCTTGAGAAACATGCTCTAAGAGACATGAGTTGGTGGCTTCAGTAATATTTAAGGCATAAAAAGTGTCTGCTCCCACACTCCCTGAAAATCAAGACATCCTGATAAGGAGTCAGGATAGGGAAGTCTTTCCTCTTTCAAGAGAGGCAGAAATGCGCTCCAGCCCCAGGCGGCTGAGCCGATCAAGAGAGCTCAGTTGAGTCATGGAGAAAGGGTCAAGTGAGCCTCCGGAGGGAGAGCCTCACTTGAACAGTGCCTCACCGGGGAAAAGAACCACCAGCTTCATGTTAGTGGAGAAGCTTCTCTGCTCCCAGCTTTCTCAATTCTGGCATGTCCTGCCTGCAACGTCCTACAAAGTCTGTCACCAAGATGTCCCTGCATTGCAGACTTGACTGCAGGTCCAGGGGCTACGGGCATTGAACCAGCAGCAAAAGCAAGGGCCCCTGGCTGGAGGGAGGCGCTCTGGACCTGCTTCAGAGCAGCCTGTCCTCCTGATAGCTCCTGCCTGCCTTTCCAGCTTGCCCGGGCTGCAGAAGTGCAGAACACTTCTGCTTATTTTTTCCTGTTTATGAGAGAGAGATTATTATTTTTTTTTCCAGCTACCCATCAGCAATTCTATATCTTACCCTGTCATCCCTTCATTTACGATCTCTACAAGGCCCCATCTTGGTCTTAGCACACAGGTCCCTCTCACTCACCTCTCCTGCCTCTGCCCTCCCACTTCAAGCTCCAGGCCCACTATTTGGGTCATGTCTGCTCTCACCTCAGAGCCTTCACACCTCCATTCTCCCTGCCAGCATCCGCTGGCCTTCCCTCCACATTTCCCCCTTCCAACATCAGCCGAGACGTCTTCCACTCACTCCTGGAAGCCTCACCTCTTAAGTGCGCTCGTAGTCTTCCCTTCCACTTTCCAGAATCACTTATCCTTTCAAAAAATACACAAACTGGATTGTATTATCCATCTTGTCCTGAAAGTTACTTTTCCTTTGGACATTTTCCTTGACCACTAAGAGCTGCCTGGTAACCCACAGAAAGGAAGTACCATGAGGCAGTGGCTGATTCCTCTGCTCACGGACACCCAGGTTGTTGCTATGGCCATTAGCACAGAGAATATTGCAAAGACCACTGGTGCACCACACACCTCTGCACAGATGTGGGAGAATTGCTTGGGATGGGAACCTGAGGGTCGAATTCCTGGGTCAGGTGGAATGGGCACACTTCACGTTTTGAAAAGCAGTTCCCAAGTGCTCTCCAAAATGTTAAGCACCCGTTTATACTTCCACCAACTGTGAAATGGCCTTCACTTCTTCAAGGCTGAGCAGTAAAGGCCTGTTGGAAATGAAAACTGGAGTCCTCTTTCTTTTGAGAGGGCTAGTGGGCAGTGTCTCTCAGCGGTTGAGTTCCTGTGTCTTTTCCTCTCCCTCCCACTGGTTCGGATGCTCTGGGCATTATGATCAAGGATGCCTTTAGGGGCTGGGGGACAAGTGAGATGGGGATTAGAAGAGGAGCCCAAGACCTTGAGTACTACATGGAAAAACACTTTGTTTTGCCAATACTTTTTGGTTTGGTTTTGTCATTTCTGTGGTCTTAGAAGTGGCAGGTGCCCAGATAATGTGCATGTGAATCTGCTGTGGGTCAAAGGAGGTGGCAGGTGGGGAACCTGGTGGTGGCAGCCACAAAGGCTTCAGCCTGGAGTAGCTGTGTTGGGGTCTCATTTTCCTGCATTCACACATTCATTCATTCAACAGTCCATTCACCCCGAAAATAATTACTGAGTGCTTTCCCATGCCAGACACTGCGCTAGACTTTGGGATGCAGAGTCATTAAACAAATAAGAGAGTGGGAGTGGCAGCAAGGAGAGGGTGTTCCTAGTCCCAAAGTAGGAAGGTGCAGAGCGTGAGGAGTGAGAGGAGGGTAGGCAGGCCCAGGGGGCGCAGATTTTGAAAAGTGTCCCAAGAACAGTGAGAAGCCCCTGAAGGATTTAAGCAAGGGTCAAGGAACAGGATTTGGTTTGTGATATTAAAAGACCCCTATATTTGCTCAGGGACAAGATGACCCAGTCGACTGTAGGCTTGGAGGAAGGAGCCCCCGGGTCAGCACTGGCTCAAGCCAGGAAACCCTGGGCAGTAGGCTTCCTCTGGATAATCTGAACTCTTTTGTTCCTGGCCTGGGGTTAGAATTGAATGACCGTGGCCTTGGAAATGGACAAGTGCTGGGCAAAGGGTTCCTGGCGGCAAGCCGTGGCAGTGCTGGGCCCTCGTATGTGTGCTCTGTTAGTCCTTGGAGAAGGGCAGAGAAAGGAGACTGGAGGGACCAGCCAGGCGGGACCGTAGGCCCAGGAAAATCAGGGTTCCCCTTTCTCACCCCCACCCTTCCGCTCTGTCCACCCAAAGCCCAGGAAAGACAGCAGAGGTTTTCCAACTTTACTAGGAAAAAGTGTTGCAAATGCAGCTGCAGAACCTATCTGATATCACAGATGAAACGAGTCCCTGCGTTCATTACCTCCTGCAGTGCTCAGAGCAGACCTGTAAGAGGTGACACGGTCCCTACTTTAAGGAGGAAGCTGCCCACAGTCATAGCTGTGAGGGCAGGACCCGGGTCTAATTGCAGTCTCCTCACCCTTCTCTGGTCTCTCAGAGGCTTGGCCTAAAAGGCCTTTCCAGGTGTCCAACTACCGAATAGCTGTGGGTCCTTCAGGCCCCTACCTCTGTCCTCAGCTGGGGCGCCCATGCTCCCATGCTCACTGTCCTGGCGGTCAGCACATGAAGCCCCTCGGAATGCAGGTGAACCTTGGGGCTGCCACCTGCTAGCTCCCTGGAGTGTGTGCTGCTGGCAGATCAGCCTCTACTGTGACTCATCTGTCCTTTCCCCCACCACACTGGAGCCTGACCTGGCACAGAGCAGACCCACAAGGGGGCACAAGAAGTCACTGTGGAGTCACTGAGAGACGTCGGCAGAGATCCTGGTCACCTGGTGTCTTTCAGAGTGGCCCAGTGAAAAGTGAAAAGTGAAAAGCCCAGGTTCCCAGCCATAGCCAGAACCCCTGGATTCCAGGCGTGCAGAGATAAAGGCTTCTGTGGGGGAGGGGGTAGAGTGCTTCAATGCATGACCTCTGGGACCAAACGGCCACACACTAGCCCTGTGACTTGGACAAGTCAATTGATTGCTCTGTGCCTCAGTTTCCCCATGTGAATGAGGATATTTTAGAAGCTACCTCATAAGGTTTCCATGAAATGAAACGAGTTAACAGGTACCCCATGCTGAGACCAGTTCACATGTATAACGTGCTTAGACTAGGGTCTGACAAACGCATAAACAGTTTTTCACCCTGTCCTGGCCTCAGGGGCCTGGAGTTTACCCGAGGGACTGACATGCAGCCACGAGAGCATAGATATGCTCCCCAAGAGGGGACTGCAGACCTGACACAAGCTTGGACCTTGTGTTTTTGAAGCCATAGAGGCCCTTTTTCAGACCCCGACAGCTTCTGATTCTAACTGGGGAAAGATTGCTCTTTGCTTTGGGAACAACATTTAAAAGTCAAGGTCAGAACTCCTCTTTCCCAGCTGAAGGTTTTCACCCCTGGCCTCCATTGTCCTGTTTGTGACTGTAAATGGTCATTCTCACTGGGAGCACTGTTGGGTCCAAGAACATGAACTTGAGGACAAGGGAGGAGAGCCTGTCACCGGGAATGAAGTAGGCACTGTGTATGGCCATTGACGGGCACAGAGAGGGCTGGGGGCGGGGCGGGGCAGGATCCTGGTCCCAGGGATGTGGGCCTGGTGGTTGGCCGTCCTGGCGCAAGGCAGCAGACCAGCCTGGGGAGCACCCTATACGTGGGCTTGTTGGGTGGGCCAGGCCAGCAGGCCACAGAGCAGGGGCCCTGTCCAACTGAAAGGTTTTCTCTTCTGCACTGTAATTCCCTCCTGCTGTTCTCAAACCTCTGGAAAAGTTTGTGTCTGGTGCTCTCCACGTTTGGGGAATCATGGAGCCATCTGTGGCAGTGGGGCAAGGAGGTGAGGAGCAGTAAAGTGTGAGAGATGGCAGGACAGAAAAGGTGGCTCCAGCAATGTGTGATGCAGCCAGCAGCAATGACAGTGTCAGCAGCTGGGCCTGAAGCAGTCCTCAGAAATACTCAGGGGAGGGAACCAGGCAATGGCTGGCCCTTCTGGGGTCTCAGCCCATTACTCCTTGAGCATTAAAGGGAAGGATGGCCTTGAAGGCTAGAGAACGGATGAGGTGAAGGGTGGAATCGGAATGGACTTGGCTGCAGAGTGAGGAAGGCCAAGACTCAGAGGGCTTCCCAGAGGAGGTGACTCATGAGCAGAGTTTTGAAGGATGAATAGGAGTTTGACAGTGAACCAGATGAGGGATGTTATTCCCACTGCTCTCTTCAGTTGTCCCCCATCACACATCAGCTGGGAAATTTGCGCAGGCCTTTAAGAGACCCCTGAATCCCAGATGAAGACCCCTACCCACTTGGAGCGGTAGAATGTGCCTTTTCGAGTTGTCTGTAGGGAAGGACAGGTTTCTGGCTCCTCTGGCTCTGCTGGGCTCTATAAGTCTGGCAATGAACACCATTCTCAATCTCATCTCAGGCATTTCAGATTTAGTAGAGTGCTTATAGATTGCTTTTGTCAAAATGTGTGAATTCTCCTGGGGGCTGGGAGATTTATTCAGTCTTCTTCTTTGCCGAGTTGGCTCTTATTTGCCGTTACCTGCAAAAATATATTTCTTGGGCCCAGTTCCCAGAGGAACGATGTTAGGTCATTACTCTGTGAATTGTTAGGCTGTAAAGGAGCCATTCCTCACTCACCCTTGCAGTGGTGGCTCGGCCCCTGGGTCACTTCGGGCCCTCCTGTTATGACAGTCCGTCTGGTGTCAGCCGATGATGGCTCTGCCTGCGCAGGAAGTGGACACTTGGGAATTATTTGTGGGTGCACATTAACCACTTTTCCCCTGCCTCTGCTTTAATATATAATGCAAGAGAACCAGGCACGGCAGAGGAAGGAGCAGAATGAGGCCGGCGTTCAGAGTTTGTCAGAAACTTTGAGTGTTTCTGCTGACAATCCCTCAAGGGGGAAGACGCTGGGTACCCTGGCGCCCGTCTGCATTCTTTCCTCTTCCAAAATGTGTCAGGGTCTGCAGGACACCAGGACCTGGGGATGCCACTCACACCCCTACCAACATCACCCATTACTGGTGAGCTGTGAGCCAGCACTGCTCAGGGAAGTTCTCCAGGCCGGCGCAGGGTCCCACAGCAGGTCAGGAATGGGGTTGCTTCCATCGTCAGTATCCCCTCCCCTCTACAGCAGTCCCTCCCCAGTGATCCGGCCCTTTGCACCCGCCCCTCCTCCATCATAGGTGGCCTGAGCAGGGACCCCTGGCCTCAGAGCCTGACTGGGGTCCATGAAGAGACTCACTGAGCAATTAATTCCCCCCAGATGCTAATGACACTCCATCCCTTCCAGGGATGTTCTGTTTTCAGTATCAGCACAAGCCTGTAGTTAAACCGGTGGTTCTTACGCAGAGCATTTTGCTCCTCCCACCCTCACTCCCATCTCAGAGCAATTTGGCAATGTCTAGAAACATCACTGGTTGTCATAACTCAGGGGAGGGAGGTTACCGGCAGCAGTGAGTGGAGGCTGGAGATGCAGAAGAACATCCTACAATGCACAGGACGGCCCCCACCGCAAATAATTATCCTGGTCAAAGTGCCAGTAGTGCCAAGCTTGGGAAACCCTGAGTTAGAAAGAGCTGATTCCAATCTGGCAACAAAGCCACCTTCTGTCCTTTCAGGGACGGTGAGCCTGGGAGGAGAAACAGCTGGAAGGCAGGGTAGGGAAGGGACCTTTGCAGCTCCCCATCCCATCCTCAGTTTGCAGGATGGTCAGGGGCTCCTGAGGGCACAGTGCCAGCCAGTAGCAGTTTCTGTGATGTAGGAATGTCTCATACCTGGGCTGTCTGGCTTGTGAGCCACTTGCCACCTATGGCTATGGAGTAGGGCTGAGGGCAGAAGTTTTACACTCATTTAATTTCGATTAGTTTACAAGTAAGCATAAATAGCTGCAGGTGGCTAGTGGCCACGCTATTGGGGCTCTAGAGCCCTCAAACGGCCCGTCATACCTGCTGGGAGATGTTGCATTCCCATGAGGCGCTAATGGCTGTTCGGGAAAAGTCCAGTCCTTCCCACAAGATTTCCATCTGAATGAGGGGGCGAAAATCCAAAGTCCCTGAGCAGGGACACCTGGGCGCTGCCCGTGCAGTGTGGTGTGAGCAGCTCACCTGTTGCAGATTGCGTGGCGGTACCTCGCAGCCCCATATTCAGCAGCTCTGTCTGCAGAGCGTGGACCCGATTCTGTCCCCAAGAAGCCTAAGGAGCCCTCGGGCCTTTTTGGAGCGTTCACTCCCAAGCCAGTTACAGAAGAAGGTTAACCACCGGAGCTGGGGAAGATAGCCTCTGGCCGGACGCAGGACTTAAGGGAGGGGTGAAACCTACGGGATCCCAATGTTGGTGTGTTAGAGGCTGACTCCAGCTCCCCACCACTGTCACCCCAGGGTGAGGACGCTGGAATTTCCCCAGAAGTGTAAGGAGGCTGAGAAGTGACCCCCTGCTCTCCCCACCAGGCTGGGAGTCCAGACTTACAAATAGCAGCGAGACCCTCTCAGGCTCCATCTGAAACATAGATTTTTAGGAGACATAGATCATTTAGAAACTATTTTACCGTTGTAATAAAATATTACTACTGACAAGGCAAGGGTTAAATCCCCAGGGGAGATTTGATTCTGGCAGATGAGTTGGGGGATTAAGTTCAGGCTCTTCCAAAGGCATCTGGTACTACTCTTCATAATAATAATAATATATATAAATAATTTATATACATTAAATTATATATATAATTTATATATATAAATTATACATATATAAATTATACTTATACAAAAATATATATATAAATTATATATTATATATAAATTATATATAATATATTTATAAATATATTTAT